>VZTE01005755.1:7232769-7466837 GCA_013397775.1 Eulacestoma nigropectus | reverse complement strand
AAAAAAAAAAAAAAAAAAAAAAGGACAAGAGACAGTAAATTTCACTGTGATCACACTACGGCAAAATATACCTTCTGTTCATTGCAAAAAACGCGTGAAGGCCAAATTAAAGAGGGAAAAAAGTATGTTGCATGAGTTACAGTGCAACCGTATTATTCCTTCTCTTTCTGTTTTCCTCCCCCCCACCTTGTTCAGTTTAGAAAAAGGATTGAGTACAACACAGTCAGGTAAGTGGCCACAAAAGAGTAGCTGTCTTTGGCAAGAAGTCACCGCATGGACCCTCTCTGTCACCTTCTGCCCATTTCGCTCTGTCTCATGAAGTGGATGTTGTTGGCGCTGTCTGAGAGTTCAGGGTACTGCTCCACTGAGATCACAAAATAGCCATCGTAGCCCTGTACCCGGCCCGTGTTTAGCACTTGTTGCTTCTCCCCTTCTGTCCACGAGCGAATACCCTCCTCCCCATCCCGCAGTCTCTGCTGTTCCCGGGACCAAGCTTGGGTGACAGCGCGCTGCCGGGCCAGCTCCAGGACACGTGCCTTCTCCTCGTCCAAGGTGGTCCCATAGCGTGTGTTTAGACACAGTGCACCGTACTGGAGCTGGATGTCCGTGTAGCGTCTAGTCCTCCCACTCAGCACTGTGTTGATCTGGGACACTGTCACATTCACGCCGTTCTCCAGGGTCCTCCGCCCGCCGCTAAGGCCCAGGATGGACAGGTCGCCCTCTGACGGCCCCTGCTTAATGAAATAGTGCGTGTCCACCCCGTCGATGGTGAAGTGCAAGTTCTCCAGGTAGTGGGCGTTGTTCAGGATGGCTGCGATCCTGCGGCCATCCTCGTTGGCCACGCTGATGATGTCAGTGGCCACACGCCCATCCTTCATGGCGAACTTGACGCCCTTGCCAAAGATGGAGCCTCCAGAAGCAAAGTTCTTGTTCTTCTTGACGTGCTGGCACCCAGCGATGCTGGAACTGTAGATTTGTTCGAAGCGCTCCAGGGTGACAAAGGCCTTCAGCTGCTTCTGCACCTCACATTGGACCCCCAAAATGGACTGAGCAGGGAGAGAAAGAAGAGAAAGACATATTAGAAAGAGAAACCTGATGATCCAAAGGCATTATTAGGATGCTGGAGAGCAGGAGAACATACTGGAAACACATAGTGAGGAGGTCCATTTTTTTTTTCCCCTTACCACATTTTTTCAGAATTTTACTTCTTTTTCATGAAAGAGATGTGTTGTCCCCCCAATGCTCATTGTTTCTGTAAACTGAACTGTACTTAATCTCATAGACTGAAGGATGTAGGGGTAGAAAAGGAATTTTTGTCTCAATATTGTGAGGGTTGAATTTGGATGCATATTTTTAGGTTGTATTTCAGTGTTCTTCTGCATGTAAGAAACAATTAATCTTGTGGCCATGATGCTTTACCAAATGATTTCAGATTTTCTGTGAAGTGTGGAAATATTTGTAAAAGTTTCTTCTATTTTAACTCCACTTCGTAACTCCTTGTGCTGTCCTCAAAGGCCCTGCATGACCTGTATGACCCTCAAAGTGGCCATAACCCCTCTGTATTCCATTTCAGCCTGTCCAAAGCAGGTTGTTCAAAACTCAAGGAAGGCATTAAATTCAAAACCTATTTCCTGCAAACCCTCTACAATTTGCCAGGCTCCCTGAGTTAAGGCCAACCACACCTGATGCTCAAAGTTTTGGCTTATATTGAAGCAAAACTGCTGAGAGACAACAGCCTAGGTCATTTGCAGTCAGGTGCAACACAAAGTCACTTTTGCTGTTAGTGTATAATGGAGCAAGCACACAGCGAGTCAGCAGCTCATCATTACTGCAAAATGCTCTGGAAATGCTCTCATCAATTCATGGCAGCGCCGGCTTCTTACAGACTCCTGTTCGCGAACAATTATTTGCTCAAATTTCACAAAAGCAGAAGGATTCTATGACAAAACTCTCCTGGCAGTGCCAACGGCTCAGTTCAATAATGTAATGATACCCAGGATTAAAAATAGGCTACAAAGTTTGCTCCATTCCAATTATTTTGTGGAAATTTAACACCCATGAAGGATATTGCCTTAAACTGTCCAAGACCTAAAGGCTCACATCCTGGGTGCAAGAAGACAGTTCAGATGATGCAGGCATTTCAGTGTGGCCCTCTCAAGAAAGACTTGTAACATGGTGAGGGAAGTGAAAGAAACCCTCATCTCCATGGTGGCCATTTCCAGGGGAGGTTCATAAAGTATTAAAAAACATAAAATAAAGGACTGAGCATTGCAACTCGCTCAGAAGTTACAAGCAGTTTTGACTGATAAAAGAGAAAACTATAAGGGAATAGAGGATCACAACTTCAAGAGCATGTTTTGCGTTGTAAAACACTAAAATTTCCAGAAATTACTTTTATTCAAAGTGCTGCGCAGGCTGGTGTGCCTTCTCCTTTTCCCTTTTTGATTGGCAGCATAGCAGGTGGAGCAGGAACCAGTCTCCTATGAAAAAGGAGCTCTTTCTGGTTTTCTCCATCCTGCCTGTGGGGCATCTCACACACCACCCAGAGAGCAATATAATTAACAGACTGATAGGGAGCCGAGCCCAGCTTCTCTGCCAATTGCACAAGTGCTCTAATTATGCAAAAAATGGACATAATTAATGTAAGTGTCAGCGATGATGGACATGGAACAATTAGGCTTCTAGGCTCCATGAAACACTTACTGTTCTAAACAAGCGCACACTGCACAGCCTTGGTAATTAGCTATTTCCTCTTCAAAGAGGTTTAAATCGAGAGTTCTTCTCAGGTGTATCTCATAGGGGTTGACGTTAGGTGGTCCCTTTACCACTTTGTATGTCATGTTGCCTTTCCAACTTGCCTCAGTAATATTTACCAGTGATGGGAAAAGGCATCTCTCAGCACTCACACTGAATCACTGCTCACTCAAGGATGTAAATCAGGTCTTCTGTGCTACATTGCTGTGTCCCGTGATCACTTATGTATCACCATCTATAGATATATATATAGATTGTTTACTGCTTGTTTACCAGCAGTTGAGTGATAAAGAGTCCCTGGAATTAATTGCACCATCCATTGATTATCACCTTGGGGAAGGAAGCTTGGGGAGGTCAGGCAGTACTGGGCACAGGCAAATAATACCTATCAGAAATTGCCCCTGTTCCCCTTCAATTTTGTCTCCATCACGTTATTCCTGAGGAGCTGCAGGAACTCTAGTGTGTTTTCAATTCTGAGCAAATTATTAGGTAAAGATCCTCTATGGGTGCCTCCAAATTAGGTTACCCCAACAAACCAGTGGATCTGGACACCACCAGATACTAAATTCACAGGCAGAGACCTACCTTTAGATGTCTTAATCAAGAACAAAAGCACAACCAAACGGTTTTCTATTGGGGATCGGTTACTTCTGGGCTCTCTCCATCTTTTTTTCACATAGGGAAGTAGGAAACGAGATGTGCAAAGCTATAAGGCTGAACATTCACCATCACTAGAATCATAGACTGGTTTGGGCTGGAAGGGACCTTAAAGATCATCTAGTTCCAAACCTTCTGCCACAGGCAGGGACACCTTCCACTACACCAGGTTGATTAAACTTAACTATTAGCTATCAACTATTTCAATAACTAAATGCATCTCTATTACCTCGAAAACAAGACCAGGATGACTTTGAAATGACTTTTTGAGTGCATTTCTTTGATAAAAGAGTGTATTTGGGAACAGCACTCTTTTAAAAGGAAAAGCAAACACATCTAACAGAAAAAAAACCCCAACCAACAAATTCAAGCAAACCAGAGCACAGCCAGCATGTATGCTGTGCTGTGAATATAAAGAAGGTGGAGGCAAACAGATTATATGTAGTTCAAAGAGGCAGTGTATCCCTGACTTTGAAATTACCATTTCTGTTTAATCTTGGAACTCATTTCAATGAACTGGCACGGAAAAGAAACAGAAAATTTCCATCCAAAGCTGCAGTGGCATGTGCTATTCTCTAAAAAACGCTGCTGCTTTTAGTGACTGTAAACCAAGGCATCTATAAACCAGTTTTACAGAAAAGGAAGGGAATTCATCGCTATTTTATTTCAATATTTTCTGCTCTATGTGAGTGACAAATATGCTGGGTTTGTTTTTCCTCACAGTCTTTTTTAATCAGATGTCCTTAGGTGACATTTCACTTTATCTAGTAACAACCCTTTGGAGAGAAGAGAACGACCTTCATTATTTGTTCTCTGCTGCACAAAGCTCAGGAGAGTGGCACATTACTGGGATCTCTGAATAGCCTCTTGCATTTTGCCGGCACCTCTTGAGGATTTGAAATACCATCGCCAGATCCTATCATCTGTTGTTTTTAAATACTGCCTTCCAGTGTGAGACTGAAAGCTTTAATTTCCCATCAAGGATCCAAGATGTGAAATACGTGAACATGCTTCCAAGTTTCTTTCTATCCTTCTGCTATTATAGACAGATAGGTGTTTCTCTTGCCACCATATGGCTTACAATGCAGAAAGCAACTTTCTTCAAAAGGTTTGGAAGTTACGTTTTCTCTGATACATGATTCATTTTTAACTCCTTCCTATTTATCACAGAATTGCAGAAAGGCTTGGTCTGTAAAGGACCTAAAAGATGATCTTCTAACTCCCCCACCATGGGCAGGGATGCCACTCACTAGACCAGGCTGCCCAAAGCCCCATCCAATCTGGCCTTGAACAATCCCAGGGATGGGCTATCCACATCTTGTCTGGGCAACCTGTTCCAGTGCCTTACTACTCTCTGGGTATAGAATTTCTTCCTAACATCTAATCTGTATCTCTACTGTTTTAATTTAAAACTGTTCCCCCTTGACTTATCACTATTTGCCTGTTGAAAAAGTTGCTCTCCCTCTTTTTTATAAGTCCCCTTTTTCATTTACCCTCTAGCTCTCTGTTAACAAAGCCATTCTTCAGCCATCAGCCTCCTCCCTATATTCCATGGGGCCATCACCTGGAGAGTAGTCTCCGTTTGGATGTGCCCACCAGCACGGCTGCACCGCAGGCAGGTTGGCCGAGGCGATATGTGGGGCAGCAGAGGTGAGCCACGTGCCAGCAAGGCCAGTGCTCTGGATGCTGCCTGGCTGGGAATGAGCCAAACAGGAGCACCAACTCAGGGACTTAGAGGAGAGGTCTCTCCTCCACCCCACCACTGTACTCAGCTGTAGGGGGATAACGAGGTTGAGTTAATTAAGCAGATTTCAAGTGTGGAGAAGTGAGAGGATTTGCCTCCTTCTCTTGCTCATGACTTTTCATATTGCTCATCTGTTTTCATAAAGTCTCAAGAGCTTAATGTCTTTGAGACTTCAGCTCCTTTCCCTGCATTAGATCCTTTGAAAACTGATCAGTAGATTTGTAAAACATAACTGGGGGCTGATGGACAGACGTGCAGACAGCGTGACGGTCCAAGCCCAGGCCAAAGCACCTGCAATTCAGGGATGCCTTCCCTGAATGATGAACACTGGCACAGCCCATCTCTCAAACAGATTGTCCTTAGAAGAAGCTCTGCCAGAAAGCACAGCCCTATAGCTCACTTCCTGGCTAAGCATCCCAGAGCAGCCCTTGCCTCCAAAATGCTGCTCCAGAGGGGATGCCAAAAACTACTCCCCCAGCAAAGCCTGTAACAGTCACTGCTACAGGACCCTTCCTGGAGACAGTGCCCATGGGATGGAGAGAAGGGTAGTTATAACAGGATGCAGATAATGATACAAGTGCTGACTCCAAAACACCCCTCCCTGGAAATAGAGTTGTTCTGGCTCCAACAATTACCTGACAGTTCAACAAGACAAAAAGGAAGGGAAAAAAAAAACCCAACAAAAAACCAGAAGAGAAATTGGATTCAGGTGCAGCAGTTCCACAATATGCCAGAGGTCACCCAGAGTCCCCCAGTGGCCAATAACACTGAACTTGTTCAACAAACAATTTAGTGACAGCCTCACAGTCATGGGGAGGAGGGGGGGAGAAGTGCTGCACAATGGAGTATTGGATTTTAAATGTCACTTCAGAGCTTCAGGGGATCAGTGCAAGGTTTATGACATGCTGGCTGTTTTTGAGGTGGTGGATGCTCAAAGTCAGAATTCTCTCTCCCTTCTTCCATACCTGCAAGGCAAGTACCACAAATGTTTTGGAAGGAGATGCTAGGGCCCTCTGGTTATGCACTCTGAAGAGAGATGAAGCAGCCATTTATGGGCTTTAGTTGCTTTGCCCTTGTGCTCCTGTTAGTTGTTCCTCTCTGATAAAAGAACAGACTCAATCTGCTGGGCCATAGCTTTGATCAGAAAAGCCAGTGGAGTAGCTCAAATATACTTTGGTCTATCACAAGGAGGTATGTGACCCAGAGAAACTGGGGATCAGAAGACACGGAGATGAGAAAATTGTGGTACATCATTCAGTGATCAATGCCTTGCCCAGGCTACTTTTAAACGACAAAAGATCTAGAGCTTACTCTGTATGCTCTGCAAGACCGTTTTACAGTTTGATTAGTTCTATTATCTGAAAATGTTTCCTATGCTTCCATTTACCTTGGTTTAATTTTGTCATTTCCTATGTGAAATTTTCAGAAGTTTATATTTTCTTCCACATGCTTCATCGATAAATACAGAGACAACCAGTGGGAAGGAGGGCTGGACTGTGTCTGGGAGCATGTATCGATGCCTGAAAAGGTGGGAAGTGAACAGAACTTTATGTGAAACATCAGTGTTGGATGCATGGATAGGCGTAGGAGAAAATGGATCATGTGTTCAGGTATCATATGTGAATGAATTTGGTATAAGCAAATATGTGCCTACAATATGCTGCATGTGACAGAAAGCAAGAGAAGCCTGCTCTAGAGCATTTAAGAGCCACTTGCTATCACAGCATGATCCTGCAACTGTAGACTGAAATAAAAATGCTCATGTTTTGTTGCTGTCATAACACAGCGGAAAAAAAATGAAACAGCCTGCAATGGTTAAATTCCACTTTCAACATTTGAGTGCAAAGTGACTCATCTGGAAGCATGACAGCTGTATAAAACCCTCTTTTAACAAGCAGGTCCCTGCACAGCCCTCACTGCAGCTTCTGGCTTTAAAAACCTGTGAGGGACATGGAGAATTTCTTGTCTTCTTATTGCTCATTCAGGCAGATTCACCTAAGATGAGTGGACAGAAGGGAGGGCTCTCCTTGATTTTATTTCCAGCTTATCTGCCTGTATGAGCAAGGGTCAGTCTTCACCTCAAGCTGTCACTCAAGTTACTCGGCTATTCAATAAGTCGAATAATGATACTATAATACACATTAAAAACTTATATATATATATACACACATTATAATACACATAATGAACTAATGATAAAATAATAATATAATAACACTGTCCATAATAATAATTTCTGTGGTAGTTCTGTGACAGTTACTATCTACTGCACATAACAATAGGGAGATGGTCTTCTGCACAGTCTCTGGATGAGCCTTTCCTGTTTGCCTACTCCTGTCCAGCTTTGCCCAGGGAGACTGTGTCACATCAGAGCGGAAGAAAAATCTTGAGGCTCTCTCTCATTACAGAAATAACTTCTGTTATTGTTTTATTAGCATTTTATTGTTTAATCCAAGGAAATAAGAAATGAAAAGGGAGTCTCTGAGCTCCAAAACACAACTGAGTTACTGCACTGTACTAGTTTTCAAGCATCAACTCAGTCATGGTAGCAAAAGGCAGAGTTTTCTTAGTTCCCCCTATATTATCAAGTGATACTTCATATAAATTTCTTGTTGAAGTTGAAGCTGGTACATTTTAACTTGTCTTCACCATGGCTATGAGGCTGAGTACCAATGATGAACTGACATATGACTATTATCAATTTACAGTAATTTGTTCGTACCTCTGAGCGATACCTGTGTGGTTCAGGAGATGTGACCTCCTGGTTTAAGATGTATACCTCAAGAATCTGCTGCAGGACATCAAGATTTCAGTGAATTCATAGACAGAGAGGCTAGGAGGGCAGATGGAATCAATTCCATTGCCTACTCTTATCGTTTTATTAGCAGAAATGTTGAGAGCATGTCCTGATCTCCCCAAGCACGTTGGTGCCTCACTGCTCTTGCAATGTTTGAACACACAGCAATAGCAAGTGGGAGTTCAGACTACAGAGGGTTTGGACTAAACAGATGAAAGCCACTCCAGAATACAATCAGGCTATGAGAAGAAAGAATCCTGACAGGTAAGTGGCTTTTTCAAGGTCATACACTGATAAGCAGTAGGGCTGGGAGTTAACCCAGGGCTCTCAAATCTTGACCCCGTGTTCTAACCTTTAACAGTGCTGCCTCCATCTTTCAGCTGAGTAATTCCCAACAGGAAAATGGGGAAATGATTGGGCTGCAAAAGCTTTTTTCTTGCCAACTGTATCACTGAATTTTGCACCAGCATCTACCAAAATGGCTTGGGATGCAAGCCTGTTTTTGAAAGCAGGACACAGTTACATGGGATTAAACCCACTCAGGTAAAATGAAAGTTTAATATCATCTAAAAATTCTTTCTGGCAAGACTCTCTGCAATGCAGAACAGTTTCCTACGGAAGTAGAGGGACTTCTTGTTTAAGACATTTTAAATCAGATTGAATAAGTTTCTAGAACAACAAAAAAAAAATCTTTATAAACTTATTCTGTACCAAGATTTCTTTTTTTTTAATTTCTAAGAATCCTGAGTGCCAAGGCCTTGAATTTAGCCTGCAATATGTGATAACAGGGCCTCTTGTGAGAGAAAGAAACAGTAACACACCATTTCATTGAGCAACCACCATAAAATAACACAGGAAAAAGCACCATGGCAGTAGGGAACTTAAGTTGCGATTATTTGGTCAGAGTTCAATACTGGAATGGGGTCTTACTCGCTCTTAACCTCACAACACGCTGGTAGAGGTTTTTCAATCAACATTGCAAATGGACAGTTTGCTGATAAGGGCACGAGATACAGTATGGAGTTACATGGGTCACCTTGCTATTGTCCCATTCTTGGGTTTTCATCTGTGTGTGGATTAGCTCATAGGATGGCTCCATCGCATCCGTATCTGGCTTGGGGTAGCCGGGGATGACATTGTGCAGCTGGAACCCGAAGGTGAGCAGCCAACTGTTGACATCTGGAAGGGAAGAGAAACACACATAAGATTATCTGATCTCTCAAGCAGGATTGCCCAGGAGGAGGCCCAGAGGAGGACCCCATGGTGGCTGGCACTGTAGCAGTCTGGACAAAATGATGAGTGTCCGCTTTGTGTGAAGAGCAGAAATCTTAATGGTCCTTGAAAGAGCTGTGTGCCAAAATCTGAGCTTTCCACCTCCAGCCAGAGCCAAGTTCTGCACTTTCCCTGCACAGAAACGTTGGCAGTGAGCACATGGGCCAAATCAAAGCCGACTTCACGTCTGCCCTTCATCAGCAGAAACCAAGCACTGCTTGATGGTGTGCACAGGTGCAGGAACAGCAACACACGTGGAGGCTGAGATGATCCAGCCAAATGGGAAGTGTTATCCAGTTCTGCAGTCAGCTCGGAACACCTCAGCCACAATACTTCTCTCCCTGAGGTCTCTCAGAAGGCCTGCAGGCTGAAGACTAAATTTAGAACTATGAGCCAGAACACCAGGACATCCAGGATGGACAGCACAGGCATTTAGGAGCTGCTCATGGAAGAGGCTCTGGACAATCTGCTTTTTCCATGGCATTCCCACCTCAATCCAGAGTTTCCTGGCATCTTTCATAAGAAGCTGTAGTTTGAGTATTAAACCAGTGTAAAGTCACGTCATCTTTTATAGTGACATTTACAGTCAGCCTTCATACTGCCTGCAAGGTACATTAAAATGAAAATAATATGTACACATACAAGACAGATACTTTCCTTGGGTACTTTTTACAAATCCCTTTAAAAAAATCCACGGATGGTGAGAAAACTGCTGGCTACTAGTGATAAATTATTGTCTTATGCAAAAGAGGGACCACTGGCACTAAAGGGAACATGATGGAAACCCAGCCATATGGGACATCATTCCTGCATTTACTTGCCAGTAGATTACAAAGTCTTCCTTGATTTTTGATTGCACAGCTATTAGCAATAGCAGCTGAAAGTTAATCTGCTGGAGGAAATAATGATGAGGTTGGGTAACTCGTAGATCTGCTCGGGATTAGCATCACTTCCCCCCTTAACTTCAGAGCATTTGATGAGCACACCTTGTTTGCCTTCACTCAGCTCCAGAGGACACACCTGCTATGGTCCCTGAGCAATATGGCATGCATTTGGCACACAAATAGCAACTGCGAGGAGAAGAAAGGTATGAAGGTAAAGTTTAACTAATATCAGCTCCCAGGAGTCTTAAGTGTTTGGATGTAACTGGAATTTTGTTGGTGATTGCTCTGCTTTAAGCTGGAAGCGCAAA
This sequence comes from Eulacestoma nigropectus, assembly GCA_013397775.1. NCBI lineage: Eukaryota > Metazoa > Chordata > Aves > Passeriformes > Eulacestoma > Eulacestoma nigropectus. The sequence goes on along the minus strand of VZTE01005755.1, from coordinate 7,456,421 downwards.
GGCTTGATTTTCATTTTTCTAAACTCAATAAGCATTGTTGAAACAATCTGAAGATGGAAAAAAATTTAAATAATCAAATATGCATCTTTGAATATTTTTTTCTCTATTCCCATGAGCCTAAATAAATGTTTTGAAGAACTGGTTGGAAAAGAAATTATGGATGCAAGTGGCAAATAACGCCGTTCCAGATGACTGCAGAATCAGGAGCCAAATAAACACACTATCTGTTGCTTGTTTTCCTACAGGCCAAAATGTTGCGATTGGGCAGATGTCCAAAAAGCCCTTGCGACAATCCATGTGGAAGAGGGAGGATTTCTGTAATAAAAACACTTCTGTTCACTCAATGTACAGATTGTTTTTGGAGTGTCTTTGAAACAGAGAGGTTGGGGGGGTATGAAAGAAATGAAAAGGCTCATTTGATTATTTTGTTGCCTAGTGCTAAGCCAGCCTGCTTCCAAATCCTTCTTATCTCAAATGAAGAACTTTGATGTACATATTGTGGACCAGGTGGTCAGGAGAACAAAGTAAAACAGTGAAGATCAGCATTGGTGCAGGAATCATTTCCCAAGCACTTCAAAAATGCTAAAAAGAATACAGAGCATGGATGCTGAACTGCTGAAAAATATGTAACATGTCTGGAAATATCCAAGACAGGGATTTTTTTATACTTCTCAGAAAACTGACTTCCAAAACATTTGCAAACAAGAGTTTGTTCTTTTTGGGAAGAGGTATTGGAATACCCAGAACAAAAAAAAAAAACCCAAAACGAACAACCCAAAACCATGGGAGGAAGGTGTGGAGCTGAGAAAACAGAGGGGAAAATACTAATTTGCCAGGAGGCAGTGACAACTTTTTTGACAGAAAAGTACATTTCACATCACAGAGGTTTTTTTCAGCTACAGTAACCCTGCCAACACATTTCACAGTAAATTCATTTGAGGGCAAAGAAAAAGAGTGCTTAATGCAGACACATGTAATGGAAATGTCAGTTCAATCCATCAGGATTGCTGAAGCTGGCAGCAAAGCTCTGTGCCATGAAGTGTACAATCACTAAAATATTCATGTTTAACAATGGGCCTCTCAAAACATAAATACCTGCTTCTCTCCTGCTCTCCCCTCCACAAACCTTCCATTTGTATCCCTAAGCTCAGAGACCTCATCATTGCGGACCAAAGCACGTGTTGGTCACCTATGTCCTGGGCACTGAGCTCCCGTAAGGACAAGCAGGTCCCAGCGTGGGAATGGAGGGACAGAAAGTGGTTCCCCGTGTCCAGATCTGGGCAGATTTGGTTGTGATGACAAGGACAGTTTTATCATGGGTCCTGCCCATGAGGTGCCTGAAAGCCTGAGCAGAAAGAAGTACTGGGGCAGCAGCCTTGTGTCACAGCACTCATCTCATAGCATCATGGCCTGCTTCTTCCATGCACTGGGAGAGGAGAAACTTAAAAAATGTATTTGGGCTCTGTATTCTTGAAAAACTAAAAATAGAACTTACAAGACCATGGAGAAAATTATTTGGTGCATATAAAATATTAGTGTATCAGATTTGGACATCTTGATTTTATTGTCAGAGCTGTGTGGGAAGCTATGCACCTGTTCTAACACAGGGCTAGAAAAAATACTTTGTCCTGTTTCAACTTGAGCAGGAAAACAAAAATCTGTTAATATGTCACAAAGCAACAGTTCAAAAACTAGATCAGTTCAACCCAAAAATTTCAAATTAACTTCTGAATTAAACTCCATTTTGGTTTTGACTCCTTATTTTTCTTTTCCAGTTTTCAATCATTAGTTTACACTTAACTTGAAAAGGTTGAAAATACAAAACGAATTTTTCTCTAGGGCCATTTTGGAATTTGTCATTTAGACAATTTTGAGAGCTGTTTACACGTCTGCTAAGAAATCTTTCAAGCTCAACCCTCCCCCATAAAAAAATTCAGTTTTGACAAATAAGCATTTTCTGATAGGAAAAGTTATCTTGAGGTATTCCCTCCCAGCCTTAATTATCAGAGCGAGAGCAACACACAGGATCTTAGCCGGCATCTTTTGACATATTTTACTTCCCTCATGGCATCATCTTCTCAGCTCGGGAGAAAACTTTTCATTAAAACGCCCCATGATCTAATCCTTACGATTATTGCAGAAGAACCTGAAAGCATGAATCCTAATGGCTAGAAAAACAAGCAGAATAAAAAATCTAGGATTTTTACTTTGTAACATTTATTTGCAATTAGGTAGATCTTGTAACTAAGGGGAATGCAATTATTCTTGAATATGGGAAGGTTATGATAGATGCAGCAGGAGCATTTAAAAATTACCTCTATCTCCTTAAGAAGTATGTACGTTTGATTTGTGATTGTGGCACTTGGTTTTGCAATGGGAAATATCTAGAAAGGAGTCCCACCAAAAAATCTTCTCAAACATTGCTGCCACTGTTGCACACAGTATGAAACCAGTATGAAACTAGATTTGAAGGGCAAAAGGGAGAAAACAAAGCTGGCTAGAGATAATCCTGGGGGCAGCACACCCAATGGTAGAGGGACAGTGTGCTAGTGAGGTCCTTCAGGCTGCTATCTCAGTACAGGCAGGGGATGGCAGCAAAGAGGCAAGTGTGCCCAAGTGGCCAAGAAGCTTAGTGCCATCCAGGGCTGTATCAGCAATAGTGTGGCCAAAGGGACCATGGCAGTGATTGTCCCCCTGTACTGGGCACTGGTGAGGCCTCACCTCAAATCCTGTGTTCAGTTTTGGGCCCCTCACTACAAGAAGGACATTGGGGTGCTGGAGCGTGTCCAGAGAAGGGCAATGGAGGTGGTGAAGGGTCTGGAGCACAAGTCTGGTAAGGAGCAGCTGTGGGAGCTGGGGGTGTTAAGCCTGGAGAAAAGGAGGCTCAGGAGTGACCTTATTGCTCTGTACAACTTCCCGAAACAAGGTTGCAGTATCGTGGGAGTTGGTCTCTTCGCCCAGGTAACAAGCAATAGGAGAAGATGAAATGGCCTCAAGTTGCACCAGGGGAGGTTTAATTAGATTAGGGAAAATTTCTTCACAAAATGGGTTGTCAAGCCCTGGAAGAGGCTGCCCAGGGCAGTGGTGGAGACACCATCCCTGAAGGGATTTAAAAGACATGTAGTTTAGGCACTTAGGGATATGGTTTAGTGGTGGACATGGTAGTGCTGGGTTAATAGTTAGACTTTATCATCTTAAAGGTCTTTTCCAAACTAAATGATTCTATGATTCAATGAATATAGGAAGAACATTTAACATACATAAGGATTTTCTGTAAAAATACCCCAGAGCTCCTAATTACAGCGATTTTACGATGTTTCAGGGGAAGCAGTTCAGAGATTGTGTCAAGCTTTGGGGTAGGTGTGCCCCAAAATCTGGCCTTTTAAGTCTAAAGCACCTTCTTTTATTGACTTTTTGTAGAAACTGTTAATTCTGTGGGGCAGATTAACTTTGAACTACATAGCTAGTAGTGTAGTAGTCATGTAGATGCTCTGAAATGGCTGACTGTAATGAAAGGCTTAAATCGCTTTGCCATTCTGCTAAAACAAATCTGTATGCCATTTGTTTAGTTGCAAATAAATCTCTAGGCAAAACTGTGTAAACAGAGCTGCCCCTCTATAAAGAGAAGGGTTATCAGGACATTAATTGGTAGCTAAACTTCAGATATCTGAGGGGACAAAAAAATGTAAGCAAAATAAAAAGAAGCAACACCTAAGAAGAGAAAAGGAAACAGGCTTGGGAATTACAATCTCCATCTATGGTAATGAATTAAACATGCCCTGTACATGGGGGTCATCTGGCAAACTAAAACTTACGTCCATTAATTAAAGAATGGAAAACCTCATGGTGATCAGAACACTGAGAGAGGAATTACCTATTGCACTGGTTTTGGTGAGGATAAATTTCTTTACAGTAGCTGGTATGGGGCTGTGTATTGCATTTGTGCTGGAAACAGAACTGATAACACAGGAATGGTTTTGTTACTGCTGAGCAGCGCTCACTCAGAGCCAAGGCCTTTTCTTCTCACCGACCCCACCAGCCAGGGAGCTGGGGGTGCACAAGGAGTTGGGAGGGGACACAGCTGGGACAGCTGACCCTGACTGACCCAAAGGATATCCCAGACCATAGGGTGTCATGTAAAGCTGGGGAGGAAAAAAGAAGGAGAGGACGTTTGGAGTGATGGTGTTTGTCTTCCCAAGCCACTGTTTTGTGGGATGGAGTCCTGCTGTCCTGGGGGTGGCTGCCTGCTGATGGGAAGTAGACAATGAATTCCTGATTTTGCTTTTCTTGCACAAGCAGCTTTTGCTTTTCCTATTAAACTGTCTTTATCTCAACCCATGGGTTTTCTCACTTTTTCAGTTCTCTCCCCCATCCCACCTGGAAGGAGTGATTGAGCAGCTGTGGTGTGGGGCTTAGTTCCATCTGGGGTTAGACCATGATGCCTATTTGCTGATGGCAAGCTTGTGAAAATGTTAATTAATTTAAATGTCTTACCTGTCATGTAACATTTGATATCCTGAGAATTGCTAATGGGGTTGTTGTTTTTGAACATATACAGGTTGAAAGGCATTATGTTATTGCTACTCAGATGCTTCCACATATCATGGTCTGGACTTGTCCAGCGACCCGCTAGCACGTCGTAGTCTCTCCGCCCCATGTGGATAAGCTTCGTGAGGGGGTCATACAGTCCTCCGTGGTAGCCGATGATGATCTGGAAGTTGGGATTAGTGTCCATATAGATCTCACCATATGCTGTGTACAGTATCTGCTTGATCATTAAGCCAGTCCCACTGAAGACAGCCAAAGGAGTGCCAATGTTGTCGCAGGCTATGTAGAATTCATCGCCGCTGCTGAGCTCCATTGCAAAAAGGTGGCCTTGGAGGTCATAGTACAGGGAGGTGATCTCGGAGCTCGAGTGGTTGTACAAATGGGTGACCTTGGTTGGGTTGGTCAGATCTGCGTAGAAGAACTGCAAGTGATGGCCATGGCTCGTTTTGCTGGAGACTCTCCTTCCTAGGCCATCATAGCGGTACTTCACACTCCAGCCACTTGCTTTATTGTAGGCTTTGATGAGCAGGCCAGCTGAATTGTACTCAAAAATATCATTGCCCCTTTGCTTCAGGAAGCCATCTTCATCCATTTTGTACTGCACATCCCCCAGTCTAGTAATCCTATCCCTGAGGTCATACCTGAGTGGTGTAAGGCGGGCACTATTCCCTGGACTCAACAGATGGAGGTTTCCATTTAGGTCATAGCTGTAACGCCAGAGAGGTTTGTCATTGATAGACACAGTCTGCAACTGGCCATCAGCATCATATTCATATGAGTAACGAGTTGTGTTTGCGTAAGGGCCAACCTTCAGCTCTTTCTTAACCACTCTCCCCATGTTGTCGTACTGCACAGTCATCCAGTACATGAGAGACCGGAATATCTCATACTGGACCTCCTTCATCCTGCCATAGGCATCAAAATGTTTAGTGTGGGTCATGACAGCAGTGGTGATAATCTGGTTGATATCGTAGTAAATGACCCCAAATTTACCGAATTGCTCAGTTTTGCCTGACACATCATCATACCTGTAGAGGTCAATAGGCAAAGGCGTCTCATTGATGACCGCTTGCATGCTGGTCACCCGGAAGCTGTTGTCATAGTTGTAGTCAAAGCGTGCATTCACCATGCCCTCCTCAGTGAAGCGGAAAATCTGCCGGTCGATGAGGGGTCCTATCTGTCTGTACCTGATTGTGCAGGTGAACCCTTCATTCTGCAAGTTTATGGTCTTCAGCATTCCCGCAGTTTCGTCGTAAGTGAAACTGATCTTTGTGGTGTCGTAGAGCATCTCGGCTAACTTGGACAACTTCCCATACTTGTAGATGACACGTCTCCCCGTGCCCAAGTACAAAGTGTGGAGGAGCTGCTCATCCTCTGTGAAGTCCTGAATTACTGAGGCATTGCCCTCTGGTGGCCGGTAAATGTTCCTATAGTAACCAATGGAACGAATGGTTTCCAAAGTCTGACGGGCAACATTGGGCATGGTCACCGATGACAACCGGTCATTCTTGTCAAACTCAAAGATGTACTGTCTCTGGCTGTGAAGGAGCAGCACCATGGACTAGATGGGGAGAAGGAAAGTATATAGGTTACTTTCCTGTTTTTTGAGCAAAATTATACTCTCACAAAACCTGTAAGATTCCTCACTCCAAAGAGCAGGGTAAGTGTGACAAATCACTACACCCATAGAATTCAACAGTGAGAGGTAAGGAGCTGCATATGGCACATCAAGTATCCCCAAACAGGAGTGGGTCAGTGGAAGAAGCAGTTAATGTAGTGAGGAAGGTCCAAGTTCAGAATGCTCAGTTTTTCAAATCAGTACCCTGTAGCTGTTTTACCAAACTTCCTGTGCCAATAGCCTCTGAAAACTAACTAAATAAAATTGGTAGAGCTACTTAAACAATGCTTGAAAAAGCATCCCCCAACACCTTCCAATGCTGAATTAATTCACTGTGTCACCCCATCTTCTATTACCCTCTTCCTCCAAACTTCTGCCTGCATGCTTATTTGTTCTGGGATTTTTTTTTTTTTGCCTATAACAAACAATCTACATAGATTTATAATACAAGGAATAAGTCAATACTTCTTCCTTTTTAAAAGATATGGCACAACTACAATTTCCTTAAACTGTTTTAGGGATAGGCACTATTCAAAAACCAGGAATAAAAAATTCCAGCCCCAGGTGTGTAGCATATGGATCTATGGGTCACTGGACAGTGTAATGCTGAATGGTAATACCTAGAAAATTTAAGTTCCATGCCAATCCACAGAGTGCAAGCCCTGGGAAACACTGCAAAGTGTGCTACAACAGTGTGGCTGAATTAATGCCTCACTTATTAATTACATGTATTTCTGTAAGCAGGAATGGGCCACTCAAAGAAGGCAGGATGTCAGACTATGTGGCATGTTTGCACATGGAAAATCCTACTGGAAATTCCTACTGTTCACTCTGCTAACTTTACCCGAGCATATTTTATATTGCAGTTAACTCAATAAAGCAAGATTGTGTTTAAAAAAAATCACATGCCAAAGCTTCACAGTTCACATGCTCTTAGCATAATTGGGAAAAAACATCTCAGACAATTTTTAACTGCTCTGTGGTGGTCTGACACCAAAGCCACTATGTGCACCTTAGCGGGACAGAAGAGGAGTACTGGACCGTAAGGACCAGCAATTAGCTGATGTGAAGGAGTGCAGCTGTACTGATGTCAAAGGAGTAAAGCCCATGTGCCTCAAATGCATCATCTCTGAGTGGTAAGAGCATTCTTACCTTCTCCAAGTAGGTGTAGCTCCATGATTTACCATCAGCAAAGATTCTGGATGTAATTCTGCCAGACTGATCATACTCCATCCTTTCTGACATTGTGCCTCTCTGAATCCCTGCAATGTGTCCTCCTGGGGAATAGGTGACATTGACCCCATTCAGTCTGCTGCTGGGTGACCAGAGACTGGGCCTCCCTGCCTGGTCGTAGAGGATGCGGAGCGTGAACTTGCGGTGGTCATCATAGATTTTCTCAGTCCTCGTCACACGATCAAAGTCAAGGGACAGCAGGTTTCTGTTGTGAACCTATAGGGAAAAGATGGAGAATTAGGAAGCTGGAAACAGTTTAGGTTAGAAAGACTAGCCTTGTTTCACCAAATACTTCTTTATATCGCACTGGAGAGCATCCAGCTGTTCATTGCCTCTGGATAAGACACAATCTTTAAAGCAAAGAGTTGTCCTAACATTGCTTTTATTGACTTCAGTGAGGAGAGAGGCAGAAGAATGGTACTTTTGAAACATCACAACAGTGAGGGAATATTGCTCATATCCCAAATCTAGGTTTAGGACTGCTACAACAGATGTGACCTACAGAACATAGAATGACAACTTGTTGCAAGGAATATTTGCAAGATACTCTGTTTATCAAACCTAGAATACAGAGTCTTTTGCTTCCATGCATATCAAAAAACACTTGTAGAAAAGAGATGGATGTTGTGCCAACATAGCAGAAATCAGCGTTTTTCTCTGAGTTTACTGAATATAATGCAGGCATTGGAGGTAAAGCCTTTCCCCTGAGATGAAATATGGAGGCTTTAACTACTGTAGATGTTACATAGAGCAGGAACTTTCCTGTAAGAGCTGGAGCTTTAACTTCATTGTCCTGGGGTTATTCAGAATAGCATAATTATACTCTGCTTACCTCCAGTGCCTCTGCATTTCCAAAGATCAAAGGTATCTACTTCAAAGGTAAGAGCAGGAATACATTTTGACTCAGGGATTGCAGTGCACAGCAATACAAAAAGGAGCTGATAATACAACTCATGTTTAGCCACATGTGCAAGGAGACTTACAAAGCCACATCACCACAGCAACAAAGTGAAAGGAGGAAAACCAATATTCCCAGTACAAGCTTGCCAGTGAAGATAGCTCTTTCCCCATCCCACCACTTCCAAATCTCTTTCAGCTGGTGAATGTCTTTCTTCTGGAAGGGTGTAGATTCTTCTTGGATGAATCTCAAACTCTGAAGAGCTGACTTGGTTTTCATTTCCCTTTGCAGCCCTTCAGCTACAGTCAGTAAACAAGAGTTTGCTGCTTGCTATGAGGTTTTCAGATCAAGTTAAAAACACTGCCCTATCCTGCTCTGGGTACACTCCTGACTGAAGTGTTCAAAAACATGCAGCTATGGCACTTGAGGACATGGTTTAGTGGTAAATGTGGTGGTGGTGCTTATTTTAGTTGGACTTGTAGGACTTTGCACGGTTGGACTTGATGATCTTAGAGGTCTTTTTCAACTTGAACAGTATCTGATTCTATAATTCTGTGACCTGAGCACTGTTCTCAGTCCCTTTCAGCTTCGAGCTTGGCCATTGCTCCATGGCCAAGGATGTATGATTGAATTCCTACTGTATTTTTAGGGATGGGGGAGTATCTGAGAGCTAAACAGCAAGAGAAACAATGGGGTTGAATCAACAGAGGAGAGATTCCTCAGCCCTGGAAGAACAGCACAGGGAAGGGCTGAATCACTGCAGTGCCTTCATCTTGCATGGGCAGACATCTATGCTGAAGCCTAGACAATAGGGACACCAGAAAGCCAGAATTCAAAAGAAGGTATCTCAGGAGCTGGGGAGAGAAGGAATCGTTGCCATGATTTAAGTGTGAAGATGATGTAAGAGAGGAGGCAAGTGCAACAGTGATTTTCAATTTATGAATAACAATGGTAAAAGGTATGACTTGAGGGAAGAAACTTTGCAGAAAGGTAGACAATGCTCTAATTAAATATGTGTGAAATAGAGTGTAAATGTGCAATGGGAGAGAAGAAATCAGCCACTGTAATAGAGAAGCTGGAAAATAATTAAAAAGGTATCAAAACCCTAAGTACAGATGCACATGTGTAACTAAGAGCAACTTGGTATCTCCTAGGTGCTTGCTGCTATATAGAGAGAAACAGGAGTGGCAATTCCTTGCAAAAAAAGAAAAGCAAAGCAGGAAGTAATAGCATCTCTGCCTCCCATCTATTCACAGAGCAGCTCTATCCTGGCAGCTGAAGCTTCTTCTGCTCCAGGTCTTTGCCAAGAAAGCTGGAAAGAGCTCTTCCAGGGCTGGGAGAGTACTCCAGGCTGAATGAGGTCTTCCTGAGAAGCATGTTAGCAGCAGTGCCATTCACTGGGCTGGAAGGACCAAACAGCAGGTCCCTGGATAGCTCTTAAGCTCAGTCCAAATGTCTGTATCCCCTGACTGGTGCCATAAATTGTTCCACCCTCTCTATGCTCTGGCAAGCAGTGTCTGTGCGACTAGCTGGAACCAATCTCCCTTTTCCTGTATTTTATTTTTTAATGATTTGTTTTCTTCTGCTCTCTTGGTGTACTGTCTCTTTTATCTGAGAAGTGCTGCAGTGCTAACAGTCACCCCTCAAGGTGATGAGCAAAGTGAACCCTACCCTGCCAGTAGCCTCTGAACAGGGTCTAAATCTTTTTCATCTTTGTTCAAGGGCATGCCTTGTATAGAAGTGAATTTTCTGCAGAAGAACTGACAGGGCTGCAGGCTGCAGTCCAATAACTGTGTTTTATGGTGAGCAGCTAAATAAGGTGCCATCCTCCATCCCAGAGCTTATCCTGGAATGGAGTATGAAAACCTCCCGCGAAAAGGTTTTGCCCCTCAGAGTGTTTGACAAGGCTTGTGATCAGCACAGCATCAAGACAGGGTAAATTTAAATCCACAGTTTGCAGTGGATTCGACATCCCTTTTAAAACATGTGAGAGACTAAATTTAACCCCAAATTCATGTTCCACAGTACTTTATTCAATCTCTCAGTTTCCTCTGCAAAAAAAAGGAGAATAAACACACCATCATCTCTGATTTCTCCAATGCTTCCTTTGGCACTCCTTTAGCTTAAATGATAATTAAACAACATGCATTGATTTCCCTGGGAACACAAGAGCACAAAAAAGGGGAGAATTCTCATGAAAAACACCCTGGCAATGTTCAGCAGAGGAGGGCAAAAAATACTCCTGCAATGAGAACTCCAGGAGCCAACAACATCCATGTGATGAACGGCTGCCTACAAAGGAACTTCCCCAGTAAATTGCTAAAACTGGAGTGGCCATATCCAGACCTCAGTGTCTTGCAGAAATCGTGGAGATCATCCTGGACCATCTTTATTAGTCAGCACACCAGGAATGGTTAGCACCATATCCCTCTCTGGTTATGTTGGCTCTGGGGATTTCTGGGATACTAGGTCTTGATGCCACCATTAACCTGCTGCCAAGGTCTTGGGAAAAACAAAGTGACTTATGACAGGAGTTACCATGGTTAAATAAATAGAAGAACTGAGCCAACAGCTCTGTCTCTTTTTGCTGTCCTATTTGCTCTACTGTCAAAGATTATTTTACATCCTTCTTTATTGAAAAACTCAAGTTTGTTTAATAAGAAAAAAGGGAAGGAGCCCTGTTCCCTGAAGCAGGGTTTACCTAATGCTCTCTGTGCAAATGGAGCCTGTTGCTGCTGTTGGCTAGGGATGGGTGGAATTCATAGCCAGCCAATTTGCAGAGATATCTCACTGCTGGGTGGGCGGATAGAGCATCACAACTTCTCACGGGGTGTGTGGGATAGCAAAAGTGAAAGGGGCTGCTTTAACATATTTGTGCTGCTTTACAGCTGCCAAGTACAGAGCCAGGTCAGCATTGGTGGGACTGGGACAAAGGTATGAGGGCTGTCCCCTTTCCTTTCATCCATGCAGAACTCCCTGCTGTGTGCCTTATCCATGCAATAAGAACTGTGTATTGTATTATTTCCTAGGGAGGGTCAAGGAGGCAGCTGTGAAACTGGCTCATCGTGCTGGGAGCTGGCCAAGCTCATGGCAATAGGTTGCCAGTCCCCAAGCACACCGTGGGAGGAAGAGGCACAACTCACAAAAAGTTGATCCACGTGATGACACCAGAAAGGATTACTCTTTTACAGTGTCCAGATCCTGTTGTCCTGACTTCAAAGGCTTCATGGAATGATGTCGAAGCCTCTTTGGGATGTTATTTTCCCATGGAGCACCATGTCATTGCTGCTGTCTCATGTAAGCAGTGGGGTGAGGGGAGAGGGAAAGTAGTAACTTAGTCACACACAGCAAAAAATGGTAACATTTCCCAAAATGAACAAAACCACGTTGAACTTAACTTTCCTAAGCTTCTCTCCTGCCAGGGAAAGCAGCAATTACTGGTGTGAAGGAAGAGGGGAACATCACACAGAGAATATGTTAAATGTTGCACAATCCCCAAGGAGGCAATTAGCACCTTGCAGGTTTTTGTACAAAGGGTGCATATGCTACCATGCACGCAGACACAGAGCTTGAAACATTCTGTCCACCCTCAACTACTTTGAACCCCTGAACAGAGCCATAACTGAGTCCTTCGACCATGTAAGATCTACTTCTGCTTCACTAGAAGGGCCCTGATAGGCTCAAAATGTGAATAAATGCTGGCAGGTTTATAGGGATACCAGCAACCAGCCTGAAAATTAATTTTGCAAGTGTTTTTCCAACTGCAGTACAATATAAAACACAGACACATTCTGTGTTTGAATCTACTGCAAAAATTTTGGTAGATAAAACTGATATGGGCAGCTGAGCTGTGGCTAAATGAGTGGAAACTGTTTTGAACACCAAATAGCTATGACTCAGCTGCAGATTTCAGAAGGCCCTCTCTTTTCAGAAAAAGACCTGTCTAATAATTTCATCAGTTATTAAAATAAAATAAAATGAAATGAAATGAGATAAAATAAACCCCCCAAGATAAACCCAACAAAAAAGGGTGATGACAACTGATCTGCATATACACAGCAGTTCACACTGAAAGAGCAGCTTCGGCTTTCATTACGGTTTGCACTTTTTCTCCTGGTAACAAAATATGAGGCTATTGATGCAGGGGGAAAAGAACAGAGACTGGAGTGGAGAGGTTGAAGAGAAATACTTGACAAGTGTGAGCGAGGAGAGACGGGAGAAATCACACCAAAGTGGCAGGGGTCATGCAGCAGGGAATAGGGAGAGGTGAAGAGCAAGGTCTGGGAAACACATATCCTGAAACCAGAGCATTGATATTTACTGCCAAGCTTAAGTGTGAATAAATAGCTGCAGTCCTTTTTCTGTGGTGGCATTACACAGCACTAAGCAGTTTTCTCAGAGGGTCTGAATTTGCCAGGTGCTGAGCAGCTTCCCAGGAACCGCTCATCAGCTTGTGACTCTGAGACTAGCAAGGTACAGGGTGAGTGCACAGGACTTGCTATTGCAAGTTCCCAGCTTTGCCAGCAGTTAGCAGATGAATTACAGCTTATTGGGCAAGATCTTTAAACAGCCCTGACAAGTATGAGGTGCATTGTGCGGAACAATGTTTTCAAAACACATCAGTCTCAAGCACTGAAAGGTCTGGGCACTCCTGGAGGGAGAGTACTGTCAGGCTGGAGCTGCTTGTAACACTTCAGGGAACAATAGCAATTGTGGTGCAATGCCTTGTGAGCCCAGTTCTTCAACACGTTAAACAGACTAGCAATTTCAGGAATCCAGAGTTTTTCCATTGAACAGTATTCATAGAATCATAGCATATTTTGTGTAAGAGGGGACCGTAAAGATCTTCTAGATCCAACCCCCCTGCCATGGGTAGGGACACCTTTCACTAGAGCAGGTTGCTCAGGGCCCCATCCAACCTGGCCCTGAACACTTCCAGGGATGGGGCAGCCACATCATCCCTGGGTGGCCTGTGCCAGTTCCTCACCACCCTCAGAGTAAAGAATTTCTTCCTAATATCTAATCACAGAATGAACTAGGTTGGAAAACACCTTTAAGATCATCTAGTTCAACCTATGACCTAACACCTCCTCATCAACTAAACCTCATCACGGCACTGAGTGCCACATCCAGTCTTTTTTTAAACACGTCCAGGGATGGTGAGCCCACCACCTCCCCGGGCAGACGATTCCAACATGCAATCACTCTTTCAGTGAAGAATTTTTTTCTAATGTCTAACCTAAACTTCCCTTGGCGCAGCTTAAGCTTAATCCAAACCTTCCCCTTTTCAGTTTGAAGTCCTTTGCCTTGTGACTCCATGCCCTTGTCCTGAGTCCCTCTCCAGCTCTCTTGGACCCCCTTTAAGGAATGGAAGATGCTCTAAGGTCTCCCCAGAGCCTTCTTTTCTTCAGGCTAAACAACTCCAGCTCTCTCAGCCTGTCCTGATATGCTTAGAAGGCTTTCAGTGCTCTGCTCTATCACTGCCAGCAGCATAGGTAGAAAACACCTGCACTAATTGGTGTGGTATTTTATAGTTATGACTGTCCCTCGCTTGCTTAAACAGCCCAAGATGATGGTTAAACCTGCAGTGTTTGATGGGAGGTCACGCATTCCCAGTGATGCAGAGGCCTGGTAGGGAGATCAGCAGTACCACCTTTGATGGCTAAGGGAACATCAGCACATAAGACAATGATATACTCCAGTCATAAAGGTTATGTCACTGAGGGTGAACAGCCAGTTCTCTGTCCTGCAGGTCCATCTCTATTGCAGGCAATACAGATCATACCCATCCCTTTCTGCCATGAGACTGGGGACTGATGAGATGGGAAGTGGAGGCCAAAAGTGCTCGTGGTTCTCACTTACCCTCAGCCGACGTCCAAAGACGGTGACCTGGCCTCTTGCTTGCTCCTTCCTCTGCCTCCACTCCACGAGATTGAGGCCGTTGTCGATGGGCAGGGTGACATTCCTCTTCCCCACTGTGGGGTTGACGGTGCCAGCCAGCAGATGTGGCTCAGTCTGCAGGGCCACCTCCATGCCGTTGGCGAGCATCAGTCTGAGGGAGCCGTCAGCACCGATGTAGTAGCTATTTCGGACTTGGTCTGAAGACAGAAAAGAGATCTTTGCTGATCTTTGCTGATACAGCTTCAGCTTTTCATTTGCTCCCTCACCTAGGCTGCATCAGCATTTCAGATGGTTGTAACCAAATGCACTCTGTTACTCACCTGTCCCACTCAACGGGAGCAAAACATCGGTTTCATCAGGGAAAGTAAATACGGACAATTGCTTTTTCATTCTGATGAGGTTCTGCACCTCAAACTCTTGCAGAAAGTCTTACACAGGTTAAAAAAGTGAAAAAACTGTGTAATACCTTACCAAAGGACGCAGGTTCAAACCTCTTCCTCTAGGCTAAAACACTGTGTGGTGAGACACTTGTTTTAAATCAGTCTGACTGAAAAATTTCCATGCTTTTATATCCTGAAGATCCTAGTTGCACAAGAATATATGAGAAAGTGGGGCCACCTACTTTCCTCAGCTCATTCAGTGTCTCACAAGTGACAGGAAATTGCACAGCAAGTTAATGCTAACCAGTTCCCCAAACAACAGCCAAATCCTTTCCCTTGAGAAAGCTTTCAGGAGGCAACTGAAGTCCTCATGTTTGGAGAGAAAGCAGAGGCATTAAGCTCCCACACGTCTCCATACATCTGGCCTCCACTAGCTCTTGAAAGATCAGATTTTGAGGCCAGTATTTGGGAATTCAGGAATTGAACAGACGAGCAATCTCTCTTCTACATTCTTCAGGAATCAGGCAGGCTGAAAGCCCATTCTTTAAATCTCCAGCTGGCATTTATCTCTGCAGAGAGTAGCTCATGAAGGGTAAGAAAGCATGAGACTTACTAAGTGCAGAATGGCTTTAAAAACATATTATACAAACACTGTCTTATCTGAAGCTCCTCAAAAGCTAGAAAATATTACAGTTTCTGTCTCCCAGGCTGCCATAAACTCTTAATTGTGAATAAAAACACCCATTGAAAATTCCCATTAAGTATTTTTCCTTTCTGAGGCAAGCTGGGTTTTTCTCCTAGTTGCTCTGCCACAGCTCAGCAGGAAACAAGATGACAGTGAAATTATCCTTTCTTGTCCCCAAGAAATAGATCAGCAAAGAGCACAGTTTGGTATAGTTAGGGAAGGAAATGTAACACCAACTGGTCCGTTTTTATGTGGGTCTCATCCTGCTCCTGTGGTAGCCAGCTGGGGTTCTGCCACAGAGACCTCAGCAGAACCACCACTCAACTTTACACAGTAGTGACAGTGAAACTGCTGGGACACAGGATTTTGCCAAAAACATACAGCAGTGATCCACAATGCATATCCAATTATTTTAGCTCTGCCACTGAGTGTGTAAGCTGATGGTCTCTGACACAGACCCCAGCCAGATCAAACCCCCTCCATGCTTGAGTCTGCAAATGGAGAAAAGGGCCAGTCAGTTGGCTGCCACACCTTTCTTAGATGCCTGGTTTGATGCTAAAGTATTAGGGGATGTGCTTTAAATCTAATCAGTGAAATATCCCTGAACAGTGAATATATTCCTCCCTCTTTTATCCTTCACCAGGAAGCAGAGGAAAGCTTGAAGGTTTACATGAAATTAATCGGACACGTGATGTTCCCTTCGTGTTACATAAGCACCACAGAAGGGTTATTGTCACCAGTGCTGTGGTACAGTGTGGGGAATGTAAATCCTCTACTTTCAACATTTTCCCAAGAGAAGACTCTTCCCTGGCTCTGGAAGGCATTTCTCAAGGGCTACATGAAATCCATGGGCTGTTGGATGCTGTATTTTAGGCTGCTTGGCTCCAGGGCACTAGTGCCCTACTTTGGCATTGAACAAATGCTCACTTTGTCATTAGTTCAGAAGACAAAATCCCACTGGAGTGTTGATGTGCCTGTTGTAGAAGCTCGTAAATCCATCTTACAGGAATTTGCAATCCTCCGAAAATGCCTTCTCAGATCTCACCTGTTCACAGTGTGACCCAGGTTTCCTGAAAGGTTCACCAAGAATATGGTTCACCAAGCCACCTCTTCTGCAACGTTATCCAGGTCTTTGTTTTAAGTGAGTTTCTTCAGATCCAGACAGTTTCATAATTTTATACTTCTGAAGATGGTTAAGCTGTTTGTAATCCTGCATGTCCTAATGGCCAGAATATCCCTGTGCTGGAGGGCAGGACAATGACAGAATTGACTGTGGCACCATTATGTAACTGTGCCTTCAGCGCTGAATATATAAATCACACCACAGTTAATTTTGCCACTAAAGGGCCCCCACCAGTGGGCTCTATTGCTTAATTAGGCTCTTGAGGTGAAGCCAACCTCATGTCTGTGCAGTTACCACACTTCTTAATGTGAGTGAATGAGATGGGGTGGGGTAGGTTGGATCTCTCTTACAGGTTCAAAGTAAAGAATAAGAAAGTCATGGTGTTTCCCCACAGGAATATGGGGACAGCTTGAGGGGGTTGGAACCCTCCCAGCTGCCCTCTCCAGAAGGAGTAAAAGCAGCGTTTCAGGCATAGCAGGCACTTTCTTTTAGGAAAAGTTGATGTTGCTATAGGGAGGGGGAGGGAAATATGTATCCCAGAGATGTGGGAACAAATGTCACTCTGGAACATGCTTGTCCCACTTGGAGCAGTTTGTTCCTCACAAGGAGAAAAAATGTTTGACACCCCATTGTCATCAGGCACAGGCAGAGTGACTGAGATCTGGGGAGTAAAGAGTCTGAAAGTTCCTTCCCTTTCCCCAAGCCCCAGGGAACAGGTGTGATAGCTCATCCTGATCCCAATGAGGCTTCAGCTTTCAGAACCTGGAGATCCAGGCTGGCACTGTTTGTGCAGTACAGGTTCTGCCACTACCAGTATGTCAGCACAGTGCTCCCCTGCTATTTATTCCTCTTTTATTTCTCACTTCATCTCCTTTTCCTCCACCTAATCAGTCCTCTGCTTCCCACCTCCCTACCACAAGCACAATTGTGCTCATTTCCCACAGCCACAAACTGGTCCCATCACTCCTACCCGACCTGTCCACTTCTGCTTTCTCCTTTGTGCTTCTCTACACCACCCCTTAGCTCAAATGCAGACCTTTTGGGGACAGGGATGGTCATTTTTCTGGATGCTTCCTTGTGAATGTTTGAAAAGCCAGTGAACAAAGAATCAGATCTCCAGCAACCAGCTGGAAGCCTGTTCCAGGAGGAGAGCAACTGTTAAGTGAGAAACCATTAAGAGACTGAAGCAAAGGGGTTGGCTGGAAGTGTGGCTTGATTTATGCAACCCTTTTAGTTACAACAGTAATGCTAAACAACTCCGAGGACTGTACTGCACGAGCCTGCACGGCAAGGGGACCGGCTGGGAATGGAGCAGAAAAACAGCTGCAGAGCAGCCACTGTGATAGGGAATGTGGCTAAGTAGGTGTGAGTGTGTGTCTGTACCAGCATGTGGGGAGCTCTGGGGCACTGAGAATGCAGGTGATTTTTGGTGCTGGGATTATCAAGATGATGCCTGTTTCCTGAGGGGTAGTCCATTTTGTGCAGCTTGGTCAGGAGAGGGATGGTGGCCCAGCTCACCTTGGAGCAGGGTGTAGAAGGCCCCCGATGCTGACAAATTGGTTGTTATTGTAACATCATCCTTGCTGGAGGTTTCCACCTGGACGTGCACGGAGCTGTCGGTGTCACTGCGGAAGCTGCTCACTTGGCCAGTAGGGAAGGTCACGTTGGTCAGGCGGCCAAAGCTGTCGTATCTGAAAGAGAGGATGAAGTCAACAGCATCAAGAGAGGAGGAATCATCCTATAAAGCAGAGACCAACTCTTCAAGTTGTCATCCAGATTCTTCCCAGAGAAAAATACACTGTCACTCTGTCAGACTGTCTTGACTTTTTTTGGCCTCATGAGAAGAAAATCACAGCTTTTAGCTGAAGAAAATGAAGCAAAGAATAGAAATGACTAAATACATATTAGCCTGTATTTTAACAATATTTTTCCAATACTTCACCTGCACTATGCATCTTGTTTACAAGAGTAACTTTATTTCCCCTCCACTATGCTGTGATTTACAGAAAAGCACTGGCCTGTGCATCCTCTCTAGCAGAACTAGGAGTTTCTCAAGGCCACCAACTGTTTTGTCTGGTTGTGTCCTGAGCTCAGCAATTTATTTTTATTTTTTTCCCTATCTATTTTTAAAAAGCTAAATATTAAGGTAGCAGCTAGGACCAGATTGGCCATATTAGGTAGAGAATTGTCCTTTGTGAACACAGTGTAGAGTCCTGAGCACAGCTGAACCCCTGCGTCTACCTTTTACTGTTCCTAGGACCATCTGGAAGGACTGATTTAAAAGTGTAAAAAAGCTGACCAGTTTTCACCCCTACTGTGTCCTTGGCTTTTCCAATGAGGAATCAACGTAAGCACCATCTGGGAAGGTTTCTGTGATGTGAACACCTATGTACCAGGGCCCAGGTGAAATAAGCTTCATACACGCAGGTCCCACAGCAGTTAACAAGCTGGGGGAATTATTTTTTGAAAAAAAGAGAAGAAGACACTTGTGTTTAGAGGCTCCCTGAGGTAAGAGAGCAAACACACCACTGTGCCTCCCATTTGTGGCATTACAAAAAGGGTCACAGACCCAGAAGGCTGGCAAGGGACCTTTGCAGTGAGGTTACTGTAGCTGAAATGGAGACCAATTGGGAGCTCTCCTGGCTAATCTCTGGAGGGCTGTTGGACCTTATGATGAGATGGACCTTCAGGGAAGGGATATTTAAATAGTTAGGGAGAAACAGAAAAATTCCAGCAAATCAATTAGTGATAAATGTTCAACTTTTTTCAAGACCTGCCCACAACTCTTTTAAGAATGATTTATATGAAAGCTAAGTAGATCATATTATGAAAAGGCATCACTTGGGGATGCAAAGTAAATGGTGGGTGAGCAGAGAGGTCTTGTTCTCCTGTGCAACCCAGTGGTGAGCCTTTGATGGAATGCAGTGTCCAGTGAAGAGCACCATTCTTCAGAATGACAAAGTAATGTAAATGTAAAAAAAACCCATGATGTAAGAGGCAAAGCCAAAATAAAAGAGTTCGTTCAGAAAAGGGGAAACAAGGAAGTGGGAAGATGCCACCCTAACAGTGGGTGTTCTGAAGAGGATTATAATAAATTGCTTATCATGCCTACTGAGGATGTGACAGAAAGTAAATGGAAACAAAGAAAAATCAGGTTAGAAGCTGTAGAACATTTTTTAAGGCCCATGGTTGCTCCAAGCAGAGGAACAGATGGAGCACTGGAAACCCCACTGCCCAACTCTTTTAAGAATAAGTTAGAGAAATGTCTTAGAGGGAATCTGGATACAGATGATCAGACCTTGGATGGAGCAGATGGTTTAGGAGCTCTTGATGCTTCTCTTTCGGATTACTAGGAGCTGGGGAATAAGAAAATACACCCCATCTAATAACAAAACCCAGGAACAAAACAAAAACAAGAGGAGAGGAGAGGTTCAGAGAGGAGAGGAGAGGTTCGGAGAGGTTCGGTTCGGAGAGGAGAGGTTCGGTTCGGTTCGGAGAGGTTCGGAGAGAAGAGGTTCGGTTCAGAGAGGTTCGGTTCGGAGAGGAGAGGTTCGGTTCGGTTCGGAGAGGTTCGGAGAGAAGAGGTTCGGTTCAGAGAGGTTCGGTTCGGAGAGGAGAGGTTCGGTTCGGTTCGGAGAGGTTCGGAGAGAAGAGGTTCGGTTCAGAGAGGTTCGGTTCGGAGAGGAGAGGTTCGGTTCGGTTCGGAGAGGTTCGGAGAGAAGAGGTTCGGTTCAGAGAGGTTCGGTTCGGAGAGGAGAGGTTCGGTTCGGTTCGGAGAGGTTCGGAGAGAAGAGGTTCGGTTCAGAGAGGTTCGGTTCGGAGAGGAGAGGTTCGGTTCGGTTCGGAGAGGTTCGGAGAGAAGAGGTTCGGTTCAGAGAGGTTCGGTTCGGAGAGGAGAGGTTCGGTTCGGTTCGGAGAGGTTCGGAGAGAAGAGGTTCGGTTCAGAGAGGTTCGGTTCGGAGAGGAGAGGTTCGGTTCGGTTCGGAGAGGTTCGGAGAGAAGAGGTTCGGTTCAGAGAGGTTCGGTTCGGAGAGGAGAGGTTCGGTTCGGTTCGGAGAGGTTCGGAGAGAAGAGGTTCGGTTCAGAGAGGTTCGGTTCGGAGAGGAGAGGTTCGGTTCGGTTCGGAGAGGTTCGGAGAGAAGAGGTTCGGTTCAGAGAGGTTCGGTTCGGAGAGGAGAGGTTCGGTTCGGTTCGGAGAGGTTCGGAGAGAAGAGGTTCGGTTCAGAGAGGTTCGGTTCGGAGAGGAGAGGTTCGGTTCGGTTCGGAGAGGTTCGGAGAGGAGAGGAGACGTTCAGAGAGGAGAGGTTCGGAGAGGAGAAAGTACTCTTGAACTGCAACCCATGAGAGACCCATGAGCAGTCACTGGACTCGCTCTGCACTACACAGAAAAAAAAACTGTCTCCTCTTCCACTCTCATTTTTCCAGATTGGAACACAGTGCTGGTACTTCACTTCTGAAATATGGTAACAGTGATTTAATGTGAGGAAGGTCTGGTTGAAAATATGATTTTTGCCCAAGTTTAATATTTAGCTTATAGTGACTAAATGGGTGACCTCATTGCAAATCTCCCCAGCCCTCAGGTTTGGGGACACCATCACATGAGGCTTTTCTTGCCCACTGGGTAGAAGGGGAGGTAGTGAGATAGAAGAAAGCATTTGCCCTCCACAGTCAGCCTATCAGTCATGGATTATCCAAGCCTTGCCCTTTCCCTCCAAGATCCTGGCAATCAGCCACTTGTAAAATGGAAAAGAAAGAAGAAAAAAAACAAAACAAGGAAAGGATGAAAACAGGACTGCATTGCAGGAGTTTGGCAGAGATCAGTTAAAGCTTTTCCAAGCAGCTAGCAGCACACAGCCTGGATCTGAGCTGCATCTCCATGCAAGAGCCAGAACTAAAGTGCTCCCAGTACCAAACAATTTACTCCAGATTTGTGGCTGCCCTGTTGGCACTGAGACAAATGTGTTCTGCTTGTACTGTCTCCAGTCACCTGCACATCTCCTCCTAAAACAGCATGTGAATCTTAAACAGAAAACATCATAGGCAGTCTCTTTACCCCATCTGCTGAGAAAGGACACAAGGGACATGATTTAGTCTCTCCCCTGAGCAGAGAAAACGTTGTTATCACTGAAGGTGTGTTGTGTAACACCCCAAATTCCTTCTACCACAACATCAATAGTCCTATATATATAAACCAGTCTGAACTGTAAGGGTAGAATCAAGTTTGCAAAAGTTCTGAAATTTCAGTAAGATGAATCTGAATTTGGCATCTCTGACTTGGTGGATTACTAGCTGTGAGGGATTTATTTCTATTGCTTCATTTAGATTTCAAAAATCCTAAAGTAAGCCTGATTCGCCTCCTAAAAATAATGTCACAAATCTAGATGTGTTGCACTGAAGTCTAAAGGGTGAGTTTGGTGTAACAGAAGAATGAAAGGAAGTGGGTCTGCAGGTTAGGGAAATAAGGAGTGCAAAAGCCAGGATGCGGGCTGAGAGCTTGTTCATGTGTAAGTGCTGACTCACAATGTCCTGTGAGTCACAGCTTTTTATCCTAATTGAATGGCACTCAGAAGAATGCTGAGAGTCAGCACAAAACCTATACTCCATGCAAGTCCTACTTATGTGCTCCAAACAAAGCCTGAAAACCCTGTGGGTACTCAGTTTAACAACCCCTAGCAGCAGCAGACAGCCAACTCCTTATATTCATCAAATCACAGAAATATAGAATGGTTTGGGGTGAAAGGGACCTTGCAAATCACCTTGTTTCAACCACCTCACCATGGGCCAGAACACCTCCCACAAGATCACATTGCTCAGAGCCCCATCAAACCTGGCCTCGAACACATCCAGCGATGGGGCACCCACACCTTCTCTGGGCAACCTGTGCCAGTGCCTCACCACCCTCAAAGTAAAGAATTTTTTCCTATCATCTTCTCTAAAACCTACCCTCATTCAGTTTAAAGCCATTTCCCCTTGTCTTAACACTGCATGCCCTTATTAAAAGGCAAGCAGCGCCTTTCTGTATAATATTATGTAGTGTAAAATAAATATTATTTTATATAGTATTTATGTAGTGCCTTTTAAATAATTTTTTTGTAATATTCCTGGACCTCAAGATTCTAGCACCCTCACAAATGGTTCTCCATCTCTGCTGGGCAGATACAAATAATATTTGCAAATACGCAACTGGAGAAATCTGCCAGTAACCTCTGCTTGTGCAAATTAGGTTAAAATGGCAGGAAAAGAAAGCATGAAAGGGTGTGATGGTGCCTAGACCTCTGTGCACACATTTTTCTTGTAAAGTCAAAATGACTAAGTACAGTACACTTAATTTACATGGTTACATTTTTACAGCTGTACAAAACTCACAGTACTTCATCAAGAGCAAGGACTTCCATTTGGGACTTTGGATCCTGAGAAGCAAGGCTCCTTTTGGGCCAAAACAGTCTGGAATGGTCTGCTGGAACTGGTTTAAGATGTCTGCACAAGTAATTAGACTTTTGGCACATCCTTAGTCACCCCATTAACCTCCTTCAGAAGGAACTAGGACCATCTGTGTTTTCTGCATGTGCAGGAGCTGCTGCACCTCTCCCTGCCCAGCAGCCAGACAGGGACCTGCCAAGGACTGGCTTTGGGGATGATGACAGCTCACTGATTTGCAGCTGCAGAAGAAGTCCTGCCTTACAAAGGCAGAAAAGTGAGCAGGTAGGATAATTAGACGGTTCCCATTTTTATTATTATTTTTAATTGGTGGCAGATGAAGTGTAAAATGCTCATGTCCAGACTAAAGCTCCTTTTAGCACTGTGGTGGCAATGCAAAGGGAGGTGTAGGAAGCGCGTTAGTATGAACACACACAGGGTTTTCCTCTTGGCAAGCAGTTCCTTTTCTCTTTTCTGTTTTTACTCAGAACTGGAGCATTTCCCCCCTTTTCCCCAATCTAGCTCACACACTTCATACTTGATACCATCTATTACATATCCACAGTCTCTCAAGGATGTGAAGACTCGCCCATCCCAAATAGATAATATGCTTGACGAGTTAAATGAGTTGGTTCCTTCCACCTCTGCTTTCAGCCCCATAAAGGCCCTTACAGGGCACATCTCAGCTTGGAGGGGAAGGCCAAGTGACTGGCTCTTATGTAGCTGCAGGTGTGCCCTGGTATTTGCAGTAACATAAATCTCTCCTAGTCACCTCATTTTGCAGCTAAGCTGCCTAGCCTGTTTCCACAGCATCGGGATTTAGGGCTGGGCCAGTTTTCATCACAGCCTAAGACTTCTGTGTTCTCCAAATGCTCTGAAAGCCCCAGAATTAAGGAAATACCGAAGCATGGGAGTGCACACAGCAGCCACTTGGAGCAATGAATCCATCACCTGCTAACACAGCTGCTGCCTCCCATTCAAACCTGCTGCAAAGCCACAGCACTTACAATTACAGTGGCAATTATTAGGCCAGCAAAGGAAGCTGTTGCCATCCATTCCCAATTGGAAACGTATTTAGCTAAGGTTCAATGCACAGAATTAAAATGGTATTTGGTGCTTATGAGGTCTAATTGTTGGCTTGTAAACATTCAGAGCTTTCATTTATCACATTACCATTGTGTAGAGACCTGGACCTTGGGAATTAAAGAGCATCCTAAGTACCAACTATTCAGAAATCAATTTCTTGCCTGAGTCTCTGCATTTCCTCATTTTAGCTTCTTCACATTTCATCAGCCTTTTAAAACTACAAGTCAAATAGATCAGAAAAAATTCACTATAATAATATTGCATTTAGTGCCAAAGTGTCTAAATGGACCTTGCAAACTATATTTTGCATGTGATTATACCAGAATGCACCCAGCGCCTCTTAACAAGCTCGCCTCATCCCAATTTTTCAAACAACATTAAACACAACATTAAAAATAAATCTATAACAGAGAAACTGATAATACTCAAAAATGCATGAAGGCAAGTCCTCTCCCTAATGACCAAAGGCCAGGTTGTGGTCACAGTCTGCTGAATTTTCTGACTGCCCAAAAAAGAAGAGGAAGATCTCTTTCTAGATTTTATGATACTCGTAATTCCCTTGGTTCTCAACTAAACTTTGCTATCAGGCATTCATTTCAGGGCAGGCCTATGGCTCAAAACGTGACCTCACAGCTTAGAGAGGGTACGGGAGAACTGCTATTTCATCACGGCACTTACTGGAGTTTCACTGCAACTTTGTCAGAGGAACAATGATGAGAATCTCATCATTTTATCATGTAGAAATTGTGGAACAAGTGGAACCAAGAAATCTTGCTAAAAGAGGAGGGAGGACAAAAGCCAAAGGTGTTTCTCATACTCCGGTCTGCTGCAGGAGTAGAACAGGACCCCCATTTGAACTACTGAACTACTAAATCAAATCCTGTAAAGCTCTATGTGTGACCTGATAAATCACAGTCACACAGACTAGGGCATTGGCTTTGGCACCAAAAGCTGCTGGTGCTGGGGTGGGACCTCTGCTGAGCCCTGGGGGTCACTGGGAAGCCATTCAAGGTCCTCCTGCATGCTCAGTCCAGCTGGCTCTTACCTTCCACCCATTACAGTGTGTGAGGTTTGGCAGAGTTTGGTTCTCTGTAAAACAGCCTCCAGTGTTACGGGTCAAAGCTCCCCTTACCACTCATCTGAAGATCTGGCTCCATGAGACCCTTTGCCCCTCCAGGCAGCTGTGAGCCACTTCTTGGGGAGTCCCTGAAAAGGTTTCGAATTTCTGGGCTTGGCTGGAGCAATGTGTAAGCGTTTGAGTCTGTATGGGAGGAGGTGACCTTCAAAACTAATTGGACACACAAAGGACTTGAGCAAAAGAGCCTCATCTGGGCTAAATAATGCATAGAAGGTTTGACTTTGGCTCAGAGGGAAATTGAATTAATGTACAGCGATAACATCTCAGTGAAGTAATCAAGATAATTGCCATATTCTTGATTTAAACAAATCCATTAATAAGAATTTCCGGATGCTGAAACAGACAAACAGCAACTGCTAAGAAACTTTGTAAAGGCTGGTAGCAATTTTTTTCAGGTCAAGTTAAAAAGCAGCAACAACAAAGCAGCAAGTAGTCACATAGCATCCTTTGTCTTTGACTGGAGGAGTTGAACAAGAAGTCGTTTTCCTGGCTGAGTTTCCAGATCAACTTCCTTTGCTGCTGATTATCACTGTCACCGTCACCAGTTCAATGGAAAGAAAAGTCTTTAATCCAGTTACTGGACAAGCTGAGCTGCATTGCATTAACTGACAGCTAATGTCAATCCCACTGCAGAGGCAGGAAAGGTCTACATAATGCTAAAATCCTCAAAGTAGTCATAGACAGGCCTTTGAGGACAGGCTAATTACTCTAGGGAGCTAAGTTTCACTCTCAAACAAAAAGGGAAACTGCACGCCATTAAACACTGAGTCTTACTTAGAGCTAAATCCGATAAAACAGGATTCTTAGAGCAGCCTTGGGTGTAGGATGTGTGAAAGGAAGAGCTGTAAGTGCTGTGAGCGAGTCTGCCACTGCCTCAAGCCAGCACCGGTCTCTTTCCTCTCCCCACAGAAATGAAGGGACAATGTGCCAGCCCCGCATGAAGCCTTGGAGGACCTGGATTCCCTGGTGTGCCCTGGAGGGAGACCTCGAGTACTGCATCAGTGTATCCTGCCTCCTTCCCTACTTTCCAGAGTCACACCAACATGCCCACAGGTCAGAGCTCTTTGCAGCCTTCTGGTAAAGACTAAGAAATGCCCTGCTAAGAACAGCAACTGGAGGAGAACCAGAGACGCTGGCTATGTTGCCTGGAACTAGATGTTCTTTAAGGTCCCTTCCAACCAAACCCATACTATGATACTGTGGTTCCATGATGAACACATGTAGTGTTCATCACAACTCTCACAACACCATTGCTCTGTCATGGTGGATTTCTGATTTATGGTCCTTTGTAGACAGTCAGGTGAAGGTAAATCTGAGGATGTTCTTCATGGGACCACTGGTGCAGTGTAAACTTGACAGATGGATTTACTTTACTCTTAACTTTTTAGGCAGAAGTGTCCAGCTTGCCCTGGCCCACAGACAACGATTATATGCTGTGAGAAACATGAAGCTTTTCCTCAGAGTCAGATTTGATACCTCTATTTCTTTGGCCAGGAGCAAAACAGAAATATGAACTTCACCTTTCCCCTCAGTCAGGACTGAAACCTACTCAGAGCACCTTCCAGCCACTCATGTTCATGGAAATTCTCTAAATCCCTTAAACTTTCCCAATGCACATTTCCTGACATTCTGATAGAGAAACCAATAATATGAAGATAGTAAATATTGATTTTATTAGGTTTACATGATCTTCAGCTTTTTCGATATCAAGGAATTTAGACTTCATCCTCCCATGCCTGCACTCATCCCTGCAGCTTGTGTTTGAGTCATGCAAATCCTCTGTCTGGTGAGACTGCATTTTAAGAAAGGCATCAGAGTTCTGATCTAAGATGCCAAGAAATGGAGAATACACTGCTTTCATGGTTGGTCACTCCACCAGTTAGGTCACCTCAGCCTTACAAAATCACACCTTCTTGTCAACTTGAATGTCTCTAGCTTGGCTTTGCAGCCCCTTACCCTTCTCAAGCCTTTCTCTGCTAGATTGAGAGTCCCTCTGTAGGTGAGAGCTTTGGCTGACATGTTGTGATCTAGACACTTCCCAGTCTCATTCATGTTGAGGTAAATAGATCAAGTCTTTCTAGTTCTCCCCATGAATGCATTTTTGTAGAGTTTTTCTGCCCAGCCCTCAATTTCCACTGTTCTTCATAACCTGCAAGCATCAGAACTGACAGTATTAGTCACATCAATGCTGTACGGGGAAAAAATCAGCTTCCTACTAGCCACTACAAGTAGAGTGTGATGAGTAAATGTATTCATTTGGTTTGTCCATCCAAGCAACAAGTTAGACAGATTTGCCATGGAATTATATGAGGATCACACTGAAGACTTGATGCCTTGTTACAGCTCAGAGAGTCAAGGCTCAGCCCACTTACTTGTGTACCCTGGCATGAGACTGTACAAGAATGTATTTTGTTTAAATGAAACCTACTTTACCGAGCAATTTAAATATCTGACCCTTATTTCCTAATATTCGAATTTTATCAGTCTGATCTTACATTCTTTCCCTGGTTACATTAGTAAAACCTGGACAGAATCAATCTGTCTAATTCACTGATCTGCTTTCCAAGTCCCTAGTGGATGGGACAGCATAGGAAAGGGTAGGATGGCATGAAGGATAGTCTCCAAGCATGGAAGATTTAGGTTGAGCATATTAAAAAAGCTTTCTAACAGTAACAATAATATAGGTAAATACATTGTTATCACTAACAGTATTGATAAGTAACTCAGATGACTGATAGGATCCATTTGACCAAATTGTAGACATCTACAATGTAAACATCTGTATCTGATCTCATCATTATGTACTACCTTTGCAGAGATAAACTTTCAGAATACAACTCATCTCATCCTAAAGCAAATACCTGACATAACTCATAAGAAACTCATCTTGAATGGGCCTGTTTTTCTCCACCTGCCTGTAAAGGGATGCTGAAGTAACTAATTCAGATACAGACTTTTACTCTGTAGTTTTATAAAGCTACATCAGAAACTGTCAAGAACAGTTAAATAGAGATAACTGATCACAGGTTTGGATGAGGTATCTCTGAAGGCACATTCCCAATTCTGTATTCAGTGATGCTGTGCTATCATACAAGTGCTGACTTGCTCTAGTCAAGACTTCCATAGTCCAGCCACTGGAGAATACTGTCTTCCATTTAGCTCTAAAAAGCTTTCTTATGACTCTTCTGAAGTGCATAAAAGGACCAGAATGATGACTTTCACAAATGCTCTTTTTGTTGGACAGCAAGAAATAATGGATCACTGTTATAAACATATCCACAGAGCAAGCTGGTTTTGAGATTCAGCCTTGTTTTATCTCCTTTATATTTTCAGTCGCACTTTAAAATAAAAGATTATGTTCGAGGTATAAATCTGACCATTATTAGCTGTAACGTTTAGTTTGCTTCACTGTCTGTGGCAGCATCTGTTTTCAAGCACAGGAACTATTGGGTTCTTTGCAAAAAGAAAATACCTCCTTGATTTAGCACAATGGTCCTGACAATATAGCTGGCTTCCACTCCTGTGGAGAACTACACCCTCTTTTTTCCTCCCTAAGGCCTTCCTCAAGCAAATTCAATGTAAGAGATGGAAGAGTATTGGATTCGCTGAGGAATATTGCTACAGCAATTGCAAGCAGAACATTGATGAAATGCTAATGACATTTGAAAAGATTCATCATGAGTTTCCATCAGTTCTTTTCAAGGCAGGAGCAGGAGCATTATTAAGCAAAGAAATTTGAAACTGGGCCTGGAACATTTTAAAGCGAGAACAAAAGCAACCACATGTCAACACACAGATATGTGGGTTTAGCCAACTTTCCTTTCCTGAATCCCTTTTTTTTAAACAACTTTTTTGTTTGTCATCTTGGGAACTGTCTATTCTAGCCAAACTGGATTCTTACAATGGGTCTATTATGATGGCCGCTGAACACTTCCATGTAACCATTCAAACCATACGGGAAATGATGCGCTTAAAGGAGCATTTCAAAGAGGTTACACTTGTAACTAAAAATTAAACTACAGAAGAAGGAGGGGAAAGGGTTCTCAACAGCAGGATGAATCCTTATAGATGCTCTTCATTCAGTTATCTATCTTTTTCATTTTTTATATCAGAAATGTGTCGTCTTCAAGATATTTATAAGCAGGGAATTGCTAATGGTAGTACAGAAAAGAAGTACAAATATTCAAGATACTGCCATCTCTGGGTTTTTCAATGCATTCTGTCTTCTCTCTGCTCAAAAAACTCTTTGGGGCAGGGAGAGTCTTGAACAGTTCCAAGACTACTTTTAAAGCTTAGTGAGGCAAATTGCAACAGTAGGAATCGAGCAGTCCATTAATTACAGAATTGTTTCCAGAGCAAGTTCTCATTAGTCATTGCCAATTGTCATTCTACATCAGACATTTCAAACAGGCACAAAAAAGACACTGCAGCATAGGAAGTAGGTGAAAAGCAGTGAAAAAAGAGGCTCTGATGGAACTTTCATACTTCCAAGGCTTTCAAAGCCAAGAAAAATTCTCTGACATGCAACCTAAATCTCCAGTCCTGACTACAGTTAAGGAGAACCAGGTGTCCAAATTACTTAGAAAAACTCAGCAGAAATTCTGTCTGACTCTTGACTTGGTAGAGGGAGCTTATTCAAGTTCTAATGCACTTACTGCCAGTATCTCGTGTTTGCGTGAAATCTAATACTCTCTGTTCTGGCCATTTTATTTGGACAATAATTCTGATCAGGGAATTAAATTCTACCAACCTTGCACAATTCAGAGAACACAGAATGAAGTCAGCAGCCCAATATTAATAATATACTTACTCATAAAATGTTGTCCAACCATTTTCATTGCTTTTAGTGGCAAGGAGACCAGAGTTGCCGTGGTAAGTCATCATGGCTACTTCATGCCCCTGTGTTGTTACACTCTTGAGTGCACTGTTGGTACCAATTGTCACCCAGTAGACTTGGCCATCAGGCACCACCAGCCAGAGGGGCATCCCTGTGGAATCTCTTCGGATATTGACTAAGTTGCCATTATTGTCAGTGATCAGGGTTATATCACCATCTCCAGAATAAGTAAAATTGTAAAGATAATCTCCAGTGGTAAGGCTCTGAGTATAAAGGTGCTTCCCACTGGTGTCAAACAAGTAGAGTTCCTGGTCTATGGGTGAGGATAGCTCATACAGATTTTGTGTGTTGAGGAACGGTTTGTTTTTCCGAATGAAGCGGATTCGGATATTCCCCAGATCGGCAACGTACAGCTCCCCATCTGCACACACGGCGAGGGAGGACGGCGCGTTGAGCTTGGCGTCCTTGGCGTAGCCGTCGTCCCCCGAGAAGCAGTCACAGTTGGCATCGTTCTTGCAGTCGCAGCTGCTCGGGGCGCCGGCGACGAGGGAGATCTCCCCGTTGGTGGTGACCTGCCTGATGCGGTTGATCTTCTTCTCGTCGGTCTCAGCGATGTACAGGACCCCGTTATGGGACACGGCCAGGGCGGTGGCAGACTCCAGCGTGGCGTGGATTGCCACCTTGCTGAGGAGAAAGTGATCCATGCCTGGCACCTGGCAGTGCATGGGCCTCCCCGCCACGATGCGCACTTGGTGGTTCTCAGAGATCTGCAGCACAACGTTATTGTCGAGGACATAGAGCGAATTATCCATGGGATTGACCGCCAGATCCGTGGGCCATTCCAGACGAACCTTCATGGTAAAAGAACACAAGGGAATTTTTATAGCAAGACATTTTTCTACTGTATGATTGCTATAAATCAATCACAGTGAGGATGGAATCAACATGGATTAAAGAGGAAATAGGTAAAAAAACCCACAACTACTTATTACACGATAGAGGCCATAGAAGACATAACCTGGTGTGAGCGAGGGGCTTAGCTCCTGCTCACGTGAAGCAGACACATGGGGACACCTACACTGCATTGGAACAGTGGTGGGAACAGGATGATGGACAGAGGCAAACCATTCTGTGATTACCATGATTACCATTACCTCTACCATGCTTTTTGAATTGATGGAAGCTGGACCTCATAGCAGAGACCTGGGACTGCAAATTTTACTGCGTGAAGCGCTATGAAATCAGACACACAAAACTGATTCTTTTACTAAAGGATTTTTCACACAATCGGCTGAACTCCTCAGGGTAAATGACAAGGAGGGACAGACACAAAACTGGCAACTGTGCCAGTATGTGCGAATATCTAAGGTATAACCTATGGTTTTCTGCTTTATGCTGCAAAAATGCAGAATAGCAATTCAGAGGAAATTCAGGCAATTTCAATTCATGGAATAAGATACTTGTGTCTTCACGGTGATTTCACATTTTGTTCTAGTATAATGGAAAAATGGGTTCAGGAGTGACACATCCCAGTTCTACATTGATAATCCACTAAAACAGTGACTGGCAACACCACAAATGAGTGAGCACTAAAAGGACTTTATTTCTAGCTCCGCTTCTGCAATACACTCTTTTCAAGTGAGTCTACTCTTCTAGTTGCCAAACCTAAGAAATGTTTACCAACAGAATTCAGGACAATTTTTTTTGTAAAGAACTCAAAGTTTTGCGTTTTTTGGACGATTTTATTTTATTTTAGGTTTATATGGAAAAAAAATTCAGTCTTGTGTTGATGGGAACCAGTCAGTTCCAGGATAGTTCCTTTGTTTTGAGCCTTCTTTTCCCACCATCCATCTCAGTTGCTGCTTCTTCTCATTTGTCTGATGTGACTAAATTTAGAGGAGTATTTTGTAACCTTATTGGAAGGAGGAGGAGGAGTGGATGCCAGCAGGCTCAGGTCCAGCAAGCCATCTTTCACTGTGATTTTATTTAAAACTATGAATTACAAGAGACCAGGTAAGATCTACAGGAACACAGGAACTTCCTATTTTTAAGGCCTGTAGTTGAACATCTCTGCTACAGCCATGCTTTATTTTGATGCTTCTATATGACTTTTCAGCATTTTTTAAAAGGGATCAGATGTAAGGTATTTAGTTCATCGTGTCTTCTAATGCCTGGGTGCATGAAGCTTATTTTCATGGCTAAGCAGTATGCTGAGCTCTGTCTACTTTGGTTCTCTGTTTGCAAAATCTCCTTCCTTTTCTCAGCTCCTGGCCTATTTTAACCCTTCTTGTAGTAAAACATTATAGCCTGTGGTTTTCTCTTTAATAATTCATGCCTCCATCCCTTCCAGTGGTCTTTAAGCTCTGCAGTCTTCAGTTAGCATCAAGAGCTGAGTTTATTCTGAACTGACAAGGGAATTTTCAATTTCTTAAAAACCATTCCTTGTCAACAGTGGCAGGTAAATATTTCATGTCCTCATGTCCCAGGGAGCCTCAGGGACGTGGCAGAAAAGACCCTTCTATCCGCTGTAAATGATGAAAAGCTGCTTCCCAAGCTGGTTTTTATGTTTTAATTAAGCTTGTCTTTAATGTGTTTCTCCAGAACAGGAGTGGTTCATCTGCCAGTCCCAGTACCAGTTAATCTAAAAATGGTTCCTGTCATTTTATGAAAGGAAAGAAAAGAGTCTTCAGCTGATACATGTTCATCTCAGAAGTGTTTGAACATGACATTGGTTTACACAGGAGCTACATAACCTGGAAGTAAATAATTTTTAAAGCCTGATTACACAATGGTCTTGTGGTAACTGCTCCTGTAATTCACATAAAGAAGAAACTATGTCTGTAAAATGAGAAACATGCTACAAGGTGGCCTTTAGCCATCAAAATTTCGCCTCTATAGAAGGCAGAACAACTTTTAAACTCATAATTTCAGCTTGTTCATAAATTACAGACAGTGGGAGCCAGTTGCAAGGAAGCAAGAATAATCTTTTCAAATTAGAGGGAGAAAACAAGAACAGATTCCATATGGGAGCATGGAAATTATCTAGGTAGTTACAAAAAAGGAAACCCCATTGACATCTATTGTGGCTGAATAACAGTACTTAGGCCTCCAGCTATGATCTATATTTTCATAGGAGAGGACAACATTCCTGCAGTCAGGCAAACAACAAGTGGCACAAAGGTTTCAAAGGACACAAGGTCCTTTCAAAGGTCCTAAAGTGGCACAGTTTGACAAGTTGGCCAGTGCCACATAAAACTGAGTGCTGGGCCGTAAAATGGCTTTCTCTTCTGCACCATCCAGCAGTAAAGCAATCATCAAAATGAGATTTTTTTTTCCTCTCTTCTTTTTTCTCTCCACCTTGAAGCAGCAGGACTTAAAAGCCCAGCATGATGGTAGCTGCAACCAATTTGCAATCTGATGCAATTCAAGATTCTTGTTTTCCTGCTGTTGCTAATTTTGGCACCACATCCTCCAATCAGTATTTCCTATGTTAATTTGATTCAGGTCTAAAATTGTGCTGGGTCAAATTAGGATGAGGGGAAGAAAAGAAAAAAAAACCTGTGATTAGCTGAGATGTTATAATGGAGAATGGCATATAGTCCATGGCATATAGTGAGAAATGAGCCTAACAAAACCTGCCTTCCCAGGAATCTGAGTCTTTCCACTGACTGGGAGCTCTGAAAGAAGTCAGTTCTGTGTCTGGGACATGTGTAAAAATCTCACGCCCCAGAAATCGATGAGTTAGGGCAGTCAGGTGTTTCCTTCTGTCTTTATAAGTCAGTCATTTTTATACCATAAACTATGCAGAAATGCAACTCTCCTTGAGCCCTTACCTCTTTGTCAGACCTTCTAGGAAAGCTCACAGACATGCAGATAGGGTGAAGGTGTAGGCTTGCATTCTGTAGAAACAAAACCAAACCACTGTCTTACCTGAGAAATGTCCATAACAGAGTCACAGCTGAGAGGCCGAGCAGATGTCAAGTCATTGGAACCCAAGACAGTTGAGATGATCCCATTCTGATCAATCCGCCTGATCATGGTGCCATCCACAAAGTAAATCAGCCCAAACTTGTCCACGGTGATGCCTGGGGAGGAACAAAGAAAGACAGTCAGAAAGTGATGGCAGCCTGACATGATGAGCAATATATTTCATGGCATTCAAGAGGGATGAGAGGAGAGTTGGGCACGTGGGAGCCCTGGTTATCAAGAGCTTTGAACTGGCACCATTCCATGGAAGGCACTTTCAAATGGCACACAATGCAATTCAGAAATCCCTGCTGGCTCCTGGAAAAGGGCATGGCATTCGGTGAACTGCTGGAATGAAAAGGTTTTCTAATAACTGCGTGCCTTGCATGCTCAGAAACCTGGTTTTATTGCTCAAGGTATGAATGGTAAGTCATGCAGGTAAAAATGTTACACTGATGAATCTTCCAAAAATGGCGATGAAAAAGGCTGTGAAAGGTCTATTAGGTCAATCAAATTCCAGGTGGATAAATGAGAAAGGGTTTTCCCTAGGATAATCCTACTAATATACAGTGTTTCACCTGATTCTGAACTCTGCTAGTGATTAATTTCATTGTCCAAACCTCCTTTGTAGACATACTCCTGTCAGTGGATTTGAGATCTGCTGACAGCAGTTACAGGTTGCTGATTCTCATTTCTTGCCCTGCAGATATGTGCTGTTTCACCTCCCCCTAAGCATAATTTCTCAAGTATTTATGTTAGCACAACCTTCTTTAATCCTCTTTATCCTAAGCTAGCTACCCTCTGCATCTTCCATCAGAGGATTTCATAGTGCTTTACACTTTCTAATTAGACCTCATAACAGTCTGTGAGTGTGATCATTCTAATTTTACATATCAGAAAATTAACAGATAATGCACTTCTCACAAGGTCACAGAGAAAGGTCATGACTGAGGCAGGAATAAGAAGTTAGAGGGTCTATTCACCTCTCCTTTGTGCTAATATAAATTAACTCCACAGATACTAATAAAGTCATTCATCTCATCTACCCTACAGAGGCAGAATGTTACTCAGCATAATATTTAAGTGTCTTAAAGGCACTAAAAGATTGTAAAGAAACAGAAAAAGAATGTAGAGGCCTGTAACACTTTTTCTATGCAAGTGAAAATTCTGCTTGAAACATATGAATATTAGGATCTTCCTGTTCGGTTTCTTTTGCTCACAGGGTAACAATCACTTGGCAAAAAGGAGACATCTGTATCCTGCATCTAAGCAAGTATCTCAACCTATTCCCATCAGTGGACAGAGAAATCTACTTTGAGAGTGCAATTTGTATCACCTTAAAGCACATATCCCCAAGAGATTATACGAATCCTGCTAAAATACCTTTTCCTCCCATTTGACTATAAAAGGAGACTACAGCAAATATCTCAAAAGAAAACATTTATATTGTAGGCAGATTAAATTAGCAAGCTGAATGCTCCCTAGACTGTTTCTTTGGCTGTCATCTTGGTGACAGAAATGATGGAAATTCTGTTTCAGATAGAAAGCTTTGAGAATGTTTGAGGAGCGATCAGATCTTGTGTTCCTCCGAAATGCTGTTTTGCAGCCAGATCCCCTTGTTTGAAACACTTACCCTCAGTCTCCATCCACTGTGAGCTCTGCTGTGAAGTGCAGACGCAGCAGTTCACAGATCAAAAATTCTAGATTTTCATAGAGCAGGGACTAATCCTCTGATTGCTTTGGCAACAAAAATCATGGCCTTCAGCCAGCACTGTAAGTACTGCATGGGCTGGAAGCCATGGAGGTAGGTGATACGTGGAAAAACATACCAGATTTGATTATAAGGAAATCCACAGAAGATAATCTGGCCTGGCAAAAAAAGCACAGGACTAAGTCATTGTTTGAGAGAAAGAACAAACTTCTCCATTGAGCTGAGGTAAAGGAAGGGATTCTGTCACGGTTGCAACTTGTTGATTCAAAGTCAATTAGGAGTCAGAAAACTGGTGTTTCAGATCACTGAGCTGAATGGGAGCTGTGTGTTATTGCCAGGAGGTAAAAACAGCATTTTCATCACTTCTTCACAGCATCACCCTGTCTGAAGGGCATCACTTTGACCTGGATCGGATATTTGACCATCAGAGCAGTGTGGTTTCAGAGCAGCCTCTAGGGCAGTGAGGAAAAAAAATTACTTGCTGCTTTCAAGATGAAGTTCATTAATTTTGGAGGGGATTATATAGCAGGATTGCTGAGATAATAGATGACAGGATTGAATGACCTAAAAGATTGCTTCTAGTCCTACACTTTAATACCTATGTTCAATTCATGCCAAGGACTCATCTTTGCAGGATCATGAAAGAGGAGTCTCAAAGAGGAGCGCAAGGTAACTGTTGCACATCTGAATTTACTGAGGGTGGTGAGGCACTGGCAAAGGTGTACCAAAGAAATTGTGTCTGCCCCATCCCGGGACGTGTTCAAGGACAGGTTGGATGGACTTCAAGCAACCTGGTCTAGTGGGAGGTGTTCCCCCCAAAGTGGGTAGGAACTAGATGGCCTTTATGGTCCCTGCCAATCCAAACCATTCCATGATTTGATGGATGCTATGGGAGAAGCCACAGTAGTGGTGGCCATTTATTCTCACTATACAATATAAACACATTGTTTGTATTTTAGCGTTTTGTCAAGTGCTTGCAGAACGATCTGATGGGATAAGCATCAATATCTCACTGGCATCCTTGGCTTTCAGGAAGCTATCCTCACCTGCCATGAGATTTGTCAGCACTATGCCCTCTTCAATGAGTTATCCAGGATACTGGCACATGTCACCTGTCACTGGCATCTGCTGTTGAAGGTCTCTGCTCCTCTTTATTATTTTGCCTACTGAGTGTCAAGCTCTTTTATGTTTGGTGGCATTTGCTTGAAAACCAGGAACACAACTGGGCTCTTTAAGCAAAATGGTAGACATGTTTTTTTTGGAAGAGGCATGATAGAAGGTTTAGTTGATCTTAATTGGCTTTTGTCAAAGACAACAGTCTCTTACCCATTCCTTGGTTCACAAAAAATATTTTTCTGGGTGCCTGTCCATTAGTCTGTGTGACAAGCCAAAAGCCAGTGAAGGGTGGCAGGCTGGATAATATGATTTTAAATGAGGCAGAATTTTCTCCCTTAGCTAGTTCCGTATGTATTGGATTGGATTTATCAGCAGTGTATGCTGGCAGTGGCTTGCTGTGTGCAGTGCTGGGGTTTGATGGCTGGTCTGATTACCCAGTTACAGTAATAATAACCTGGACGCACTTCGGCCCTCGAGCCAGCTCTGATCAGCTGATAGGGCACAACTTTATTTTGCATTCCAGCTTAGACAAAGAGCTTGCACACCCGAGTAAGTTGAAGTGGGATAGCAAAGTTACCACTTATCACCCTGCTCCAGGGCAATGCTATGTGTATGTGTTCTTATCACTGAGCACTTCTTTGCGTATCCCTCCTTCATGGAGGCTAAGCAATCTCAATTGCCTCACATTTCCTGAGATGTTCTGTAGGGCAGCGGAGTTTGCAGTCTGTCAAAACTCCAAATTCCCACTTGCACACATTCCTTCCGCAGCAACTGCTCCAGTCCCTTCCTGACTTTAGCTGATTGTCTTGGAATCAGCTAAATTATGGAGAAGAGCCCTGCTGTCCCACAGACAAGTGTCTTTGGATGGATGATTTCTGCAAAAAGGGAAAGAAGCATCTCACGGATTCTTTGCAGCAGATTGCAGAGGTTAGATTGAACCTTTCTGTTTCCTGTCTGATATAGGCACAGTTCCAGTGCTGGGAGCTGGCTCCTGCGAACAGGCACAGAAATGGGTAATTCACATATTATGCATGTTAAGCCCAAGGCCTTGGCTTGCTTTGGCGGACGGCTCCTCTCATGTTTCCAGAGGAACATAAGGGAATTAAAGCCTTTCAGCATATAGCTCGAAGTTCAGCCTCACAGTTACCGAGAGGAAACAGCTGCTGCCACTACCCAGGTAGTGTTGCAGATCCAAACCTTAAGTTCTGAGATATGACATACATACGTTATGAAATCATGCTGGCTCCCCTTGCATAAGCAGAGATCTCTTACAAAACAAAGGCTTGTAGCACCATGTGCATCACACCAGTGAGCTATGCTGATAGAAGGTTGTGACGTGATGACATTTGCTTGAAATGTCAGGACCTTGCAGCATGAAGAGGTGACAGCACAACGTTATGCTGCAAATAGCTACTGGGACATGGTGAGTTTGTTCTGCAAGACAAACAACTAATAGTGGTTGTGTTGTGCATGTAGCTTCAGTTAGGAAAAAAAAAAGAAAGGGGAAAAAACCCTTTAACTGAAAAAAAAGTGCTTAAAGAAATCTAAATCTGGACTTTTCTTGTCTGACTGGATGCTGAATGACTGAGTGATAAAATGGCAGATGAAAATCAATGTCAGTAAGTACAGAGAAATTCACATGGGAAGGAGAAAGCCTAACTACTCATATACATTGACAATCTGAAAAATAGCACACAGGAAAAAGATTCCGGAATTCCTGTGAAAAGTTTTCTGCTAAGACCAGTTTTGTGCTATGCAGTGGTCAAGAAGGGAACTACAAGACAGCAAAGAATTAGGAAATACATGAGAAAGGAACAGAAAACAGTGGTTTTGCCTCAAAAGGACCACTCTTTTTCATGACCTGGCTAAAGAAATTGTGGAAATTATTAGCACAGGGTGCCTGGAAGAACAAAACTAGGTATTCAGGAAGGTTTCTAAGCCAATTGATGATGGTATATAAGCATAGGTCTGGAGCAACCTCTTCAGAAAGTCCCCTAAATGCTGATGACTAGCATCTGGAGTGTTAGCACAGGAAGACCACATTGCCCCTGTCCCTAAGTGTCTTTTCTGGCCAGAATAAGGGACAAGATACTTTGTTCAGTCAGCCTCTGGTCTTCCCCAAAATGGTCCTATTATTATCTGACCATAAAAATGTTAACAGATTGTGGAGGGTTGAGTTTCCTCAATTAATTCTGTCGAACTCTTCAACGCTTAGCGAACAACTGAGATTTTGTTTACACATTCAGCAGGGCACAGCGAAAGAAGCAATCTGTCCCCAAACTAATTACTTTGTTTTGCATTGGTGTTATGGCGCTAAATGAATGAGA
The DNA here is from genome assembly GCA_013397775.1 of Eulacestoma nigropectus. Taxonomy (NCBI): domain Eukaryota; kingdom Metazoa; phylum Chordata; class Aves; order Passeriformes; genus Eulacestoma; species Eulacestoma nigropectus. Next base: position 7,417,437 of record VZTE01005755.1, on the reverse strand, counting down.
TGCCCCCTCCCTCCCCATGTGCCTTCTGAAACCTTCTTCCTATTGTGTCAGACTTGTCATTGCAATCTCTTGTAATTGCAGGCTCCTTGGTAATTTCTCTGCCACAGCATTTTCCTGAGGAGAACCAATGGTGAGTGCTCAGATGAAAAGAAATGCTCTGACAAGCTGGAGTTTTAATTTTTCTTTAGATTGCTTGTAGAAGAGGATCATTATTAGCAGATGATAATTAGGAAGTGGTAACACTTTAATTTGCAAGGATATATTGAAATTCATTAGCATCTGAAAGCTTTACTGTGCTCTGTGGCAAATGAATTGGACAAATCAGACTGGTTCCTAATAGCTATGATAAATACTCTGACCAAACCACTGCCACCCCTATTTCATCTGTGGATCTATCTGTCCTGTGTTTGTGTAGCCTACCTTCATTAGAAAAGCCAAAGATAGGTAAAGTGTGAAATTCCTGGAGGGTTTTACCCCTCCTAATGTCTTTCTAAGCTGATTGTCTAAAAGGAGTTCTTCTTCCTTCAGTGGAGTGAGACAAGAACCTCTGTCCAGAAGGTACTTTAGAGAAATGTATTGACAGGACAAGGGATACTGGTTCTGAACTAAAACTAAAATTTAGATTGCATATTAGAAAGAAATTCTTTCCTGTGAGGATAGTGACGCACTGGCACAGGTTGCCCAGAGAGGCTGCAGATGTCCCATTCCTGGAAGTGTTCATGGACGGGTTGGATGGGGCTCTGAGCAACCTGGTCTAGTGGAAGGTGTCCCTGCCCACAGCAGGGGTGTTGGAACTGGATGGTCTTTGAAGGTCCCTTCCAACCCAAAGCATTCTACAATTCTATGAAATTATCCCCTCTGAACTCATGGGAGCTGAGGTGAGAACTGGAAGAAGTGCTCAAAACAATGGGGAAAAGTGTGCTGCTCAGAATGCAGAGAACCATTCTGAACAGTGTTTGCTGCTGTGGGGACCTCATTCTTCAGTCTGTCAGATCCAGGGGAAGACCAGCACCCCCAGAATGTGGTTCATCCCACCTTGAACATGTGCATTGCCATGGAATGAACCACCTTGAGGGTACTAGTTTCTTTCCACTGAGAAGAGACCCAAAAAACTCTACTTAGACCAGATGCTTGACTGGTGCAAGAGGCTAAAGGTATATGCTAAGGCATATGTTGACAGCTTATGACTATTTCTCCAGTCTTAATTAATTGCTGGTTTTCATCTGGCAGGAAGGTATCCCTCAGTATTTTCCAGCAAGCTGCAAATATCAGCTAATTAAAACATCATGAAAGGCAAGACTTTTATTCCTTATGATTTTTGAAAAAGCGCAAAGATGTCCTTAAAATACAGAAATCCTACTTGGCATGAAGCAATTATGTTCAGAGAAAAAAAATAGCTTTAGCCTTAAAAAGCAGAGTCCTGCGAAGAGCAATGATTCTTGAAAAACTGACTTGCCAAGTCCTTCCCTGGCCAGCTGATATCTCTACAGCTACAGAATCATTTCATAATTTTCTCTGACCATTCACTTACGAGTGTTTATTCTCCTGCCAAGACATGGAAGCAGAGGGTCACTTGAGACCTACTGGTTACTTATACAATAAATCAATTTTATTTTGAACTATTATGAAGTACTTGAGGGAAGAGCATTTGCTGGATTTTTCTGCTAGGATGAACCAATGTGAAGGTATAAACAATGGTGACATTACATTGTCAGCATGAGTTTTCACTGTTCATCATTTATTGAGAGGAATGGGGAGTGAGTCACACCTGCCACAGCCATTGCCTCAGCAGAATTTGCAAAGTCAGGTTAGAATCAGATCAGGGAACACTGTTTAGGAACTTTCTATTGGCAGTGTGAGCTTTCCGGATTATTATTTTCTTGTTGTCATTTTGCTTCATGTCATTTCCTCTTTCACCCTCAATTTACTTCTGTTTTGTGAAATTTTTGAGCTCTGAGGAATGAATGCATGAATTTTGCTGTTATATGTTTGAGGTGGAAGAATGGCCTCCTGAGAGCCTCAGTTGCCAACAAGAAGGATTTCAGTGCTGAAAACTTTGAACTCCAGAGCTGTTTGCTATAGCAAAGCAGAAACATAAGTCATCTAAACCTTGTAACATTCACCCATGGATGGAAATGAATAATATCCCTCTTATCTTATACAGGGGAGAACAGAGGACCAACAAAAGTGGTGGGGTATTTTTTTTGCACTGATTGAACTTCAAAGAGGTGCAGAAAATTGGATTACAGATTTCTAGATTCCCTGATCTCATGATTCATCTGCTGGACTGCCTGAATCTCTCTGCCCAAGTCACTTAATTTTCTTTTCAGTCGGCCTTCTCATTTCAGTGAGACAAATTCTACACTGCAAACTGACCACTGGTAGCTGTTCTTTTTCTATATGTGTGCTTCTAGCAATACTTTAGCCCAATATAATGGTCAACTTATGGGATTCTGGAGTGCTTGGAAACCATGCTGGGCTCTTTAAATATTACAAGGGTAGAAGCCTGGGTTTTGATGCTTTTTGGCAAAAAAAAATAGGTCTTCCATAGTATATTTTACTGCATCCTTGCCAGGAAAAAACTAGCTGACATATAACAAAAAAAATCACAGCTAGACCTGACACAAAAGGTCATTAAATCAGTCTGAGTTTCTTGGATTCAGTAACAACAATGTCATCTCTATGTCATGAAAAATAACTTCCTGAGAATCATAGAATCATTGAAGGGTTTGGGTTGGAGGAGACCTTAAAGAGCATTTAGTTCCACACCCTTGCCATGGGCTGGGACACCTTCCAATAAACCAGGCTGATCAAAACCCCATCCAACCTGTCCATGAACACTTCCAGGGATGGAACAGCCAGAACTACTTTGGGAATCTTATCTGCTTTTAGTGAAATAACTTCATAAAATAAATCATTGAATGGTTTGGGTTGGAAGAGGCCCTTGAAAGCCATCTAGTCCAAACCCCCTGCCATGGGCAGGGGCACTTGTTAAAAGATCCCCAGGTTTTGCTGAGGGGTTGCATTACAAAGAGGCTGGGATAGGCTTGGCCATTGTTGTGGTGAGGAAGGAGAGAGCTACCATTTCCTGATGGAATGAAAAAGAAAACCTGCAGCACATTGATGTCAAAGCCAAGAACCTATAAATAACTCCTCGTACTCTGAACAGGGGGGCAAAAGAAGAACATGTAAGAGGGAAAAATGCCACATCTCAAAAAACATTCCTGCGTGGGTGTCCTTCTCAGCCCCCTTCACAAACACGGTCGAAAATTTGTGTACAAACAGTGCCTTCCACCTCATTTCTATCCCCCCGTGTGCTTTTTTTCCTGAGGAGCTGTGGACAGCTGGGAGGAGCGACATCCTCCATCTGCAGAGCTTGTTACCTTGAGACTGCCAGACTGAAGTCTTGGCTACACACAGGACTGCATATGTTTGGCTAAACCTGTTTTGTACAATTTAGTTCACAGCCATGAAGGCTGTGTGATGCTTTTATTCTGATTCGACTGTGCTTTTATCTCATTTCAGTATGTTGGAACCAGGTGAAATTAAGCTTAGTTAGACTATTCCCATATCACAGTTAGTATCCACACCCTACAGGATTTAAGCTGGATGCTGTGATATATAATGTCAATGTCTAAGCCACCATTTGTGTATCTTTGAGCTGTATGTTAGTTTTGCTGCCCTTTTATATATACATACAGCAATGCTTATAGGGTTTTTTTTTTAATGCCAAGAAAGCCTCAGTGAACTGAATGTTAGTGAATCTTGCCTAGGTTGGGAGGGATCAAGCACTGTTGGTAAGAAGGAGTAGTGGCTAAATAGGTATAAAAGTAATGGGTGGATTTATTCCATTGCCCTCTGGACATATGCCCACCACTAAATCCCTCTGGTTCAGCATTCCTCCCAGCCATGTCAATTTGAAAAACCATGACATGACTAGCTGAGGGTGAGACATACTCACTTATTTCCAGAAGCAAGCCCTTAGGATGTGTTTCACAACTGGAGAGGAGAGCAATCTCCAGTGTGACTAAATAAGCTGCTTTCAAAAAGCCCCCTTTAAAAAAGCCAGTGGAGAAGAAGCAGTCTCACCCCTGGGATTTGTAAGGGTGGCATCAGTGCCTTTGCCTCCATCTCCGCAGCGGGTATCATCGAACGGGAGGCACTGATCCCCAGTTCCAGCCAAGACCTCTGAGTTCTTCACAATGTCTTTCACCGATGTGGTTGACTTGATTTTATAGATACGTCGGCTGTTGGTGTCAGAGAGGTAGATGGAGCCGGTGATCGGATCTGTGGTCAAGTAATACTTATGAGCTGGGCTGTGGCTGAAAAACAAGGGTATGACATTATTAATGTTTTGGATGATGTCTTTCCTTAAGTCAACAGGCAACGCAAGCACTTTAAAGAATAAAAACGCACAGGGCAGAAGGACTGGGAAAGTGAAGGAGTGCTGTAATGGACAAGGTTAGTACACGGTGTGTTACAGCACAGGATCCCAAGCTGTATCCATTAGCAATCACTGTTTGTTTTTGTTGGCTGTGCCTGGGGTGCTCTCTGGTGTGGAGGGAAGCAACTGACGGAAAAGGCTCTCTGGTGTGAGCCAAAACCATGCCAGGAACTACTGCAGGCTGAGTCCCAGTGCCTGTGTTTGCTTAATTTACTTGTTAGACATATTCCTGAAACTGGTGTTCGTGCAGTGCCAGGAAGTGAAGGGAAAACACAGGACAGTAGGGAAATAAAACAAATAATAATGAAAAAAAATCTGCCCTCCCCACAAAGGACTAATACAAACTCCAAAAAGAGACTCCCTGTATAAAGCACTTGAAGATACACTCTGCAAGATCACTGTGTCAAGGCCCATCTGGCACTCTTGCTGACTCCAGCAAAGACTCTAAAGTCCTGTCCTGCCCTCAGGGAGATTAAGGGAGTCCTGCCACTGAATTCACCTGGACCTCAATGATGAGAGAAACAAAATAATTCCTTGAGTGGCACATTTGCCTCAAGTAAAGCATGAACTGGTACTAGGCTGAGGAACCTGAATATCAGTCCCCCATTAAACACCCTCTGCTCACTCTTTTCTTGGACACAAGAAAGGGTGGCTGAGAAAATGGGATGAGCAGACAGAATGATAATATTTTTAGCTCCATGACTGCAACATTAAATGAGCCCAAGACTGAAGAAATTAATAAACTAGAATCCACTTTATGGAAAGCATCCAATAGGACTGGCCAGAAAAAAAAACAACCAGATGGGTTTAGACAAAATTTAAACAATTGTCTTGCAAGAACTTTACCTGTATTTTAATATAGATACTAAAGTTATTAACATCTTTTATTAAAATTGTTTACTACTAGTGTGCATTGAGCTGCATCTCTTCTAAGCCTGAAACCAACAGATTAGACTTTTAACACCTGTCCTGAACACAGGTATTTTTGTTCTAAGAAAGGCTAAGTAGTAATTAGAAGAAGTATGAAAGTATCTGCTTTTCTCCAGAACACCTTCAAGCTGTCCAAACTCATCAAGTCCAAAAAAATTCATAACAAAAATCTAGGCCACAGTTCACAATTTTGCATTTAATGGAATTGTTCCAGGAGAATCTGGCTAGAAACTTGAGTGTCGATCACAGTCAACTATTCCTCACAACAAGAAAATTCCTCTCAACCTTTATGTTACGAAAATTATCCCCTCTTCAGACACATAAAAGTTACTGAGTTATTCTCTTCTTTAAAAAGCAGTAAATTGGTTCTTCATTCAAATTATTTAATCATATGGGGGTGGGGGAAAAGCACCTTTCTGATTTATTCTGGAATATCCCTTGTGATTTATCCTATTAAAGTCTGAACAGATTTTATCTCCAAAAATGACACTGATTCTTGCTAAATAAAATGCTCTGACCTTCAAGACAGCTCCAGCCTGACAGTTCAGTCTCCATCTGTATTCCTTCCCAATGACAGCAGGCTGGGAGGGTATTATTTCATTTACCTGCATGTCACTCACACTAAGCAAGTGGCTTCAACCCTAGTGGAAGAAGTTCCCTGTGGGAATCCATCATCCGTTTTGATCAGGGCCTTGCATTTTCTGCTGACTGTCCTAACAAAGCCCTGATGAATGTCAGTCAGCTTTTGAGCTGTTCATAATCTCTATTTTGCATGGGAGGTGGACAAGAGGAAGACAGTTTTAATGGCACTTTGCAATCCTTTACCATCTTCGACTGGCAAGCACAGATAACTTCCCCTGAGTTTTAGAACAGGCTATTTGGAGATGGGCAAATGCAAATAACTTACCCAGAGATGGAGAAAAATGGGGACAGAGAGAAATTCCTGCTCTCCTCTCCCAGCACTATTGTTGTGATTTAGTTTTGGATTTCACAGCCTCACTCTGGTGGATTTTATTATTGATTACAATCTTCTGTAAAAAACAGAGCTCTTAAAACAATTTTCTATTCCTAGCTCTTGAATAGAATAGATGCTGAAAAAATCTGTTAAAAATGGTCAAGCTGGAATTTACTCCCCTGGCCTCTGCCAACTGTTTTCAACATTGCAGGGAGATGGTATCATGCTCTGCCCTGGCACGAACTGCACAGTGTTATACACTGGAGCTTTTTTTTTGTCACTTTGAGATCCTTCAGGGTGAAAGATACTTAAATAAACATATGTTGGTCATGTAAAATCTCCCAAACTGCTTCCCTTTATCTGTGATAGTACATGAGCAGTGGAGCTAGGAACATTGGGGCTTCACTTTTAATTTAAAGTCGCAATCAATAGGCAGATCCAAATGGTAAATTGGACTGGGCTGAACAGCAACTGAAATAAATCTGCCTGGAGTAAAGCAGAGAAGACTTTTTTCCCCTTTTCATCCTCTCTCATTTCTCAGTTAGATAATGTTCCAAAACAAAAGACAGGACTTTCTACTATTCAAAAGACTTAATTGGCTATATTATTTGTAGTCTTAGAATATTTATCCCCCATATTGACACTGCCACTAAAAAATGACTGTGGAAGAAGAGCTGATTTCCCATTCAGAGTGTTCCTTGAGCTCTTACAACTTTTTAGAAGAAAACCTGAGCATTGCATTGCTATTTTAAACCCCCTGAAGCAATAACCCTGAAGTTGCAGTGATGGGATGGGCTGGTCCCTAGCCAAGAACTGACACTTTGATGGGTATTAGTGGGCATGATGGTGTAGTCACCGGGAATGAGAACAGTTTCATGGTTCTGCAAGCCAAAGTGAAATGGAAGTGATACTGCTTCCTTGTGTGCTTGTGACAGAGTGATGTGCTGGGAAAGCACAGGGAAATCTTCCAAGTTCACAGTGATCCCACTTGTTTGGGGTTGCGTATAGTCTCTTCCATACATCTGCCTTCTCCCCTTCCTTTTACCATTCTCATCGTTTGGACAGGATAGTGCCAGTACCATTGAGGGAGCTCTGCAGTTGTGTTAAGGGATTCAAACTCCATTTTAAAGTGTTTGTGCTTTACGTGATTCTTTACACACAGGCATAGGGAGAAATGGGATAAAAAGTTGGGTGAACTGGCAGAGGTATGATGCTTGGATTGTGGATTGCTTTAGTTGTACCATGATATATGCACAGGCTTTGAACAAAGGCTGGCATTACCCCTTTGGGCCCAGAGCCCATGTTTTGGAGGAGTCCTAGGAAGGAACCTCCTGCTCCAGAGCGGGAAGCCAGTCTCTAAGGAATAGAGATAAGAAAAGGGAGATGGTCCCTGTTTACATCAGCAGGGTCCCTAAAAAACATCAGCACAGCAGACTGCACCTTTTCATTGGCTTCTGAAAAATGCCAAGGGATTCATATCACCAAGCTTTAGATGGTTACAAGGTGGATGCTCACATCAGGGCTGGCTGCCTTAACTCCCTTTACAAGCAGGAGAGAGAAATATAATCTTTTGGGGTAGGACTGGTCTGACTATTTTTAACATTTAACTTACAAGATGAATTGTATCTTAGTTTCTCAAATGCAAGGGCATCTACCACCTCCTCAAAGGACAACTTCTGTTACTGGTAACTGTATAGCTCTGGCTCCCACTGTGGTCAACAGACAGGAGCAGTCACAGCACCAAAATTAGCTACCCACAACCACTGACCTGGATAAACCCCTGAGGCTTCTTTGGATCTAATGTCTCTGTTTAAGGACACAAAATCACCTCTTTTGTGCCAGCTGCCCACTTCCCCTCTGAGCCTTGCTGGCCACATACATTTGGTGGTGACTAAAGAACTATGAAATTCCTGCAGCCAGGAGGTTTTTGTTCAGTGGGGCTGTGTTTCCATGGGTCCATGCTAAGCACCCTGCAGCTCAGAACCAGAGGATTTAGTTTTAGCTTGTGTGAGGTACTGGTTTTTCCCTGGGTTACACTCAACAGATTAATACCTAAGGAGGCCAAACAGTGCAGTGAGCTGAATTTACACTTGGCCTTTTAGTGTTTGCAGTTTGTGTGTGATGCCCAAAACTCTTCTAGTGTGACATGCTGGACAATAAAACTTTATAACAATGCCATAAGCCAAGCCAGAGACCGCAAAGGACTTTTTATCTGATCCTAGGGCTGTTTGCTGAGATACCTCTCTTTGCCACTAATTGTAGACTTCTCTCTACAGTATGAATGAAAACAAGAAAGGAAGAATAAATTTAAATGTGGCCACTTTTTGTATATTTGCAAGACAGAAATGCCTCATTGCCCTCCATGTTCCTGCAGAGAAGGCATCATGATTTGGTGGTGCTTTTTGGCTTAGCTAAAATCCCTCATTTAGGCTGTTGCAGAGTTAGACCTTGGCCATGCACACAGAGCTGTAAAGCCGAGCCTCTTAGTGGGTAGCTCCAGAACCTCTGGAGATCAAGCTCACCAAAAGCTACATACTGGGGAGGAATCCTTTCCCCTGAACTGAGGCAGCTTTAGCATACAGATTTCAGCCTTTCCAAACCACTAAGATTCAGTCCTGTGGATCTCACCCTTTGAACTGTTGCTGTTCACTGGTGTCAAGCTTAGGACCTTCAAAGCACTGGAGCTTTAGCTGAGACTACACCCACTCATTTCCCTGAGGGTCAGGAGCAAAGAGGCTTCCTAGCAAGAAGTGTTAAAGCAAATATCACAGAACAGGCACTAATGGATGGGTGACGCCCTCAATGTAGTCACAGATGGGAGTATTTGATCTGGAGCTCCTCACCTGCTTCCTCCCTCCCTGATCCCCTTTGGGCTGCACTGAAGCAGGCATGTCTCGGATTTCTTTCACTTAATTTCTTAGTTTTTAGGAACTGCCTAAAGGCTGAAGCCCTGCCAACTTTGTAAGGCTCTGGCAGCATCTGCAACATTTCTGGCTAGTCCATAGATCTTCCTTCAGTTACTGCTTTCATACACAAAACCTTTTCTCGTAACAGGTATCCAGCCGTTGCCCTTCACTGTCAAAGCAGATGCACTTTAGTGGCTGTGTATTTCTTGGGCATTAAGGATACCACCTGGCTGCTCCAAAGAGAGATGTAATTTTCTATAGCCTTCAAATGATGTGAAAGAGGAGCTGGGGGGCTGGAACTCAGCCTGATGAGGACAATCACTGTAAAGGTCTTGGGTACCAACCTCCCAGCCCTGCTAATAGATGCTTTGGGCCAGTCCATTATACTGTGAAGCTTGGCCCTTCATTATTGTTCTGGCAATAGGATAAAAAATCAGTTTCTACTCCATTTCATTTCCAGGCATGCAGATAAAAAGAACATTTCTGGTTTAGCATAGCCTCTATGAAGTCAAAGAAATAGTAAATGAAAAGCATGTATCAAGAAAAATCCCCAATCCCAAATGCGAAAGTAAACTAAACACACACACACAAAAATCCCAGCTCCACACAGTCTAAACTTCTGATTTAGAAAAGCAATCAGGGAGAAGGATGGAAAACGTGTCAGTCAGAGAAGTCCTTGCAAACACAGGCAGTGACAGGATGTTGACATCTTCTGGAATGCAACTGATTGGATCAAACCCACTGAAACTCCAGTGAACCCAAGTGACAAATATTCTTAGTGACAAAGCTCCAATTTAGGAGTCTCTCTTTCACCTTGTTTTCCTGTCATTATTCTTTTATTGCACTTCCTGGCTAAGGTTCTGAGTTGCACTACCTCCTATCTGAGCCTGACAGACTTTCACGTGTCAAAGCTCTCTATGAAAGCTCAGACTGAAAAAAGTAACAAAAACTAACTTCCCTGGGTGGATGGTGCTGGGGGACATATGGATCTTCACTATGCCTGTTAAACCCCCCAGACTCAAAAGGAAGGCTTTTCATTGTAGAGAATTATTTTTCCATCCTAGTTGTTCCAGTGATCTGTATCCTGATGCTGTTCCCATTCTACTTTCTTGGTTAATTCCCACCCATTTTCCTTCCCCCCTCCTCCTCTTATTACCCTGCTTCTCCTGCCTGTACCTTCCCTGTCTCCAGCTATAACAGCTCATGCAGAAGCTTGCATGGCTCACATTGTGATTAATGGCTCCCAGTTCTGATGACTGATTGCCTATGCCAGTTTTAATCACACCAGCTTCATTTGCTATTGAATCATCTGGAAATGGCACTTGTGGCTCACTGTGTAACAACATGCAACAAGACAGGGAGCAGCATAAGAATTCTCCACTGGTTGGCTTACCTATGTCTGAAATCTTTATTTCTGACAGAAGACAGGAAAGCAGGGAATAGAAGAAAGAATGAGGTGTTAGCAGCTCAGTTCGATGCATTATTAGCAGATTGAAAACTTGACAGTAACTGTATCATACAATGCAATAATAAATAAAGACTTAGCTGGAACGACACTGATGTATTTTATATTGGATATTACTTGGCAGTGAGCTCACTTATGTACTGCTGCATATCACAAAGGAAGTGTGATCTCACCTGCTTGGAGTTATTCACTCACACAAGAGATAGGACCATCAGACTTTATCACTCAGTGCAGCACTGAGCTAAATAGATGTAGATGCAGATATCTTTACAGTTTTTTTCACCCTCAGTCAAACCAACACCTTGTGATTTACAAAGGTAACCTAAGAGTTGCACAGTTATGGGTGGCAGTTCCTTGCTGTAACCTTGTGAACTCCTGCCCAGAGGACTGAAATTATGCCGAGCTGGACATGTTTCATAGGTCTAAGTTACACACCCAGTTGCAGCTCTCTGCGACCCACAATGCATTTGCTTTCCAGAACACTACACTCAAAGCCACCCCTGCAAACAAACCTCGGAGCCAAATAGCGAGGGTGTTAATCTCAAAGGAGATGCTGATTTGAGAAGACACAAGCAAACTCCATTTAGTCCTAAAGCAATGGCTTTCCTCCACAGCTTTTAGCCAGCCGACATCTGAACCCACTTACTTTATAGCACACCAGAGTGAAGAAATGTTTATTAGATCCAGTAACCTGAGTGTTTGCACAGATGAAGCAGCAATCGTTGCAGCAGATTTAACTCTGAAGTAAATTTAACTCCGTGGCTCTACACAACAGCCAGCAAGGCTACTCTGTCAAGGCTTCCAATTTTCTCTTCCCCAATGAGGAAATACTTTGCAAAACCTCTGATGGGTCTGGTATTTCCACTGACAATGAAACAGGGATTGAGTTTTCAAAATTGTACTTCTGGGAATGAGATATTAATCCCACTTCGTTGCAATAGGATTTGGGCTTACCTAGGCTCTTCTGGAAATCTCACCTTTGGTCATTAAAATAGCTTTCTGGCACTGGAAGGATATTACCCTCTAACGAGGACCAGGTCTGAAGGTTTATCCCTTCCCACCTCACAAACATGAGAGATATTATGTTCTCATGTATCATGAAACAGAATAGCGAAAATGAGGTTCTTGCTGTGTTACTTAAAAGGAGACCCATCCCTCTGAGGTGCACATATCAAGGCACCTATTCTGTAAGCGCCAGCCTTCTGGTGGCTGTCTGGATTTTTTTTTCCCATACAACATGATCTACAGTGATGGTTCTGAGTGCCAAGTAAGACCTTTGGCAAAGTCTAATGACTATGGCATGTTTGTGCACGAGGGACTAAGGGGATCTCGCACAAATTTTGCTGCAGTCCTTGCAGAAATGCAGTATTATGTTTGTCCTCAGCCGCAGGGGATATTAAATCTGAGGAGGGAGGGTCTTACTTTCAGGAAGATTCTCACTTTCAGGCCAGATCTTGAGAGGTAAATGGGAATACTGAATCTTCATACCAGGCTATCCTCATACTGACTTCTCAGGACCTGAGTTCAGGCCTGTCAAGCACAGAAGACTGATTCAGAAATACTCCCTTAACTCTATCTGACTTTCCTGGCGTGAGGCTTTTCTGGCCACGCAAAGCCCAGAACCAGGCCCCACTGCTTTGAAGTGGATACTTGTATTTGCTGTGGAAATTTTAGATAGGAAAAATATCCCCAGCAAGGTCAATCTGAAATTTGGTTCAGCCACAATTTATTCCATTTTCTCAGAACTTGTGACAAATCATACTTTTCCTGCTGCTTTGTTTTTTTTTAATGGATGTTCGTACCCCTTCCTCGTTATTTCTCCTGGTATATTTTTTTCCTTTGCTTTTTGGGGTTAAAAGGAAACTCTCCACTTACTTCCAGATGCTCCATCTGCATGTTCAGCCTGACACTACTGTTCAGTTGGGAACTGAAGGGGGCTGATACAGTTGTCCCCCAAAAAACAACTAGAAAACCCCAGTCAGTGACTGCCTAGAGTGATCATCCTGTCTAAATTATAAGTGATTCTCAGTCCAGATTAACATGTACATATCGTCATCAGTGCTGTGTCCTTCCAAGTTTAGGTTATCTCAGAGGCTGCTTGTTAATTTTCAGCATTCCCACTGGTTTCTGACTACAGGAAAAGGCAGACATCAGCACAGCTTGATTTAGCAGCACAGAAATGTGTCAATATTTTTGGCATGTGATTCAGTTCTGGAAGAACTTGCTAGGCCTGTGTTTCTCTGGTGTAAATCAAAGTCAGCAGAGTTGCAGAAGAGGCAGATCCAGACAGCTTTTTCTCTGTTTTGCTGTGTTGTTTGCTTTTTTTAAAGAGTTTTGCTCATTTTTCTTTTGGGTACATAGGATTTCTGCAGAACTTAAGAGCATTATTCTAACGGCCACATTCAGCACAGAGTACCTCAGCTCCAGTATGTTGGTGACATTGCCAGAGGGGAAGATCCTTCGGATGTAGTTGAAATCTCCAACATAAAGACTTCCATCAGACCCACATGTTAGGGCAACAGGAGCCAGGAGTTTGTTCCCATCTGCCAGGCCATTGCAGCTTGGACAAGAAATGCTACGTCTGCGGCCATTGCCCATAATGCTCCCAATTACAGGCGGCTGCTGGGAAATGAACTGGTTTTCCCCGTTTCCTTTATGCAAGATGCCTAGAGAGAGAAAACAGTATTAAGGAAAATAAAGGGAGACAGGGAAACTGAGACAAAAGGCAGCACAAATTGGCAATGCTGAATGCCAGCTGGGGTATCTGTAAAGTAGCAAGGAGGTTTATCATCTTTCACAGTATTGTTTTGCGATAGTTTCAGATGAGGAGCCTCTTTTCTGAATTAAGTATTTTTTTTTAGACCCACTGCATTTCCTGCAGAAGGAAAATATGTAGGGAGAAGAAGACTGTCTTTACCTTTGAATGAAATACACTTTTCAGCATCTCATGAATTTTTATCTGTCCTGTCTGTTCCTCCTTGCCCTGTAATTTGCAGTCTACCAGGTGAAAAAAAAAAGAAATTACATAGCTCATGGAAAAGTAAGGGGCAGGAAGACCATGGGACATTCTCTAGAGAAATGTTTCATCTGCAAAGTTTTAGAGGAGCTCTGCCTATTTTCCCTCTAAGTGTAGTGCTCTCGGCAGTGATGTGGGCTGAATTAGATGTTTGCTCCCATACCACTATTATCCAGAGGGACACAATGCTTCCACCTTTGAACATGTTCTGATCAGCTTTTAAGCCTCCCTGCTGTAGTTCTCAGCAGTCTTCAAGGACTCTGGAACTTTCCATTCTCCCTTAGGACCCATGAAGCCTCTTGTTTTGCAAGTACACTTTGGCACATTGGAGGATGCCTCTGGGTGGATTTATGCTTAGTGACAGCTCCAGTTTGAATAGGCTCCCCTTTGTTATTTTAGGAATATTTTCCTTGTTAATACTGTTCTTTTATGACACTACAAAGTTAGACAGGCTGACATTCAACTACTTCATGATGGCCAGCTTCTTTTAAATTTTGCACACAAATTGCTTCTAAATGTAGGTTACTAGAAATAATTTGTTAGTAAAATACACGAGAGAGTACATGTGTTGGTGAGGTTTCTTTCCTTTTCTTTTCTTGAATTCTTAGTGATAAAGAGCAATTTGCAATGCTGTATTATTCCTGTTATGTGTCACAGACAACCTACCACTTTGTATGTTGAGGGCATGGTGTTTGTCCAGGGACCATCCTCCAAGTTTGGAAGCATCGATTTCATAACCCTGAAGCACAGCTGTCCTTTTCTCCCACAGGATTAAGTCTGGACAGGATTCATACTCATAACCTACTGAAACTGTGAACAAGAGAGAAACAAAAGACTCCTTATATTAGTAACCCAGAAATGCAGTGCCAGCACACACAGAATCGCAATTGAGCAGGGGTAAGAGTATTTCTACAGGAAACTGCTAATTTAATTGAAAACATCATCATCATAATGCACAGTCCTACTATCTTTTCCCTTAAAAGTCTATTCTGCATTTAAAAAGGTCAATGCCGTTGTAGGTGTTTGGGCCAATGTGCTAAAAATTTAAAATATACTGTTTTAATGACATTTTAAAACAATGGGTATTGGGATTGGGACTTGATCTCTGGGAGTCCCTTCCAACTTAGGATATTCTATGATTTGAGAGTGTAAACCACTGCTGGACTCTCAAATGGGAGAATTTTACTTCTATCTACTTTTTTGATCAAAGAGTACATGCCAGGAACTTGATCTTGATCATGATCTTTCTTGGAAGGTAAAGACTTGCACAATTCATGCATGGGGCAATGAGTCCTTCAGAGGCAGCAGTCTCAGCCAGGTTGACTTGTGGTCATTGTTAATGTCAAAAGTTTGCTTGCTGTGATGTCTAATCAGAGCCTTTCAGAAGTAACTCCAGTGAACACACTGAAGCTGCTTAAAATTACGTCAGCAGAAGGAAAATCATATTTTTGACAGAATAATGAGTCCTTTACGATTTTCTCAGAAGAAGCATGACCATTTTCATTGGTCTGCTTTTCTTCTAATCTTTACAGCTGAAGCAGAGCAGAACTGCAAGTTCCACACAAATGAAAAGCAATTACATAGATTTTTTTTTTTACTAGATAGAAAAAAAAAGTCTGATCTTACAAGTTTCCCAGCCTCTATGAAAATTGCTGAGCACCGAGAGAACTCAGGATTCCCCATCAAACATGGCCTTTTGCAGTATCAGATTGTATCAGAGGAAGATGTGAGTTAGGATATGAAAGGCCAATATTTTTCACTGTTCTGGAGGTGGGAATCATTGAAGGCATGAATGCTGATGTCCTCAGATGTGCTTGGGCACAAGGAGCTGCAGAGTTGTTTCATGGGACACTCCAGGACCCATTGCTGATCTAGCATCTTAAAGAGCATGCAAGCAGAGTCCTTCAGGATATGCTACCAGGACACATTTCTCAGTGTGGACTCCGAGCTGGGTAAGGCTCAGCAGGATGTATCATCCAGCCTGCTCAAGGCAGCTGAGCCTGAGTGAGAGGAGGAAGGCACCTATTCTTCCTCCTGGAAAACCAGGCATCCTGCAACTCCTCTAAAGAGACTTATCTTCAATTGAGCTATGAGGCATCAGTGAACCATCCTTCTGTCAACAGGAGCTGTATTTGCTAATTTGGGATCTCTCCCATTTTGCTGATAGAATTTCCTGGCAGCCTGAAAGGTTCTAGTCTAGACTCAGCTGAAGACCTGTAACTGAATGTCTACGGGGTGTTGACAGATGGGAAGCAATCACTGCAGAACTGCATTACCTCTGCTCACTAAACGCCCAGTATGGGACGGCATTCTTGAACGGGTAACGAAGGGGAAACTGAGGTTAGACCAATCCTGAAGGTCAGGCACAAGGAGCAGTGGCAATCAGGGCTTGGTCCTAGGGACTCCTTTCAAAAGCAGTGCTGACAGTTTTTGGCTATAGGTGAGAGGAAGCCATACACTTCTAGTCCCAGTTAATTCCTTCTGTATGAATGTGATGGGAGCAGCTCAGGATGTACGTGCTGGGCCATGAGCCAGAGAACAGGTAAGTATTTGTACTCTGCCCTTGAAAGTGTCCAAGGCCAGGTTGGATGGGGCTCTGGGCAACCTGATCTAATGGATGGCATCCCTGCCCATGACAGGGGCATTGGAACTCAGTGGTCTTTAAGGTCCCTTTCAACCCAAACCATTCTGTGACTCATCTGCTGGGGAGCGTGTGCTGCAGCGAATCTGCAGGGACCATTCCACGTGTCTGCAGTCAGACCATACTGATCTAGGACAAGGTCTGTCGTTGCCACTTAGCTGCTCCTAAAAGGAGACACAAACCCTGAGGTCACTTACCGAAGGCTTCTGAGAGCCCATACACCTTCTGGCTGTAGACATCTGTCTTGTCCCAGATGAAATAGTAGGACAGGTCTGGAGCTGCTGCAAACCACTTTCTGAAGAGGCGTCCCTCGACGGCCACCATGAGGTGGACTTTCATGAGGTTAAAGGGGATGGTGGGGTGGGTCATGCTGATCCGCAGCACTGATTTGTAGCCAGCTGTGCGACTGCTCAGGTAACTCACTTTTATTTTACTGCCGGAAACGTTAATCTCCTCTTGCAGAGCCTGTGGAAAAGCAATCCACGAGGTGTTAAATCAGCAGCGAGCAGACAGGAAAAGGCAGTGAAGCTGTAATTTATCAAACACACCTGTATAAAAGCTCTGGCAGACATGTCTAAAAAGGCAACTAGTAGGCATCAAGTATGAAATCATACATGTAACTTACAGGGTTATTTCTGGAAGCCAAGGAGTGTCTCTCCCTTTCTCCATCTCTGTTACAGGCGAGAACAGGAGAACAAAGTATCACTTTAAGTCAGTGTTTACAAAGGGTCTCATTCCTAAAAGGAGTTCCAGGATGCACAGAGAAAAGAGCCTGGGATCTCAGATAATTACAGCCCATCAGTTTAGCTTCCATTTTCTGTCTTTTATCATCAAAGGTTTTAGAAGCCTCTAGTTTTTGTCTCCTGACTTCCTTTCCCCAGCAAAATATCATGCCCTACTTGGCCTTAAGGATGTTTCCTGGTCCTGATCATAACATGCAATTGTCTCCAACAGATTAATGCATTCTGCTTCCACTCTCCCTCCTCTGACTTACCCATCTCTCCTTCTTTAAAACTGCTCCTCTCCTACCTCCCCTCTGACTTTCTCTACCTGATCTACCATCTACCTCTAGCCTTTTTTTCTATCTGTGTTCTTGTCCTTATTTTCTGACCTCATGTTTGTTGCTACTTATTCTGGTACTTGCTTAAAATTCCTTTCCTTTTTAATTAAGTGATAAAGCTCCTGGCCTGACCTACCATCTACAACTCCTTTCCCTTCCCTTGAATTCTTCCTTCTCCAAACTCCTCTGTATTCTAAGTGAGCTGCTTCATTTTCTTCTCCAGCCACGAGTGTGGGTATTTCTGACTGACTGGGACAGTTATCTCACAGGTACCTATTACAGTACAAAATTTAAGAAAAGACTGAAGAAACATCAGGGAAAGCTTTTTCTGCCCTTGTTCTGCTTTGAGAACAGAGAAGTCTCAATAAAGATGAGATTTTCAGCTAATTTACCTGCTAAAGTATCACCAGATCTTAAAATGTCTTTTTTCTTCCTTTTGTTTTGTTTTTTTTCCCCCCCTGGAGAAATGCTAGGAAAGTTTCTGGAAAGTGATACAAAGTATATCCCTGACACCATGCTGATCTTTCCATGCAAAATGCTGAGAAAAAATCTTAGGAGAAAAAAATTGACACTTTCAAGAAAACTTCACTCTTAGGTAAGCACCCAACTCGGACATTTTTAGCACAAGTCAGCAACCTCTGGCGAAGATTGAAAAATGAAGGTAGAAGCTTATCAGTGAGCTGGAAAGCTTGGTCTGCTAATGGGATGTGTTAAAAGGTCACAGCTGGCACAGTTCTCTTCTGTGCCACTTCTGAAGTTCTTCAGTGTGCTGGACCCTAAACGAGTGTGGAAAATACTTCCCTAGCAATAATCATCTTTCTGAATATTAAGGGCGGGGAAGCTTGAAGGCAGGTGGGTCAAGAGATCCACCCATCAGGAAGGGATCACATCTATCATGGTGTGATGCTTGGGGTGTTCTGTGCAGGACCAGGAGTTGGACTCAATGATCCTTGTGGGTCCCTTCCCACTCAGGAGGTTCTAGGATTCTATGATCCTCGTGCCTTCCAAATTATGGCACTCCTATACCCAGCTCCTTCCACGTGGGAGCAGCAAACTTCCCTGACATAGTGAGCTGCTCAACTCTTACGGGTTTTCTGGTTAGTGTTATCAAAAATGATAAATCTTGTAATCTGCCCCCAAAAAACACCTCTTGTGAGATGTTATCCAAGGCCCAACACTTTTTCAAGTGATAACTAAAAGGCTCTGAGTGTTGCAGCACTTAGAAAACAGACACATCCAGCAGTTAAAGCCCCATTCCACTGTGCTCATAAATATTTACCTTCTCTAATGAAGTCTTTTTAATTTACATATCTCAGTGCTTAGGAGGCTGAAATAGGACAGGACTAGGAAAATCCAGGATTTTAAAAATATATTTTATGAGATCAGCAACAAGCTGGACGGGGACCAGACTCAACCAGAAACGAGCTGAACCAAACTGCAGTAAAGGTGGTCCCTTGTATCAAATCTGTCTTCATATGTAACCCCATTAGGATAAAAACAGGCAAAAATAATTGTCATGGAGATACTATTTGGAAAGTCTGTTCAAGATCCCTGTCAAAAGTAATTACTTCTCTCTGTCATGATCTATCTCTGCTGTCTACTGTTCCAAAGAAAAGGTCAGCCGAACGCTGCCAAGGCACTGAGCAGCACAAGGGGCTGTGTTTAAAGGTGTCTGCTTGAAGAGAGGGTTCAAATAGTTCAGATGATTCAAAATATATTTGTAGTCTGTAAGTGGTGACAAACTAGCAACAAAACATGGCACTGGTAAGGGTTGTATAGTTCAGTAGGATATCAGTGAGAGAAGAGGGGGAAAACAAGCTTTAAAATAATCTAAATGTGCTAAAAGTAACAAGAACGGAATTGTGCCCTTATTTCTATTTGATAATTACTGTTTGGCCCAGACACATTCATATACTGTGACTGCAGGCCTTGTGAAAGACTCTTAGAGTTTATCCCAGACTAACCAATATAATCTGCTCTTTTAAAGAGGTCCAGCCATGAGGCTGGGCAGGCAGAAGAGCTACTTCTTCAGGCTTACTGGGGACTTACACGGTCTAGCAATTTTCACTGCCATGTTCCCTTGGCTCTGTGGTGTTGATCTGTTCTTGTCTTAGTAGCAATTTTTCTACTCTTTGCATGAGACAAGGTAGGAAATCTTGTTTCTGTGTGCTGGGTTACACATGTCTCTTACAGCTACTCTTCACTCTGCCCGCAGACAGGCAAGGAACAGTCAATGTCTTTTTTTTTTTTTTTTTTTTTTTTTTTTTTTTTTTTTTTTTTTTTTTTTGTAAGATGCTCAGAGAGAATTTTAAGAAGGAAAACGATTTAGAGTCTGATTCAGGGGCCTTAACATAGACATCTAGTGCTTTTGAGATGTTCTGTGCTATTCAAAACTTCTGCAAGGGCATGACAACTCTGACATGGACCTTTCTGACATCTCCACATTTCTGAAGCTACAGCTGGAGGCCTGAAGGGACACTTCAGAGCATCCTGAATGGCCCCAAATCTGTCTATAGGCACCTGAATCAAATATTAAAAATGCACTACTGGGTTTTTTTAATGCATCCAGGTAGAGAGCACTGCATTTATTTGTTGGAGCTCATGAGGTTCTTATCTACCCACTTGTAAAAATCTCTTTCCCAGCCCTGCTATCTGCTTGTCACCTCCTCCCAGCTATGTGCTCACACCTTTTATATTTAACATTTCCCTGCTGAGAACTGTGTATTATAAAATGCAGCTGCAGGAACTGACAGCAAGGTTATTTTTTTATTGTATGTACATCCACTATAGAAATGAAAAGTAGTCCATTTCTGAACTGAAGTATAGTCGAGACTCTGCCACAAATCAGATTCTCTTGTAAACTGCTGCACCACAAACTCTGCTAACCTTCAGCTATCAATATTTGAGGTGGAATATTGATTTACAGGTTTTAGCTGAAACATATGGCACACAGGAAAAGCACTGTGTTCATCATGTATGGGATTCATCTTATTTCAACTTAGGAACCTAAGTTAGGTGTCTCTTCTGAACTGCTCTTTTAGGTCTTCCTACAGCTAACAGCAGATACAGACAGACTCTTTAGAAGGTTGGTGTTGCCTTGTAAACTCAAGAGTAGGATTCAATTCCAGCTTAAGGCATCCAGATGCCTAAATCCAGATGTCAACTTATAAATGTGCTCATGTGAGGTAGGCACGTAAACACCAATTTTAGTCAGTGGAATCTAACTGATACCATCAGTGAGAACCAGAAAGCTTCAGAGTGGTCAGCTTAAGTGATGTGTAGGTTCCACTGATGGTACTGATTAGATTTCTGCCAGCTTTAATGGAAGCTCGGACACTTGGCACATATCCAGACAACTGCATCTGAATCTCTTATTTAGATGTCATAATCTCAAAATGAATCCTTCTTAGGTATTAGATTCCATAGCTACGGGTGTCTAGTGTGATTTGGGATGTACAAGTGATCTGCTGCTCACAAGGATTCAGAAGATATAACGCAGGACACTGATAGGGGTATTATTCTGGACTGGCAGCTGGAGGCCAAGCAGGATATCATCAGGACATTTCAGATGGCACTAAGTGTCTGTGATTAGGGTGGTAAAACACTGACACAGGTTGCCCAGAGAGATGGTAGATGCCCCATTCCTGGAAACATTCAAAGTCAGGTTGGATAGGGCTCTGAGCAGCCTGGTCTAGTCAAAGGTGTTTGTGGTACCAAATAACAACTGAGTTTATGATCATAGTTGCACCGTATCAATACTTACTTCCTTCACAGGCAGCACTGCCCATCATCTTTCAGTTGGTTTAATAAAAAGATGTGGAAACCAAGATTCTGAACTAAGAATTTATAACATGATGGACTTTACAAGATATGGGACTTAATTAGTAATTATGCTGAGACAAACATGGTGACTGTAATTGGAAATTAGTGTGAGAAAGGATCATAAGACTTGGTCCAGAGGGAAAGGTAAAGAGACCACTAGCTTTATTTGTTGCTGGGTTTAGCACCTGGTTTATTAAAATCAGGAGGTATAAAGTTACTTCTTTCCTCATTAATGGTACTGCAACCCCAGTGGAGTCACGCCGGAAGCACACAATTTGTCTCTACACTTGTTATTATTTCCACCTTGGCAGATTATTGTCACTAAAAGCAATACTCAGGACATGCTGAATGCTGGCATTTAAAATCCAGGGAACAGCATGTCCAAGATAGCGAAGGTCGAATGCTGCTACATCCATATGTTTCAACAGAACGAGCATTTTTAAGGAAAACTGATAATTTGGTTCTTTGGATTTTTCAGTTTAAAACACAACTTTCCATTTGACAAAATACTTTGAAGCCACAGCAGATTGTTAAGTTTCTTTATCTGACTTACACTTCCTCAAAAAAAAAGGGTAATGGACATAAGAAATTAAAGGTAACCCTCTCGCTCTGCTCATCTATTCCAAATGTCATGAAATGCAACAAAATTGAGATGCTCTGCAGGCTGGCCCCTTCTCAGCCATTTGCTGGCTGACTGCATGTCTCAGCAGCTGTGTAGAGTTGGAGGTGTGACTTCCAACCATGAGAAAGTTCACTCCAACACTCCACCACCGAGGTTCGTAGTGCCCAGTGGGTGGAATTTTCTCCTAAACAGAAGACAGGCATTAGAGGAGAGGAAGTGTATCAGCCTGGTGCTGGGCATGTTGAATGCCAAAGGGCTGACCAAGGGCTTGTAAGTCACACATGGGTCCCAGCTCATGTGCTGTAAGTCACAAATGCTTTGCCTCCATCTCTCAGGGATAGGGGAAAAGAAATCTGGTAAAGTGAGTGCCTGGGAGTGAGTGCTCCTGGCAAATATCTGAAAAATGGTGTAGCAAACAGGGAATGCTTCTTGTTAGGAAAGCAGGGGAATAGTTGCACTTGTGTTGCTCACAGCTGTCAAAAGAAGCACAGAAAGGAGATGGGGGTGATCACGCACTGGCAGAAGTTGCCCAGAGAAATTGTGGATGCCCCAATCCCAATTCAATGCCAGGTTGGATGGGGCTCTGGTCAACCCGGTCTAATGTAAGGTGTCCCTGCCCATGGCAGGGGGGTTGGAACTACATGATCTTTAAGGTCCCTTCCAACCCAAACCATTCTATGATGCTATGAGTTATTGACCCTCAGCTATGATGATTCATACCTGGATTTCAGGAACAATAGGACCTTTCTCTGAGCAGGAAGTTGCAAAAGCTGTCAGAGGAGATGGGGAGACCACAGGGTTGGGCCGGGCGAAGTTACTGAGGTCACAGCTTGGGATCTCATTCTCTTCATGCCTCATGACTATGGTTTCCATCACAAAGAAGCGATCCCACGGCAACCACAGCGTGTGCTCCTGGGTGATGAAGGGAGCCCGCTCAAAGTGCAGGATAATGGAAATTCCACCAATGGTAACAAGATCAAAGCTGTTTTAAGAGATGGAATACAAAATTAGTGCACACACTACCCCATCTGTTTGTTACAACTCCCTAGCAAGGACCCCAGAAAAATAACTGCAAGAAGTATCATTGGTCTCATTTTATGAACATAAAATCTGCAGCCCAAATAGGCTTTACCTGAGTAACAGCAAGTGTCAGAGGCAGGAATCCAAGCTCAGCTTCTTCGCATGGTGTCCTCATGTATATTGAAATCACACCCATCCCTTTTTTGAAACATGTTTATCCTTGTTGGTGCTTTTCTAGCACCAACATATTTTGGCCATACATACTCACTTTCTTTTTTTTTTTAAGTATTTATTATCCAAACAAATGCACAGATTGGATCAATTCACACGATGAAATAAACTATTTGGAAAGTGGTTTCTCTGACACATCCCCGTATAAATTGTTTTGGCATCTCTGCTAACCTGACTAATGCCTAATGCAACCCAGGGAACACGGAGAGCCCAGTCATGAACTGAGCCTAGTCTACCAGAAATACATACGGTGCAGGCTGTCTGCATGCCACAGCACTCAGCACATCATCTTTTTTGACTCTTAAGCATTTAGAGCAGGGCAGATGAATCACTGCCTGTGGTCTCTGACTTCACCCTAAGCTACCTCCAGCCAAGTGGCTTCTCTGCCTGTGTTAGTATTGGATAACAGACAGCCTTCCAGAGCTGTGTGAAAAAATGTTACCTTGATAAGGAAAATATTCCTCCTCTGGATGTAAAGATGTTGGGATAAGGTTCTGGTGTTTTTCTTACTTTAGTATTTAAACTTCACGTCTTGTCACAGATGGAGATTTTATCAAGTACCATGGGATACATCTACTATGTACAGATCCAGGAAAGAGGTGTTAAGTAAGAAAGGAAGGGATTTCAAAAGAAATTGAAGACCTCTTGTTTTCGCTCCTTTGTGTTTTTCTCACTATCTCTTTGGTTGCAGTGCCAAACGTGCTTCAGGCACAGAAAGTTTTCTCATCCCTGCTTCTCACTTTCATGCTTGGTGCTGCTGTATGACACTCTTACTCAGAGTTTATGCACGTGATCAGGCTCACTGGCTTCAGCAGAGCTGCTCACGTGCTCAAAGAGCTCTGAGCTTAAGTGCTTCTCTGCAAGAGAACTGGGATCTGAAACACTCTGCCCAAAGCCAGACTTGATGCACCTTGTAAACGTGGTAAGAAAGAAGGTGAAAAAAGTATTTAAAAGTATTTTTTAAAATTAATTGTGAGGCTTTCAGATTGGGTGCAAAAATCCCAGAGGAGCAACAATGGGTATGAACTATTTCTAAAAATACGTCTTCGACAAGCAATTTTTTGGGGGAACCTTTTTTATTTCATGGCTGATGGACTGAGGTGTCATTTAGCAAATATAATTATGAAAAGAAGTTTATTCATTAAAGAATGTTGAACTGAGTCCATGGGAGGAAGTGGAAAGCACTTCAAAAAGCCAAAGCCATGTTTATTCTACCACTCGAGTTGGGGCATCATGTTCCCAGACCTATGGAGCTTGGCTTGCAGCAGCCTGAGGAGTAACTTGCTGGTCCGTGCCAGCAAAGCTGCACAACGTTTTTACTCTGATGTGAATGTTTTTAACAGTCAATTAGCATTTGGCAAGTCCTTCAGCTGGGAGAGAGATGCTTACTCTGCATGGATCTGGGCACTGAATGGGCCACCAGGAGGAAAGAAATAAACATTACAAATGATGCTCAACAAGTTTTCAGGCAAGTTGGAAGAGGTTTTATTTGCTAACACCTCCGTCTCATCCCTTTGGCTTCACTGAGCCTGGATCAGGGATGGGAATCTGCTGGGGGTAAATGTCCTGGCCTCTCCTGCAGCCCCAAAACAGGATGCAGAAGGGAAAGTGCCACCTCCATGTCAGGCTCCAGCAGCTGTGAAAACAGAACCATGCAGTATTTTTTAGCAAGCGGTGTTGCTCACAAGCTGGTTTTTACAGAGTCCCAGGGTGCAGCTTTCAAGTTACCTTGATGAACTGAACAAAAGGTAAACCCAAAACCAAACAGAAAAACCCAAACCGAAAACACCTTCCTCCCAGTTTCCCTTAGTGAAATTAAATTTAACAAAAGGAAAACTGTCTTGGGATTGAAGGAATGAGATAATTTTATTTCTGTTTTTGCTGCTGATCTCTGATGTATTTCTTATCACTTTGTAAAAATCATACTTGTTGTACAGTCATATTGTTGTTTTTCTTTAAAGACTCTGGAGAGACAAGCCAAAGGATGAAAGTATCTATTTATCCAAAGCAGGCTCAAAAAATAAAAACCCCACAGGAAAGTGTAACCCTTTCTCATCTCTTTTCTCTGAAAGTTCATGTATTTAGTAGTTCTGAGAAAGCCATGCCAAAGCTGTTGAATGTGATATGGAAGAAGTCTGGAGACTTTCTTGCTGTTTTATTAACACTGCTCCTACAACCCAGGGATACTGAGGACTTGGAGCCTCCCTAAACTACCACTTTAATCAAATTGAAAGCTTTATTTAAAAATGTGGTTTATAATCCAGTACTGATACTTTGAACTGTCTGTTAACTTTGCTTTGCAGAGAAATGCATACAACAGAGTAGTTTGAGAGTTGTCAT
The DNA here is from genome assembly GCA_013397775.1 of Eulacestoma nigropectus. Lineage (NCBI taxonomy): Eukaryota > Metazoa > Chordata > Aves > Passeriformes > Eulacestoma > Eulacestoma nigropectus. The sequence goes on along the minus strand of VZTE01005755.1, from coordinate 7,391,985 downwards.
TTTATATTCATGCCCTGTTATATAAACAAAGTCTCTGTTGCAGTAATTAGGCTAAAAACACATGCAAGCCTTGAAGTTATAAGAGTTTTGCTCGGTCTAAGTAATGTGACTTAAACAGGACCAGGGTTTCACTATTTCAGGCTGTAGCTGAGCAATGTAATAGGAGAGACCTGGAATAAAGTGAACCCCATTACAGGGGTGAAAAATTCAGCTCACTCTAATTCTAAAACTGAAATTTTACTTACTCATTTGGAAACTTGATCATGCCAAAAAGAAACCCCAAAACCCCCAAACCTGGAGCAACAAAATCAGCTTAGGAACCAACGTAGCTAAACTGATGCAATTTTATCTTTAAATTCCCTTACTTTGAAACCCCAATTATTTCCCTGCTATCAGTAAACTGATTTACTAAATCAATTTAAGGCAATTCAGTGCACAGTTTGAGGAATATATATTCCTATGGTGAATATGCCAAATAAAAAACCCGCTCAATTTTATGCAGTTATCTCATGACCCCTGGAAGAAGGTAACTGCTTGCCTGTGTGCTCCCATTTATTCTCCAAACCAGAATGACACTGAAAATGGGAGAGATGACCCTGTGTGACTGTGCACTGCTCTGGACTGGGAATGCATGCAGCCTGCTACTGTACGTCAGGAGAACCTGCTTCTTGCCTAAGAGCATCAATTTCTTAAAACAAAGTCGACTCAATCACATGTAAACTGTACAGTACAAGAGCTGATGAGATGTCATGCTCTATTAAAAAAAATTATTCAAACCCATAAAAAAGATAATAGAAACTGGAATAGCATGAATTCTTTACATGGTTTTGAAAGTGCTCTACAAATAGTATTAAATAAATACTATAACAATCAGTAAGGAAGGCAAGTAAATGTTAACTCCCTTTCTCAGGCTTGGTTCGCTGGCCTGGGAAGGTCAAGAGATGCATGTAATGGTACCCACTAAATCAGCAGTGAGGCTGGGATTAGAAATTAGGGATGTCTAACAACATTCGCTGCCCTGAAAAATTTTAGCTTGAATGGTCTTCTTAAATAGTTCAAGATAATTTATAGACCACCGAGGAAGTCACTGGACTCAAGGACAGACTTCATAGGACTTTGAGCAACCTGGTCCAGTGGGAGGTGTCCCTGTTTGTGGCAGCGGAGTTGGAACTAGATGATCTTTAAGGTCACTTCCAACCCAAACCATTCCACGGTTCTATGGATTTTGGTGTTCTTTAATTTGTCCATTTATGGACAAGTGGTTTTTATGCATAGAGGACTTACAGAGTACACAGATGCATGTATCCCTTAGCCACATTGGAAGGTACAGTCATTATTCTGGAGGCTCAGTACTGCAACTGGACAATTTGTTTGCTGTTGTTTGTGCACCAGATTTCTGCAGAAGCAGACTGATTTGAGAGGAAGGTGAAGAAAGCGAAATCAGAAGAGCTGACACCACACAGCCTGGGGTTACACTGACCCCCACCAGCTGCTGACAGAAATCACAGCTTTAGGATGAATCCCACTTGGTCACAGATTCCTTGCTCTGAGACAGCTAATCTCTGTCATTTTTATCACTTGGAGCTGAGTATCTGCTGGGGGCTGAGTCAGCAAACTGCAGCCCTGAGCTCCTTGAAACTAATTTAGCTTCTGGAGGCTGGCAGCCACTCCAAGGAACAGGAGTCCACCGAAGCCTGGTGGGGCATACTGATGCTCTGGCTGCATTGCTTTCTGCCCTGTGTCCCCTGCTCAGCTGGACCTTGGGAAGGACTTAGCATGGAAGGAGCATCCCTAGCTTGAACTGCCAGTAGAAGTAGATTTATAGGAGGGGGGATTTGCCTTTCACCACCCAAGAGCTAGGAAGAAATAATTGCTTGAATATTACAAAGGTCTGGAGCCTGGATAGCAGCAGTCACCTCCATGTTCTGTCCCTTTAGCTTACATGTTTGCTGGCTAGAGGTCCAGTTTACAATAAAGACCCTTTTACCCTGTAAAAGGTACAGTACAACTGCAAAGCAAAGAGATGGTTTCTTTCCTAAAAGTACTTGTAATCTAAATGCAAGATTACACACAGTAGTTGGGTGTTGTATATGTACAAGGAAACAGTCAGAAAAAAAGGTCATGACAGGCATTGTTGTCCAGGAATCTTTTAGTCATATTTATCTGTCCTACTGGACACAGATTTTGTGCTAGTCCAGACACAGCAAGCTGATCACGAGAGTGTGGTTTGGATCACACTTTCCCACAAACTAGGTTCAGTAAGGTTGACAGAGATACTCTTAAGCACAAATGTTCAATTTTTTTCCTTTTTGCAGTAATGCCTAAGCTACTGGCAAAAAAAAGACACCAGCTCCAGGAGTGTCCTTTTCCTGGAATGCCTCTTTATCATCTGCGTTTTATTGTCATGTCATTGAAGAGCTGGAACATCACTCGGAAAGCCTCCCAGTCCCCATCAGTGTTACAGTAGGTGCAAACACCCCTGAGTGTGAACAGGACAGCATCAAGCACACGTTGCTAGCACATGCTCCTCTTTTTCATTACAATTTGATCTATTTCTCTGGCCAACTCAAATGAAAGTTGTGGATTGGAGAGATGCTAAAATCCGTAAATCCTCTCCCGAGTGCTAGTGGTTAGTAGTCAATACATAGAGCATATGCAGCTGGAATCCCTTATGTTACATTTTTGTTCTTAACAGAAAGGGAGCCAATTAGCACTGACAAACAAAAGATAAGATGAAAGACATTCCCAGTTTGCAATGCTTTTGTTTTGGCTGAGCATGATTGCTTGGATTTTGCCTCTAACACAACCATAATCTTAATGACTTCTTCCTAATCATTTCAACATGAATTAGCAAGAATAGAGCTGCTAGGAGCAGGAGACATCTTCTTTTTAATATGCATGGGCACTGCATTGCCAAATTGCTGGCTAAAGATTCCTGGTGGTATCAAAAAGTTAATAACAATAAATAATAAGAATAGAATAGAATAGAATAGAATAGAAAATAATAGAATAGAACAGAATAGGCTATTCATTTGTTAGGGAAGTACAAGGATCATCAAGTCTAGCTGCCTTACCAGTTCAGGGCTGATCAAATCAAGCCACGTTATTAAGGGCATTGTCCAAATTCATCTTAAACACTGACAGGCTTGGGGCATTGAACCTCTCTAGGAATGCCGAGGTTACATTTGGTGCAGGTAGCTTGGTGTGCAAGTGCAGTGTGAGCTGCAGGTTGAGCTCCGGAGGGAGGTAGGAGGCCAAGCCAAAGCCTGAGGCAAGAGGGAGGGAACTGCTGAGTGACCACATGGAGACATGACAGGAGCTGACGACTCCAGACTTTCCCATGCTTAAACTGTGAGAGGACAAAATCCAGGGTTTCCTTTGTCCGGGATCCCTCCTTGCAGGCACCAGCTTGGGCTGTTATTTTGTTATTTAGTTAACTCACCAAGATTAAATTGTTTTAGGGATCTGGATATCTGAGACTGCTACAGGAAACCTGAGGTTAAGCAGGTAAGGAGCCCTGGTGTGACTGTGTGAGTGCGGGGTGTAGCTGCGAAAGAGCCTCGGTCCCAGCTCAAGTGGTGCGAGTGTGACTGCCAGCGTGGCTTCTGGATGGTTGGACAGGAAAGGTTCCTTAACTGGAAGGCTGTTCCAGTGTTTAAGCACCCTCTCAGTTAAGAAATGTTTCTTCATGTCCAGTCTAAACCTCCCCTGGTGCAGTTTTCAACCATTCCCAGGAGACCTGCCAGTGGATACCAGAGAGAGGAGCTCAGCACTTCCCTCTCCACACCCCCTCGTCAGGAAGCTGTATGAAGCAATGAGGTCACCCCTCAAGTCTCCTTTTCTTCAAACTGGAGAAACTCTGAGTCCTCAGATGCCCCTCACAGGATATTCCTTCCAGTCCTGCCACCACTTTCTTGCCCTGCTCTGGACACATAAAGGGACCGGAACATCTTTCTTAAATCGTGGGGCCCAGAACTGCACACAAAGTTCTGGGCGAGGCCGCACCAACACTGGATACAGCAGGACAACCACCTTTTTGACTGGCTGGTCATGCTGTGTTTGATGCACCCAGGATGGGGTTTGCCCTCTTGGCTGCCAAGACACTGTTCCAACAGCTTCTGTTCAGCTGCTGCTGGCTAGCACCCCCAGATCCCTGTCTGCAGGGCTGTTCTCCAGCCACTCCTCTCCCAGTTTATATTTGTGCCTGGTGTTACTCTGCTCCAGGTGCAGAAAATCCAGCATCTTGACTTTTTAGATTTCATCTCATTCATCATAGCCACCACAACAACCCAATGCTCCAATCTATCTAGATCCCTCTTGTCCCTTAGGAGAGTCAACAAGTACCTCCCAGTTTGGTACCATCAGCAATCTTGCTAATGGTGCATTCAACTCCTGCATCCAGGCTGTTGATAAACACATTGAACAAGACTGGCCCTGCAACTGAACAGTGAAGAACAGCGCTGGGGACCAGTCACCCGCCAGGTGCAGCCCCGTGACAACCAACAGCAATGAATCAATATCTTCAAAAGGCATCAATAATAAATGTGCTCTTGGAAGGAGTTTCTCTTTAGTGGTAGTGGCAATAATGCTGTTACTGCTGCTCCAACACGGTAAATCCCATACAGACATCCTACCTGCCATCTTGTCTGCTGATTGTGTATCCAAACAGAGGATTGTTGACAAAGCTGATGTTCACTCCAACTAGAGGGGTCCCATCTGCTGTCATCACCTGGCCTCGAATCACACATGCATGTCTGCAAAAAGGAGAAGATTGACAAGAAATAGTAAGTCTTTTTGGCAAGTGAGGTTTTTTCCTCTGTTCATGTGGCTGGGAATTCCTATGGATTAGAAAGCCCAGGCCTTTATATCCTGTGAAGCTGGAGCCCATGCCATGTGTTTTGATGGTGGGATGCTGCCCTTGAAGGCTTTCTCAGGTGTTGTGTAAAAACCTTCAACACTCAAAGTGAGGTTTACAATTACCCTACTACATAAAAGCAACTGCTGCAGCATATACTTCATTAAGTAAAAATTTCTGCAGGATTCACATCATCACACTGGAATTTCACAGAATCAGAATCTCCTGAGTTGCAAGGGACTCACAAGGATCACTGAGCCCAGCTCCTGGCCCTGCACACAACAGCCTCAAAATCACACCATGTTCCTGAAAGTGTCGTCCAAACACTTCTGCAACTCTGGCAGGCTTGGTGCCATGACACTCCTTCAGGAGTCTGTTCCAGTGCCCAACCACCCTCTGGGTGAAGAACCTTTTCTTAATAGCCAGAAGTCTCTTAACAGTATTACCCCAATTAAAAGCAAGGTGCATTTCAAAATCAAAGAGAAGAGAAAATTACCATGCAGTGCACAGACATATTTAAGGTACAAAAGCCACAGAAGACCCTGACCAAGGCTTGGCAGCTCATTTCTTTCCCACTTGGGAAAACCATGACAGATAATTTGCCAGGTTCAGAAAGCTTCCTTGCAATCTGCCTGGGGAGCTGAGCACACTAATAGGATGGGCTTTTTCTTCTCCTCTTTTCCTTCCCAAGTTTGGTAGATTGCACCATTTTATAGGGTACATCTAATCCAACTACTCTGTGCTCTGTAATATGCTCTTTTATCTAAGGATTTCAAGGATCTTTACAAACACTGATTAATACAGCCAGATCGGTATTTTACAGAGAGAGGAAATAAAACATAGAAAGATTTTCAGTTGTCCAAGGTCAGTTAGAAAACCTGCAGTAAAGCCAAAGACAAATTTTCTCAGTTCTTATTCCAGAGTCTGTTTCCTGACTTCTAAGTCATTACTACACTGCTACCTTAGGAGCTTCCCATAAAGACAAAACATCACATGTCTGTGAGAGTGTCTGAACCCAATTTTTGGCTGAAGGTAACTATTTTTCTGAGCAGCAACAGCAAATTGTGGTGTCAGTGTGCTAACGTGACCCAATGAATAATTTTCCTAACTGCTGTCCTGCTGGAGAGCAGAGATTGAAAGCCAGAGTTTCTCCAGGTGCAGAACCAGATTTCAGCTAGAGTAAATCATCCCAGCTGCACTTCAACGGAGCAGTGGTGTTTTGCTGGTTCACTGAGGCAAAGGATGATTTCTTCAATGTTTTGTAAAGATGATTTCATAAACACAGATCATCAGGGAAAGAGCCAGTTATTTTCTTAGAGTCCACCTAAAAATCTGAGACTGTATAATGCAAGGAGATAAAGTATAATTTCTATTTAATAAAGGCTGCACAATTTTTACATTCCACAGCACAGCAAACAGACCATTTGCCAGGGAGTCTTAAACAAAATTCCTGCTGATCTAAATGGAGAGCTCCAATATTATCAAAAATTACCGCAGCGATGCCAAAATGTGTCTGCAATCTAAGATGTGACTAGATTCATATATAATTTTGGAATAGGTCACAGGAAAATGAGATACTGGAAATGATTTTTATGTCACTGAGTTTTCTCTGATGTATCATCACTGGGTTCTCAGGAGTCATGTAGGAAAAGACTTGGACTAAGTTTGGAGCTAATAATCCTACAATCCTAGAATGGTTTGGGTTGGAAGGGATATTAAAGATTATCTAGTTCCAATCCGCCTGCCATGGGCAGGGACACCTTCCACTAGACTGGTTTACACAGAGCCCCATCCAACTTGGCCTTGAACATTTTCAGGGGTAGGGCTAATGGGGGGAATAATATCCTTAGTACTTCCATTGCTTCTCCCATTAAGGGCATATGCTTGGAAAAATGTCAATGCTTGGAATAACCCCAATGAAGTCAACAGGTCACCATCTGCAGTGCAATTTTTGCGTAAAGTGAATGTGTCTGAGCACATCTCTGAGCCAAGAGCAGAACCTAGGTTGTCTCTTCCCAGATTTTTAATGATCTGCTCACTCTGGCCCATCTTCTTTTCCATCCTTCAGAGAGACCAGAAGAAGGGCTTGAAACTGCCTTCTCTCAGCTTCTCATAAAATGGGCTGCACATTTTGTGGAATACAAGGAATCACTGCAAGCTCTTCCATGAATACTAAGACCTGAGTACGAAGGAATCGGTGTTCTGTATCACATATTCAAGTAAACACTGTGACTACAAATGTTTTCAAATAACAGGAACAAGATCATACATTTCTGTGAACCCAAGAAGAACACTTACACCTGTTCTTTTTTTTTTTCTTCCAAGAGTTCCAAGCAAGTAAAGGAAAAATTACATGTTGCAGGTGTCTCTCCAGATGCCCTACAAACAACACATATCCAAGCAGTTTTAAAGTTCTAAGTAACATTGCAAGCACATTGGCCCAGACCCTCAGCTCAGTAAATGGGGGATGTGCTTTATATCCACAGGCATCTGCTCCATTACATATCATTGACAACTATTTCTACAACAAGCACCAGCACAACGTGGAAAAAATGAAGAGCTTCCTCTCACCTTAGCAGCTGTAGTAAATGCATTTGTTGCCCCACCTTTGGAAAGAGACTCAGTTCCCATCCTGGCCAATGCTCCCCAGCACTCATCCAACTCTGCTAGCACACCTACATGCTCATGGACTCGGAGGCTGTCCCTTCTCAGAGAAGCAGCTCGTCAGCAAGCCCAGCTGCATCCCCCATCCTCCTGAGGACTATAACCATTGCTTTATTTCCATGCTATAATGAAAGATGTTACCACTAAGGGGACATCATTCCCAAACCACAGCTATAAAAAGAAGCTGGAGCAAGAGGCATGGATCTGAATCCATTTAAAAGAGGTAAGGATGGAAACTGGAGGAAAACTCAAGCCCAGACTGTCCCTGATGAGACTCAAATCTTCTCCTTCCCTGGGTGATAAAATTTGCCCCACTTGAATAAAACAGTTCTCATAGCGCATTGGAAGCAGCTGGCTTCTCTAGTGTCAACATGTCCTTTCTGGAGGCAAGATCAAGTATCTACAATGCCCCAAGCCCCCCAGGAACCTGGTTAATGCTAATTTAGTCAGCTACTGCCTTCAGTTGACCTTGGTCTAAATGCAATTACCCTACAAAGAAGTTAAGTGGTACTGCTAAGATGCTCAGCTCTGCTAGAAGGTCTCCAAATACATTTACATAAAATTATCTCTCATGTTAATAGAAGAGATTTATTCCATCAGTCCAGGCCTGCTAGTTCAGAGTGTTTTCTGCAGCTGAACAAAATTCAATTTCTTGTAGCCTGAGCCTCATCTTCCCATTAAATTATTAATAGATTCCACCTATTGCCTCTGGTTTTTGGTTTGTTTTTGTTTGTTTCTTTTGTTTTGTCTCCTTCACTACTGTTACATGAGGCTGTATGGATTCTTTTTTTACAAGGAAAAGCAGTCTCCATTTTTCCTCTACTTTAATTAGACTTTTCCTTTTTTTTTTTTTCCAATTTGTCCATAAAAACTTGCCTGAAAGACCAAATCATTGTCAAAATGCTATCTACAATGCCAGATGGTGCATCAGACAATTTTACACTGTTGCTTTGTGAAGTCATCCTTTATTCCCAAGAAAATTAAATTAAGTCCTTCTGGTAAGATCTGGGACACAGTGGCAAAACAGACAGGGGTGCACTGATGCCTTTACGTTCCTATTGCTCAGAGATAAATAAAGTTTGACAGACTGTCAACAAAATTCAAGCAGACAAAACCATCCTCAGAACAGAAGCCAGAAAAGTAAATTCCACAAAAGCCATTTCACCTTATGGAAGCACATTAAAGATTTGTCTTTAATACTAACTCAGATCCAGTGTCTCACAACTTAGACATTGGTCCTTCCAACACACTTTAGTCACAGATGTTTTCTGGTGACACTGTGCTTGGCATTTGGAAATAAGGGAAAAATACTGTTTCTCCTAAGCATTTTTCACTCTAAGGAAGAAATTCTATACATCCTAAATCCCACTTTTTCTGCAAGAAATGTATATTATTTCCTTGACTGAGGATAGGTGCCATGGGAAATCTCACTCCAATTAATTTCTGTTACTCCTCAAAATACTTCCAACATAACTCATTGGACCTTCTCATTTAAAGGTTTCAGATGTGTGAAAATGGTTATCATGACTGCTTAGCCATCCTCAGCCAAGTTATGAATAATAAATATTTTAATCTGACATTATAAATCTCTTTGAACTTACCACTTTCATATTTTATTGGTATATGTAAGTATACACAAATATATAGGATTTATCCTTCTGCTCAGTATAAAACTTCAACAGACCTCCATAGTACAAAAATCTAGAAAGTTATACTTCATTGCAAAGAATATTATTAATGAAATTAGATGATCTCAGTTCTATTTCTTCCTCTGCTACAGCCTTTCTGTGTGACATCAGTCATGTCAGCTGGTCTGTTTATGTCTCTTTACTCCATCTGCAAAATAACAATCCCCTTCTTACAGAGACACAAGAAGAATAACTGTAGTAATCTGATAATCCCTTGCAGAGGGATTTTTACATTCTCATGGCACTCGCGTGATATGCTCAGGTTGGTAAGTGCCTAGAAGCACAGCCATTTGCTACAATCTCTTGGCTTTAGCCTTGGCTGTGGCCTTTTTGCTTGAGAGTAGGAGAGGATAAAGCAAAATGTACCTTGTCCATTTTGGGTTGAAGGTACCTGTCTAATGTTAAACAACCTCAGGGCAGTCTAGTACCAGGATAGATAGAACGCTTGGTAGAATGCCAGGTAAAAGCTAAGGGCATCATGATCAAACACAAGGACACAGAGAAAATGCCTGAGCTAGCAGATGAAGGACAAAAGAAGAAGAGGAAAGATCAGAACATAGAGACGTTCAAGTTCATTGCTTGTGGCAGTATTTCCCTCAAAAGCTGTCTGTAAAAACAGCTCTGGCCACTTGTGTCTTAACTGTGGACAAAAACCTCCTGACAGTCTTTCCTTGAACTGAGTCAGTCCATCTGGCTTTTTTAGTTCAGTTTAGTCGTTAAGAAAAGTTAAAAGTCAAAACCTATGTACTGTTCTTAGCTGCCATTTAAATTAAGGAATTAAGGTTAGGAAAAAGAATGCAAATGATCCTTCTGAAGGTCTCCTTGTTAAAAAGAAAAAAGACAGACTTATATAGGAAATGAAAATTGAAAAGCAGTCATCCAGGAAGACCCCCACACTATCATGGATAGCACAAGTGAGTTTGTGAAAGTGTTTGGCACATGTTGGGCAGCTGGGATACAATCCTGCTGGATTTAGCAGGGCCTGATGCAATAGAACATGGAATAATGGTTCTAAACTGAAAGAGGGGAGATGCACACTAGATTTAAGGAAGCAGCAGTTTATGATAAGGATGGTAAAACACTGGCACAGGCTGTGTGGAGAGGTCGTGGCTGCCCCATCCCTGGAAACATTCAAGGCCAAGTTGGACAGGGCTTCGAGCAATCAGATACAGCTGAAGATGTCCCAACTCATGGCAGGGGCATAGATGGCCTTTAAAGGTCCCTTTCACCCCCAAATATTTTATGATTCTAAATAATCGATAGGCTCATCTGAGGAGTTTGCACTAAGGGAAGCACCAGAATGCCAGTGCCAATGTGACAAAGGGACTAAACGCACTAACGTTTGACCATATCCCAGATGGAGACCTGCTAAGTGGCACTGACAGACACGGCTTGCAACAGATCCTGCCATTCTGCTTTGTGAGCAGCTGATGGAACAGGGACCCTGGAGAAGGAGAATGGGTCATGAAGAGCAAAGTTTTTAAGAGCTCTGAACAGAATCAGTAAAAGAAAGTAAATTCTAAGTTGTCTGCAGCAAGAAACTGCACCTGCCCTGTTTGTTTAACCCACTCAGTGAAGGTACTTATAAGATCCCAACTCTGAAGGATCCGGAGATGATGATGATTATGTGGGCATGGTCCTTAGCTGTTAACCTTTTGCAAGAAGCCTTCTACAGTATTTAGATATTCCACGAAAGACACAGTAAAGCCACGTGAAGGAAAAGCTCCAGTGAAAACCCATTACTTAAATTGTCTGAAGAAGGACAGGGGAAAAAGCCACATAATGCTCTGATACTTTTACAAACATGGCTAATGAAGTTAGTATTTGAAGTCAAAAAAGAAAGTGCTTATTAATCAATATTTATAATAACATCTCTAGATGCAGATTTTATTCTTGCTGCGTCTTTAGATCTGGTCTAACTTGACAATATCAAACCGGTGGGCCTTCTTCATCTGATATTTGTAGTATACATGCAAGGACTTTATTTTGTGACCAACTGTTGTTCGGTTTCTCAGGCTTCCCACTGCACGCACCTAACACCATTCTGCTGTATAAAGACTTATAAACTGATGGTTCTTGAACATCTCTTTGGGAATCATCTTTTTTCAGAAGAATTAGTGACTGCTGGTTGTAGCTCCTCCAAAAGGAAAAGGAGGTATCTTTATTGCAAGACAGCTTGGTAACAAAATGTAGTATCTTTTGAGGACCACCTATCACTTCTAGAAAACCCATGATCATTGCTCTAACACAAATTCCCTATTGGCTCCATTCCTGAAAGACTCAGGCCCTTGTTGCTTTGAAAGCTCCTCCCAGGAATTGGACATTATTCACCTTCTTGATGTGTGTCCTTTCTCTTTATGACAGCACAATCTTTCTCTCTGATCTGCCAAGCAATCTGGCCACTGTTGGAAGGAGATGCCACTCCTGCCGTCCAAAGCATCTTGTATCTCTATGCCTCATTGACTCACTATTTTTACATCTCAAGATTCCTCAGTTGAGCTATAACGGTGAGGTGGGAGGGTAAGGGATATGGGAAGGCTACTCAGCAGAGGAAAAGATGCTGATGACGTCTATGAAATTGTAAAACTGGCTCCAATTGTTTAAATGAAAGTATTTTAGTACAGAGTTTTATAGGAAATGCAACACATAATAAAGGTGGGCTTTGCTTTACTGCAGTTTCAGTGAAGAATCCTTTTACTCACAACGTGATTGACTAATGTTTTAAGAGTTGATGACTCTCTTCTTTTCTCCAGTACAACCAAAGAAACACTCTCTTGCTTTGCATAAGGTATCAAAGAAACAGAATCACACTCATTTTTTAGGTCTGTACAATCCAAGTCAAGTGTCCAGTAGTACATAAGGTGCAAGATAATTTTTCCACTTAATACTGAATTATGCTTATTTCATGATTTTTCAGAAGTCATTTTATAGCCATTATTTCTATGAGACGTAAAGACTTTATGCTGCAATAACTTTCAGAGATGAATAATGTATTCATGTCAAGTCTTCACTAAAAATGTCTGCAGAACTTAGCAGTTCTGTATTATTACAGTATTTTACATCTGGTATTTATTTTGTAAGCTCTGGCCACATATTCAGCTCTGCAGAAGAACAGTAATAAAAGCACTTCCTTTCATTGAATCTGAGGCACCATGAAAACAAAACTGAGCAGAAGAGAAGGAAAAATACATTATTTCCAGGTTAATTATAAAATTATCTATCTTTTGATGATCATAGGGAAAGTACTTTAACTACATATAAGCAGTCTGATAGATTTGTAACAATCCAGAGGAATTAGGAAAAAAATGTCCAATAAAATAAGTAAGATTTTATATTTGAGATTATAAAACTGCTTTTTTATATAGGAGGTTTTAACCAATTTAGCAAATAAATGTCATACTCAAAGGACAGACTCTTCCTGATAAGGTGGCTTTTTTTTCAGAGGAAAGTACCGTAAATACTGAATAAATATTAATCAAATATCTACGTGCAGATCCAAGAGAATGCATCAACACCTACACCATAGTTTAGACTCCTAAATCCAAAAATGCACATCAGTACCTCTGTAATCTGGGAGGTACTTAGCTCATGAGGAGTGGTTTTTTTCATGCTTGCGAGTTTTGAAGGCTTGAGATTTGTTTTCTGCACACTCCAAGAGCTCCTTGGGACACAGGTATCACCTTTCAATTCCAGGATGGTGCAGCATTTCTATTAGCTGCCTCAGTGGACCCTGGAAGCATGCCCAAATCACACTAGGAAGATCCTACTCCTTCCTTTGTGCTTGGTCATAAACATCTAATGTTTTCAAAATACTCTTTAAAAGCTGCACCCCACTTTCTGTAATGACTGTACACAGGACTTACAGAATTACAGAATCATTAAGGGTGGAAAAGACCTCGAAGATCATTGAGTCCAACCAAATTCCTTTTACTGACAGTTACGAAAGAGGAATATAATTACATCATGGTTACACTATCTATGTTATGGAAAAGAACATAACTATGGACAGAAGCTTTGCTTTCATGAAGTCCTGCAGGTACAAATTCCACAAAGTTGATGTAAGTAGCTGCATATATTGCAGCTATAATTTACTATGTGGGAATGATGTTATGCTAAACTCAAAATCAAAAGACAAAGGCAAACATGGGGAAAAAAAATAGTGCCCTGTATGTAGGAAAGGTAAATTTTAGAAGTATGCTTTGCTCTTAATCCCTTTTGAAGGGATTAATTACCGAAATAAAAAACAGTAAGTTCTTTAAAATTCCTTGTTATTCTGTATTTCAAAAAGCTAGGACTTGTACCTAATAAGGAGTTCATTTAAGCAGAAAGCATCAGAAGACGAATATGCCTTTGGAAGACAATAATGCTGGGAAGGAGAGGGTTTGAAGACTTGCTGTGTTAGCTTGATTTAAAATATGGAAAAATATGACCTTGTTTCCATCAGTGTAGGTACCATGCTGTGCCACGAGTGCTCACCCTCAGAACACTGGATGCTGTCTAATCTCTATGACACAGTTTTAAACAGATGCAGCATTCCAAGCTGTCCTAACCCACGGAACTGCCGTGCTCCCTAAGCTCCTGCATCGCTTCTGGGTGTCTGCATTCAGTGGGTGCATCCGACCCAGAGAATTTCCTGCTGCCGAAGGGAACTGCATCTGCCTGGAGTTGGGCTGGACTAAGCCAGCTCAGCAGAAATCATCAGGATAAAGCCACACCTGGTAAGTTTGCGTTTCTTGAACTCTAACTTCGTCTTCAGCTAATGAAGTGTTTCTTATGTCACTGTATCAAAGTTACACTTTTCTTGATGGAAAAATACAGAAAAGACAGAGCACCTTGCTTTCCTTGGGAAGAAACCTCAGAAAGATCAGCTGGGGTGAACCCACAGCCCTCCACAAATGGGATGAAATATGTGAAAAGAAAAAAGAAGATGCTTAGAACATATTCATAGAGTCATAGAATGGTTTGCAGTGGAAGGGACATTAAAGACCATCTGGTTCCAACCCCTTGCCATGGGCAGGGACACCTTCCATTAGATCAGGTTGCTCAGAGCCCCATCCAACCTGACCTTGAACACTTCCAGGGATGGAGCAGCCACAGCTTCTCTGGGCAAACTGCCTCAAGGATACTAAGAAAACATAGCAATATTCTTGGAAATCACTTAGGACTGACCAGATAGACTACTAAAACATTCTGAAAAAACACTTCAATCATCCCCTATTTTCTTAGCTCTTATTAGGCCATGATCAGTACTCACAGTTTTGGTTTTGATGGGGCTTGGGATCAGTGCAGTTTAACTCTCTGACAATAAACCCCATTTATTTATTTATTCACAGTAAAACAGTGCACATAGGCATTTATAGCATACATGTCTCTCTGAGCTTCTAACCACGTCATGTAACCCTCTTCACCTGGATCAGTAAGGTACATTGTACTGCCTGGCACACAAAGGGGACACAGGAAGGTTGAGTGACTTGTTTGCAGATACCTTGTCACTCAGTAGTGGGAAAAAATGTGCAAAGTTAATTCTGATCAGATTTTTAAACCATCAAAATGAACTAACTTTTTGTATGTAGACTACTGACCTGAGGGCAATCAGGGACTACTCTTGCAGTTGATGCCAGATGCTGCTCTGTGATGTTCCATGTAACTCAGATGGTAATTTCTAGCTGCCCAAGTAATCAGAACAGGTTGATACTACCGGCAGCAAGTAGATATACACAATCTGTCTCAAAAAAGGAGTGGTATAAAACACACATATCAAAACTGACTGATTTCTTTTCAAATTTCCTTTACAAAAGTGCCAATTCTACACATGGTTTTCTGAGGCACTTTAACCCATGCCAACACTTACCATAAAAATCTCTGTGGATCAGTACTTTAGCCTGTTCCTGCCATTTTCTGCCACTGTCCCTCAAAAGAGAATAAATATATCAGGTGTCCTACTTTATAGTCAACTACTTGACACCACTGCATCTTGTGCTACTCCTTATGGTGATGGACAACTAAGAACGGCTTAAAAACAACAAAGCAAACAGCAAGAGTAAGTGGTTTCAAAATCAATACAAGAACGACCAAGTAGTAGAGGAGTACTTGTTATCTGTTCATCAAAATGATGTAAAAAGACATTCTGTGCTTTAAGAATTTAATTTAGCTACTTGCTTTATCATCATAAACACTCATTTCAATATGGGCAATGATTATTTTTCCTTCCCAAACATGAATAATACATAATTGCTGGTATTTGGGAAGAGACAAGGTCTTTTCCTTTATCCATCAGGGTAATTTATCATTGTCTTTCTTCTTCTTCTGCACTGGTGAGAGAGCTTGTCAGCTCAGCTTGTTCTTAAAAAGCCAGAGTGTAATTCAATAATAAATTCACTCAAAGGCTAGCTGTCATGAGACATTCATTTATTTGTATCCATTAGGTGATCTGCACTGCTGTTCTCTCTGAAGAGTGGCTAAGCTGTGGTTTTGAAACTCAGGAAATATATTGCAGAGATATTCAGTCATCTCCTTCACACTGCTGCCACTTCTGCACAGGCCATACAGGGATGCAAATGTGCCTGGGTTCCCCCAGGGTGATAATTAGTCAGCCATGACCTAGAGAAGCCCAGAGGAGCAAGCCGTAGTTCCTGATCTAAATGATGACTGTGCTTGTGCCACTGGTGCCCATGCAGGATACCAGACACACAGGTCACAGAGATCCATGTCAACTCTTTATTGCCTGCTCATGGGGGACTGCTCACAGCAAATGACATGGATCCAACTCCAACCCTACCCTGTGAAGATGATGGTGTTGGGACAGAAAGATGTAGGAAGTTCTATGATCAGCAGTCTACAGTCCTGATCTGCACCAAGAAGGAGGTGGCTTCATGAATCACCCCAGCAGCAATGGGAGAGGGTTGTCCTAAGGCAGGATGCTGGAGCCCTCCGTAAGAATAACTCCATCCTGTCGGAAAATTTTTTAAGCCAGCAGCTGGAAGGAGTGAAGAAAACAGTTCATCTTGCCCCCAGCAGCTGCTGTGATTTTCATGGAGAGACTGAGCAGCTCCAGGGATAACTGGGATATTATCACCTGTCTGTTGAAAAGCAACAGGTGGAGTTTCAGTAACAATGCTACTGAACGAAGAGCATATGCACACATGCAAATACAGGCAGTCCCATTTGCCCAGACTAACTGGGTCCCAGCCCGTGCTTCCCCACATATCAGTCACTGACCACTCCTGAAGCACCGTCATTTCCAGGGTGACCAGAGGAGCTGTTCAAAGGTCCAGCTTTCTAGGTGGTGAAACAGGCAATTGAAACTACAAAGAGAAGCCAAGTAAGCAGAAAACCCTTGCAATGGTTGAGTTTATCCAGATCCATAGGATCTTTAAGAACTCACAGGAACATGTGATGTCTTTTAAGGTCCCAAAAGAGTAGTGGCACTTTTAACAAACCAATACCCTCATGAGCATGGACCATATGCTGTCTCAGGGGAAAATATACCTTCTGTTGAGGTTCTTCAATGTTACTTGCAATCACTCTTGTGAATCGAGATACTTAACTTGAGAGATGCAATACAATCACAGTTTGACATGACATATCTGTAGACCATATTTAGTGGCATACACCCTATACTGATAATTTGAGAATGGCAACCTCATAAATCATCACTACCTCTGTATAATTCTTCATGCCAACTTAAATAGAACAAGTTTTATTAGTTCCACTGCATTTAACAAAAAACAGTCATTAAAACCCTTCCTATTGATCTGAATCTTTGCATTCCCTTACCCCAGTAACCTACATAACAGACAAACATTTCTGCTAACGGGTGCTCCTTTTCAATTCCGAATCTTTCCTTAGCAGGACATGTATAGATAGTCTGTAATTCCTTCCTATATAGAGATCTATCATCAGACCTATGAAACACATGTAACTCCTGTAGGAATTTATGTGACACCTAAATGACACTTTCTTTCTATTGGTCCTCTGCTGGCACTCTCAGAAACAAATTCACTGTAAAAATCAGAAATTTCCACTATTTTCCACCAGCTCTGTGTGCTGTTGAATGCAAACAGCCCTTAAAGAGGAGCTGCAATTTTATTTTTTTATTGCACATGTATGAAGATTCCTACAGTTCATTAGTTGTATGGAAAGTTCACTAAACACAGATGTGTGTGTACCAAAACTCTCTGACTATCAGAAAGGACACATGGACCTGATACCAGAGTCCTCTGTGGAAATGCTGAGGAATTGCTACTCCAAATACATCAGAAAAATGAAATTGTGAGCATAATCTATTTTATATTCTGAATCCTGATTTTACAGCAACAAATCACAACAACTAGTCCAGAGCCCAGACTCTTCAGGATCCAGTACCTGTGATCTTCAGAAAGCCAATGAAGGACAACAATTTGCAACATAGTAAGTGTTTGGTTATAATCTCAATCACTGTTGTCAGCTTTCTTGGACCCTGAAGACCTTGGAAGCAAGAAGTATCAGGGAAGAAAATCACATCAGGCCAATTCCCTAAAACTGCTGTGCTTCATGTCTGAGGTCAGCCTGTAGACTACCAAAAAAGACGAGATATGGGAGGTGGTACCCAAGAGATGCTGGCAATGCCCTTTCATGAAAAGCATTAAGTCAGATCTAGAGTGGCCTGAGAGGCCACTTGAGATGCAAGTGCTGAAATAAATACCCACGAGGTATTTACAAACACGAGGGTGTGTATTTTCAGTGCCAACCTATTAATTGCTGTGTGTGGGAAAGCTGAAAGTAACCAGTTCATGACTGTGTGAAGTTCAACAGAGTTCAAACCTGAGTGTTGAGAGCCACCTCCAGGATCAGGGTCACTACTTCTCAAAGGAAACATTCAGGGCAGACACTGAATCATCTAAGACTTTGACACCCCAGCTACTCTGCTACAAGCAACGATTTTCAAGGGATGACCGGCCCTGACAGACAGGAATATACTTAGAACAAATTGCTGAGATGAAGTCACAGAAGGGAACTGCTAAGTTTTCTTTCCCAGTTCCTGTTTCTTGATGATGATTGCAGTGATAAAGAATGTCTCGGTGTTAAAACCAACCTATATTCAACCTGATTGCTTATACTGCAAATCACTCTAACAGCCCTCCCTAGATGGTAAGGTTTTCCTCAGTTCTTTTGAGGTCTTTAATATTCACACTATAGATTACAAATAGCATTCTAGTTTCCTTCTCTTTTGTCTCTGTCAAAGGAAGATCTGTCACTGCTGTTTAGGAGACACTTGTGGACAATGTCAGTCACTTGATCTAGAAGAGCTGAATGGATGCCTTCTACTCTTTGAAATAAGGAAAGTGAGGAAGCATGCAACTGCTCGTATGTGTTGGGAGAGTAGCATCTTGCCTTACTGGCTGAGAGGAAATTGTAGGTGAAGAGACAGTCAGCAGAACAACACCAGCCACAAAATTCTTCAGTTATCTACTTCACTTAAACAATTTTCATATTCTGCATCTTGCTGCCCTTCCACGTCTTAAAATGGCCAAGTGGCTTATGCTTTACCACTTACCGAATCAACCCCAGAATTCACTTACCCGCCTTCAAAAGGATTGTCCCCCGGGATGACGTGAGTGCTGTCCTTGCCAATCAGGAACTTGATTCGATCATAAAAGGAGTGCAAGCTCTGCTGGGAGACGGGGGCTTGCGTCTCCTGGATGATATCCAGGGGGTCTGGAGAGCCCAGGCACAGCGCATTAACGTGGCACAGTGGCTGCAAGCAGCAGTCGGGGTCCATGCAATCCACCAGGCCATCTACAGAAGGGTAAGGAACATTTTAGAGCAATGGTAACATGGAGTGCTGCAGACTTCAGGGTGCAAGAACTCCTTCCAGTGCACACAATAGAGAAATGTGGATTTTCATCTACATTAAGTAAGGCATGTTCACTTAAAAGTCACAATAAGGAACCTAAAATACACATTAATATGTAACATAAACATGCAGTAGAATGTAAAATATGAAAACTCATGTATTAGACCAGGCCCCCAAAACCACATATTTTAGATTAATCCTAGGATGTGCTACTCCACAACTCAGTCACTTGGATAACTCTAGAGCCTCCAAAGGTTGTTGTGGGCTTTTTTACCAATATACACAACTTCTGTACCCTGCTCCCATCCCTTGTGCAAATCACAGACGCATTGTATCACACCAAAGCTACCAGGTTCACTTTCAGTAGGACTAAATAGTGAATAAAGCCATGGTATCTACCATGGCTGCAGAGATCTATGCATGTAACCCAGTAAAACAGAATAGAAAGTAAAGGAGATTTTGCTGGGAAAGTTTGATCTCTTTTGACCTTTGTCACATTGATTTGATACTGACACAGAGTAACAGATGACCTCAAAATCTCAGGATATAAATCTTGCACTTTCAGCACCATTAAATTAACAGTAACAACAATAATAGCAGTGGACACACATGAAAAGGCTTGCTGAGTGTACTCCAGTAAAATGAGGGTTTGCATATCTGTCAAGCCATCAAATGCACAGACAGTGCCACTTCCCCTCCCACCGCCTCAGCAACATCCCCCCATTCATTTGAGATGCCACTGCTCATTGCAAACAGCACAGTAAAAAGCGGTGACAGGAAAGGAAATATAAAAAAAAGCTCAAAAGAGGTTTGATGAAGCATCACATTCAGCAATAAAAGTTGTTAGCATGTAGTAGAGACAGATCTTTAAATCAGATAAGGGAACTGGATGTTTTTGTTCTGGGGTAATGGGATATGGAGCCCTTCACTTCCAACTCATCAGTTCAAGCAAGACAGTTTGACAGTGAATGAAAATTACTACCATGTGATGGCTGTTCACAGACCTATGTGAAATGAGTGGTTGGACTCTGTGTAGTTGCTGGGAGCTCCATATATCAGAGAAACCACCTTCACAGCAAGCATCCTACTAACGACTCCAGCAGAGAGGCAAGAAATGAACGTGCCTGGAGAGCAACATTGTCCTGCGAGGTAGTTCCCTTCTGAAGTGGGATGAAATCTTCAGCTTACAGAATAATGGATTTTTTATCTCAAAAACCCAGTAAATTAAAACCAGACAGTTTGTCATTATTACTGTTTGTGAGCTTCAGTTTTGTCCCAATTTTACCAGTATGAATCAGAAGTCCTTTCACTAACGTTATTGGCATTACTTTGTATTTATTGCAATATCAGTAGGATGGAATCTGATCTTTTTTTGTTCTAGTACTTAAGATGGCTCACTCATCATGGACTTGGATTCTGTTATACCTGTTCAAATCTTGGAATATTTTAGTATTTAGAACAGCACTGACAAATCATTTCATGTGGTTACGCATACACAGAAAGCTTAACAGCAAGCCTGGTCAGGGTTCCCAGAGCTTCCTGTGGCCAAGTAGGTCAAAGACAGTGAGTACCTGCTCCATGTACACGAACACACACACACATACACACACTGGGTCATTTCCACAAGTGCTCTGCGCTTGCCATTAATGATAATGGGAGCACTGTTAGGCTAGAAGAAGTGCTTTGGAAAATCCTGTGTGTTACCCTCACCTCTGTCTGTCCTAATATCGCTACATCTTTATAACTCCTTGCAAAATTGCCACAAAAAATATTTGTCTCAGACACTAAACCTACTCATTGGCCTTTTCTCTTGTTGACTAGTGATAATGAAAAAGAACTAATTAGAGTTTCTTCGCCCATTAAAAAAATTAGATCAGTAGGATTAGATTAGATCAGTAGGATTCTGGAAGGTCAAATCTCACATGGAGTTTGAGAGACCGTTCACAGAATACAGACCTGCTTAGATGTAACAGGCTTAGCCACAGCTACCTACTAAAAAAAAAAAAAAAAGAAAAAGAAACAACAAACCAGACTTGTTACCATATTGACTACAGTTTCAAGCAAGATAAAATGTTGTCTTTTTCTCCCATACATTAATAATGTTTTCTAAGGCTACAGACACTTGGCTGAAAGGACGGCAAACCAGCTGTACCATACCTCTTCATTAATCTGTCTTTTCTAGGCATCAGAAATGTGTTTTGGTGCCTGAAGCTGCAAGACAGCAAGGAAATGTCTTTGCACGAAACTGTAGATAAATGTTTGAAGAACAGATGCAGAGGACAATGTTTTAAACAGGTGAGAATGATGAGGACTCATCTGCAGATAAGCCTTTCAACTAATGTATTTTGGACCTATATGGAATAAATTGAGGATAACTAAACCAGAGAGGATTGTCACTGATGTCCTAAATTCATTGAGGCACACAAGGGCTGAAATGGCATTTAGATACTCAACTCCCTCTAATACCAAGAGCAGTTTCAGGACAAAGCATTTCTTTAGCTTAGGAAATGTAATGGCTATTTTTGTCTGAGTCATGTAGAACATCAAGAGTTAAGCTACAAACCAGATCATAAGTAGTGATGTCTCCATGTGAATACTGTTTTCTTGGTTTTTTTTATTGTATGGTCCAAAAGTCATCCAAGTGGTGCCCTACAGTGAATTGTCAGGAGATATAATTACAGTGTACACAGCTATGACTCATCATACCCTGACATCTCTCAGTGGATCCATCAGAAGAGTGAGGATAAAGTGACATTTGCAAGAAGCTCCTGACACATGAATAGCAAGGTGTTCAGGGAGCTGCATGGATTAATCAAAAATAAAATCAGAGCAAAATAAAACTCAGGCTTTACCTGCCCAATTCAACAAAAACAAATGTGGGAAGCCAGCACCATCAGCAAAGGAAAATGCAGCAAGATACGATCTCACAGAACAACATGAAGTTGTAATACAAAGCACCTTTGAAATTCATAAAGCATAAAGGCGAATTTTCATTAGAAATCATTGTATATTTTTCAGAGATAGGTAGTAGAGGGAGGTGAACATGAGATCAATGCCTTCTCCACCCCAAGTTTTGCAGCAGCAAAGCCACAGAGACCAATGACCTGTATGTGGATTCCTAACCCCAGTAGCTCCCGGAGCACAGGTAGGCTGCACAGTAAGTTCTTAGTTATGGACACCTTTATACAGCTCTTGGTTTTAAAAAGTGACAGCTCCCGTACTTACATATAACTGTAATATGACCATGGCACTTCAGAGTAGAGAACGCATGTGTTGCTGAATTATCTCTGTGAAAAGTTTAAAGTCTTGCATAAGGGGATTACTGCAATTCATATGTTTTAAGGCTACTATGATCAGCTTGTCTGACCTCTTATACCCACAGGCTGTTTATTTTTTTCCCACCCAGAACTGGATTAAAGACTGTGTTTTAGAAAAATATCTCATATATCAAAGAGCTGATTATAGTGAGTCAACCACTTCCTCCAGTCAGCTTCTGAAATGCTTAATTACTGCTAGGGACCTGCATCTTATTTCAAGTTTGGATTTGTCTAACTCCAGTATCCCACGACTGGGTCTTGTGTGCCCTTTGTTCATAAAGTTACTAATAATTCCTTCTGCCCTGCATGCTCTGATGTCTTTTCCATGTGCAAGTACCTTCACACAGAGCAACAATTCATTCTGAATCTTTTTTCTGAACAGCTGAGGAAGATCCAACTTCCCATTGTAAGGTTTATTTCCCATCCACTGGACTTTTTTGGTGTATGACATCCTTTGATCTCTTTCCAGCAATTTCACATCTGTTATGTGTGGACACCAACACTAGACATAGCACTATGTCAGCAAATTTGGGTGCAGAAAAGAGACCACATCCGAGCTTTTGGGCTTCTATACTTCAAAGGTTCACAGAGGTGAAGGTTCAAGACCCTTGCACTGAGAATTCATGTTGAGGCAATTACCTCCAGTTACCTCAAAATCCTGTTCTGAGTCATTGCTTCTCAAGAATCTCTCAACCCTCCAGTATAACATCCTTTCTTTGTTCCCAGGGCTATTTTGCATTTTGCTGCATTAAAATCCATTTTGTTTGATTGTGACCTTGCAGTGATGTGAGTCAGAACACTCTGTGTCAAAATGATCTGGGTACTTTATTTACCACCATATTGAGCTTTAGGTGACCTGAAAATTTTACCAGGAGAAACGTAAACTACATTCTAAGACAATTATGAAAATGCTGAGTAGGCCTCAGTAGAACAACCACTTCCAAGGGATCCCTGGAGAAATAGCTTCAATCATGGATGCCTTCCAATTAACAAATTAATTCAGACATGTGTCACTAAGCCAGATTTTAAGACATCTCTTGTGTTCCTTCTTATTTTCATGCAATAGGAATTTTTGCATCTTTGAGACCTTTTATGCATCCTATATACACGTATGTGTCCTTCTGGCAGTCCTGCTAAAACCAAACCCAAACTCTTCTGTCCCACTTCCTTTGCATGAAGCCGTGAAATAAATACCTTCATCAATCCTAGCATTACCAGGGGGTGAATCAAACCACTGTTGTTCTGAAAAGGGAGCCATCGGCAAAACATTCTCACATCTGGTAAATAATGTGTTCAATGGTTTGCATCTGTCACTAAGACTCATGTAATCATAGAATGAATCAGCCTGGATGGCACCTCTACAGGTCATCTTGCGAGCCCTGTCTCACTCCCTTTAGAGAGGGACATGAAGGAGAATGAACTGGGCTCAGCAGAAACCCTTCCTTTTCTGCCACTGAGGATAAAGCAGCTCCAATTTATTCAGCCAACATTATATTTTAGGGGACCAAGACCATTTTTATCAGCTAATCTGCACTCTGTATATCACTAGAGAGTGAGTTTCACTTTGGGATGGCTCATCTAGCTTGTATTTTGTGGGTGGAGTTGCAATATTTTTTTTAGAATGATGCTCTGACTCCCTTAAAGATTGCAAATCCACCAAACCCATCAGTGAGCTCTTCAAAACACTGCTTTAGACTGCAAACTCCCTGGAAGTAGAGACTGTCTTTTTATTTTCTGTTCACAAAACATCTGTTCCAGTCCCAAAGGGCTCTGAAGTGTCAGCATAACCCAATGAAATAACCACAATTCTCATTAAAGTTTTGTATCTGCAATGTATGTTCAGCTTTTTCTCCATAGGAGCATTGTTTCATGGAAGGGGCTGAACTCCAAAGGTATCTGTGTCTTCTTGGAGCAGGACCTTGGCCTAACAAGTATAACATTGGCATAATATCAGCTGCAAACCACCTGATATTAACTGACTTTAAACACTCACTATAACTACCCAGACAGCTACATTAGATAATGACAACAGATGGAAATGCTGACCTCACTCAGGAATTTCATGAGATACTCCATATCATAACTGCCTTCCACAAATAGTCACCTGGATGCCAAATTTAAGAGGAGCTAGAATTACTTGGCTTTCAAACACTGCTTGTGACCCACCACTTTCTGAAAATCATGTCCTTTATGACATTTGTCCATATGATGTATGCAAAAAAATACATCCACCCAAACCAACCAGAAATTTTGAAATTCCTGCAAAATAATTACTCTTCAGCAGCAAAGGGGCTACCTACTGTCCCTGCATTCCTTGAGTTGTTGCTGCACTTGATGGCTGCAAAGAGCTCACAAATCCCACAGCAGTCTCATTCCTCCTTTGCAATCAGGGTCCTCACTCACTGCCACACAGCACCAAGAAGGTGTCAAGGATGAGAGCTTTGTACAGAAGCAAAGGGCTGATTTTAAGACACTGCTTCAGCAGTAAACAAGATCAGCTGAGAGCTAATAAAATTTCAAATTACCTGTGACTTTTCATGGCCCTACAATTGTGTTGGCTGATTTAATGGGCAGTGTCTTAGCTGGCTGAGACTGAATAATTGAGCATTTCTACAGAGTTATGGATGCTGCAACGAAAATCCGTCATGCTAACATCACCAACAGAATGCAAATAACCTGCAGCCAGAGGTGTTATTATGTGTTTAAGCAGACTCTGACAGGTGCTGCATGTCAAGTGTCAGGCTGGAACAGGCAGGCCATGGGTAGGGATGGCCCTGTTTGTACACAGAGAGCACTCTGTGAACCGTGACGCACACTGGGAGCCCCAGCCAGATAGGCAGGCAGAGGGAGGTGAGCTTAAGGAGCCTGATTAGGGTGAAACTGGGAGACCATACATGACAAACTCAAGGATTGCTCCTGCTAAAGACCATGACACTTTTTGTCATTGACTGCAGTGGGATGAGCCTCTGTGAGAAACTGTACTAGGCAAAGCAAAACTAGGAAGTAAAAATAACAGTAAAGCCCCATTGTCACCCATGGGAGTGTTTCCACTGGCAACA
Source organism: Eulacestoma nigropectus (assembly GCA_013397775.1). Taxonomy (NCBI): domain Eukaryota; kingdom Metazoa; phylum Chordata; class Aves; order Passeriformes; genus Eulacestoma; species Eulacestoma nigropectus. The sequence goes on along the minus strand of VZTE01005755.1, from coordinate 7,366,567 downwards.
AAAGCATAAAATGCACTGATTATACAAATAACTGTATCTCTCACCTCATCCAGTTCTTATTTTTCAGTTCCCTTTCTGCGCCATTCATCAGGCAACATTATCACTTTTTGTGGGGACACTGTCTTGTCCTGTGATGCTTTTGGATGAATTACTGGGAGAGTTTAGATGGGAAAGGATTTAAATGTAAATGCTCAAAGGTAAAGATAACAAAGTCTTAGTCTTGCCCTTGAGCAAATCAGGTTATACCCTTTCAGTTCTAGTCTAAACTCTGGTTTAGAGGAAGGCTCTGAAGGAAAGGCTCAGTACTTTTGCACAAACAAGTTATTGTTCACGTGAATGTTTGTGCTGATAAAGGTTTACAGGAATAATGATGTTCTGCCCTGAGCTGAGGACCGACACTCAATTTACTTCAATTGGATTTGGGGAATAAATGGGTTTTACTCCAGTGCTTTGCAGAGAGAAATTTTACTTATTCAACAAGAATTGTAGCTTTTGGCTCCCCTGTAAGGAGTCAAAGGGAAACAAAACACAACTGTAAGGAACAATGGCAATGTGACTGTCAACCCCCTGTGACCATGTTAGATATTCATATTCTCTTCACTCCTTCTATCCCACCTGCTCTGTTTTGATTTCACCTGAATAAGCTTCTCACTGATTGTATCCTGACTAAATTAGATTGCTGGCTGCCTGGGAAAGGATTTTCCCTCACATCTTTCTCTAAGTGTTCAGCACTTGTTTGCAAGTTTGAAATAACAGTCATATGTAATAGCAATCACGTATTTGAATTACAAAACTCCTTGGGCTCTTGTGCAGAGCCTCTGCGGGGCTAGTCACTACAGAAGGAGTCTGCAAAATGTTCATCCTAATCCAGAGCTACATTCTTGTTAAAAAAACCCCATCTGAATAGAAAAAGAAGGGAAGTGGAAGGAGGAAATGACAGAAAACACATGATAATCACCACTATCTGGCATAAACCAGAGCTATAATAATGTGTTTAAAATCTACAAGTTCTCAGCATCCCCCAGCTCATCATTGCTCTGGAGAATACAGTTGATGCAGCTGGCTTCATGGGCTTCTTCCTTTCTCCAGGCAGAATTTTAACAGCCAGAAAAGCAGCACAGAAACCAGGCAACCTAGGATTTGGGGGAATTTCATGAAGCTGAGCAAGGCAAGTGAGGGCCTTTCCTAGCTTAGGGGAGACTAACTGTGTCCTGGGGTGCATCAGGGACAGCATCACCAGCCTGAAGGGAGAGGATTGTCCCACTCTGCTCTGCACTGGGGCGGCCTCACCTCGAGTGCTGGGGGCAGGTTTGGGCACCACAAGGTAAGAAAGATATTAAGCCATTAGAGAGTGTCCAAAGGAGGGCTATGAGGAATGTGAAGGCTCTGGATGGGAAGCCATATGAGATGTGGCTGAGGTCACTTGGCTTGTTCAGCCTGGAGGAGACTGAGGCGAGACCTCATTGTGGTCTGAAGCTTCCCCTTGAAGGGAAGAGGAGAGGCGTGCACTGATCTCTGCTCTGTGGTGACCAGTGACAGGACTTGAGGAAACGGCATGAAGCTGTGTCAGGGGAGGTTTAGGTTGGATACTAGAAACAGGTTCTTCACCCAGAGGGTGGTTGGGCACTGGAACAGGCTCCCCAGGGAAGTGGTCACAGCACCAAGCCTGACAGATTTGGGGCTGTCCAGTGCAGGGCCAGGAGTTGGGACTCGATGATCCTTGTGAGCCCCCTCCAACTCAGGGTATTCTGTGTTTCTGTGACTAGCATGTGGACAGGGCAGTAAGTACAAGTTGCTTAACCTGATCGATCATCATGCAATACTGTACCTGAAACGGCCTCCTTCAGGAGCCAAAGAACCTCTCAAAAGTGATTCCTCTAAGCAAAAGGGACTAAGAGCTTAGCAGTTTTTTTTGTGGGAACAGTGGTTTCACACCCTCAGCAGCTGAGAGATCCTTGTCACCAAGGTCTCTCACTTTCCTGGCAAGTGCTGCAAGTGTTAAGCTACTGCTGAAAAGTTCACCCTAACATATTCTGACTGAATCCAAGCCAATTTAAGCAATCATCTGAGAACAGCTTGGAAAGTGGTCTCAGATAACTCAGATATTGGCACATTTCTCAAATCCTGGTCAAGAGGAAAGTGGCCATGTACTCCACGCATGTCGAGCACAGTCAGTGCAAAACCTTAGAATTTTAAGGGGACTTTCTGCTCCACAGAGGTTGCAACAGTTTGCCTCAGATGCTAAAGCAGGTCTGGTAGAGCTTTCCTGAATTTCTTCTTTAAACATTGTTGCTCAAACTCTGTTTAAGCATCTTTTGAGGTGCAGAAATGCTTTGTGAAATAAGTGTCCAATTGTTTTTTTCTGAAGCTGGTTCTGAAGCTGGTCACCTTCTGTTACATCTTACATACCAGCAGTGCCTCCTTCCCATAAGTTAGCTCCCTCATTTCAGCAGACAATGGTAGGTTTTCTTCAACATAGAGAGACTTTCATAGTTTCTTTCTGAATCTACTAATCAAAGGCATTTCATTAAGTACTACTTGAAAGTACCAGAAGCTCTCCCAAGGTGTCAAGACAAGGCACTGTTAGACCCCCAGCTCACAACACATCATCCTCTCCAATGGCACAATCAACACCTGCTCCTGGATGCTGGAATGCCTGGATTCACACTGCCCTCTTGCCAGCCCTGCTGCCAACAACCAGCAGCAGGTGACACCCACGTGTTACCATCCAACACAAAATCAGCAAAGAGCTGAAACCTGAAAATGTGAACTGGTCATTTTATTTGAGAAGAAGTCAATTAACAGTCACCATGAAACGGAGGAAGAGAAGCTGGGTGATTTCTAACAAATTATGCCAGCTACCCAATCTCTCAGGTACAGCAGACTTTCTCATCCTTTAGCAGTGCTTTGTGGTTTCTCCAAGATGACCCTGTTGTTTGACTGGATCTATCTGTGATGGCAAATGCTAATTTATGATGGCTGTTTTCCCAGGTGCATTCAGATCTCAATGCTTCCCTCCACGAATGTAGCCAGCACATTATTGCATAATTTTTTATGGTTTTGAGGAAGCAGACAGCTCACACACCATGCCCAGGAGACAATCTTCTCATGCTATTAAAGCCTTGTGGCACGAGGGCAAAAAGAAAAAAGAAAGTAGCAGAAAGCACCCCACCACCTTGTCTGCAGCTCAAGCATTTGCATTCTGGGGTTCTCCTGGATTCTTTACCTTTCCCTTTACAATCTTGAGACTACCTTCAGGTGTAACCCTATGCACTGCAAAGATCAGTGCAGACTCCTGCCAGCTCTCTAACACTCTTTGGCATGTGGTGGACAGACGGTGAACACATGGGTGTTGAGAAGGCCAGTGTGCCATGCCAAAATTTCTCCTGCCAAAGATTTGAAAGGCTGCTGTTCCAAAGCACTATGTAAGTATCCACCTTACTACAAGCACTACCTGATCCTTGAATGGGGCAAGACACTGTGGAGTTGCCAATGGGCTATGGTACAGCTAAACAAACAGCACTGATTTGCCTCAGAGAAGCCATTCCTGAATTACACTGTCCCTGAAGTGGGAGTTGGTTTCTAGTGGCAGCAATAACTAAGACTCAAGGCTGCAAGAAAAGGCAAAAATCCTGTGTGCAGGAGCTTGGTGGCTCTGACCTGCTCACTGCTCCAGGGTTGGGAGACTAAGGCAACCTTTAGTTGTTCTGCTCCAGGAGGATAGAGGGAAGGAAAACATACAAATTGCTCCACCTGCTAGCTTTTGGGAAGCATCTGGAGGAGCACGGACTGAACTTGCAAAGTCAAAATGGGGCCGTGGTAATATCGGAACTTTCTGTTTGTCCTAGGCTAAATGAGACATAAACTGAGGGGCAGGAGCTTCGCTAATACAATTCTTGCAGAAGAAGAGAACAGGATAGTTTATTTTCCTCAGTCCCAAAGGAAGATCGTTGACCAGATGACAGCTAAGAAAAATGAAGTTTCTATACTTTTATGTAATGGTGTGCAATACATGTCACAATAGGCCAGCCTTATTTGACTGGGAAGGGTATGTATGTATGTATGTATGTATGTATCTATCTATCTATCTATCTATCTATCTATCTATCTATCTATGTTATCCTGCAATAATCCCTAACACAAGCCTTTGGAAGTGTTTAAATTGGGAAGAGGCAGTGGAGAACAGCAGACAACTGAACAGAAACCTCTAATAAATATGAAGGTTTAGATAATACTGTGAACATTGTCATTTCAGATATATTTTTCATAGGAGACAGACTCTTGCCTTTCACAAGTAAAGCAGATTCGCATTTGACAGAGTTCAGCAGCCGGTCAGGAATTGGAATTGTTCAAAGCAGGAAATGAAGGATGGGCCAGTTCCAATTCCCGGAGAACCAGCAAGCTTTACCCTACCTGGAAGACTTGGCTACACTGGAAAAGCCCCAAACAATAAGAAAGGCCCTCAAGAGAAGTTACTGTGTTGAACTTCTAGACCAAATGAGCAATTTAATCTAACATCTGTAGACATCTCATGATTTCATCTCAGTCTGATCTTGACTTCATGTGAAGACATCGAAATGGAGAACTGGACAACTCTGGCTCTCAACAGTTAGATGATTTCTCCAGAACAAGGACGGGTAACACAGCTTTGCTGTTCAATAGCATATTCATGAGATTAGCTAAGAATATCCTCTCTTCCCCTCGATTTTTCCTGTACACTCTGTTCCTAACAGAGGAGTCTACCAATGCAACAGAGCCCATATTTAGCCTATGGAATACCAGCCTCTTCTCAAGGTATTGTCAAATGCCATTAACTCCACTTTTAGGACCTGTCACAGAAGATAATTTCCTTGATTTTTTTAAACTTTCAAACTTCTTATTCTTCAAGTACATGACAGAGCACTCAGTGTGGGGTGAGATATGAAGGTACTACCTGTCACACCTACTCTTAGGTAGTGAGTGTTTGCAGCCATGAATTAGAGAGGTTATTTTCTGCTGAAGTGAGGCAAGAACCACTTTTCTCATCTTGTTTTAAAGAAACACCTCCTGTTTGTTGTAATACAGGTGGCCCCTTAGGTCAAATGTACAAAATCTTGGCCTTTTACCCAGACTGTTACAGCTCTGTCATTGCACTGTTTTTCCTTAACTGATACTGGATGATCACCAGCTCTCAGTTACTCACTACAGCTTCTTTCAAGTTGATGGGCTTGGTGTTTAAAAGTGTAAACAAAGTGGACCTGGGTGTGAAACCTAAGTGCTAGCTTTGACAAATGACACTTTTGTGCGGAGAGGCTGCACTCAGAGACAACTTTTTACTAGCTTGAACAAAGATTACATTTCACCAAGTCTCTCTCTCAGTGACTCCTGCTCAGCTTGTTATTGTTTATCTGAACAGCCTCCAGATTTAAGAGGTGAACACACCCTGTAATTTAGCACCCGTGTCCCTCAGGGTATGATTAGGCTGGGAGCTGATGAAAAAGTTTCTGACTTCAGCTCCCATTATCCTGAGGAATTTCCGGCTGCAGAGATTTTGATTAGCAGACACTTGACACCACAGTGTAGGAATCAGGTCTCCAGTGAGCTCAGGCAGAGTGAACTCTCCCGTACTGTGCGCAGACCCACTAAGCTCTTTCTCACCATTCATGGTACCCATTTTGACCAGGTCAGTTGTTTGACTTCTAAAGCTTCATGAAAGGACTTCTACCTCCACTGCCAACATTCCTGTGCAAATTCCACATTTGGATCCTTCCCAGTGAACCAAAATAAACCACCTTTCTCCAGCCTTGAGCATGCACCACTCCAGTGTATGTGATAGAACCCCAAAAGAGGGAGAAACCATAGTGCTCATCCACACACTACATGTTTTTTGGAGAGGCCTCAGGCATGCATTTCTTCAGTGCTCTTCAAAGCACAGCAGCTTCCCAAGGTATAATGTTTGTGGTGAATGGGCTCAGTTCTGTTGAACACAGATGCCTCGTGTGATCTGAGCTGCCGTTGGATACCTGAGAAATCCAAAGGGAACTGTCACACATGAAATATATATGCTCTACCAGACACATAAGTTATTGTGAAAGGGAAGCCAGAAGTTGGCTGGGGTACTCTCCGATGTCTCAGATAGTGCTGGACAAGAGGCAACAGACATAAAGCTGGCACATGGAAAATTATAATTAGATATAAGGAAAAAAACATCTACTGTAAGGATGGTCATGTACTGGAGCAGGTTGTCCAGAGGTGGAATCTCCATCCTTGGAGGTGTTCAAGAGTTGACTGGACACAGTCTTGAGCAACCTGATGTAATCAGTATTGCTTTGAGTAAGGGGTTGAACTTAAAACTGCTGGAGGTCCCTTCCAACCTAAATTATGCTATGATATTCTACAAACATCTCCACTGGCTGTAGAAATCAGCATAACATCTAGCAACAGGCAGAGCATCCGCCTTTCTTCATGAGTCCTTGTACCTATATTTGAGTCCTTGTGCCAAAAAAAGGACTAAGGCTTCAAAGCAGGAGTGCCTCACCACTGGTGAAGCTCCTACATCTCAGGGGTTGAAATTCTAGACTTGAGCTCGCAAATACAAATAATCCATTAAAACGTATAAAAAGAAAGTTAATAAAGTAAATGTATTCCACTATTTCACTTCCCAGCTGAAGAGAGCCCTTAGCAGAGAGAACATAGCCAAATCAAAGGCATAGTGTATGACAGATTATCTGTAATCTGTAATGCACACCATGTACATGCATTTTTTTTTTTGAGTGTACCAAGAGTAAAGTCAACACTCATTTGCGGGCTCTGACACATGAATAAGCTGTCACAAAGCAATAAGTTACAACCTATCAGTTGCTCTGTTCTTGCTGTGCACATCACTGCTCCAAGCTGCAACGAGCTCATCAAATGCAAGCTAGCAGTTGATGTGCACTAACTTGTAAACCTGTCAATGCCTTTTGCCTCTCCCATCTCCATCTGCTATCCTGCAGGCTTGCAAGGCAGCTCGTTTCAAGGTGAGGGTAACCCAGGTAACAAGGTTAACCCTTGAACCAGGAGATATGAAGAGATGCTCAGAGTCTGGTCATGCTCTTTGTAATATCATAGTGTTGTGATCTACATCGTATGTTAGGCTGGATTACTCTTTCCCTCTCTCTCTTTCTAAAAACTTCACAGGGTTTTTGGTGGTTATTTTTTTCCATGCAAACTGGGACTATCCTTGGGTCTAGTTGCCGTATTTTTACACATCTGATGTGATGAACTTTATTGCTGCCCTGTGTCAGCTGTAAATAGGAAAGATGAGTACAGTGATACTCAGTTCCATAGGAGGTAAAAAGCCATCTTTCTTTTATAGTGTGTACTCTTTGTATGGTTCTCCAATTTTTCCATCTTTTCTAAAGGGATAATTTGGTCCATTTGCCATGCCAGATGTGCAGGAGTATTTTAAATATTCAATCAGAATCCCAGTTGCTGTGAAGCAGATAATCACAGTCTTGGCTTGGTTATTTTTTTTTTTAACCGTACTGTTCTTGTGAATATGATAAAACAGAGGCTTGCAAAATGCAGTCTCCACTTCACAGTCTGGGTCCTGGCCCAGACTTGTGGTTTACAAAGCCTTTTGCTGAGTGACAACAAAACAAATTATGCAGTCTCCCTTATGCCTTAAATTTAATATCTCATCTCCTGCTCTCTAATTCAAACCTTCACACTGCACCACAGTTTCCTTTGTAATGAGATAACTCTGAATATTAAGTTTGCATTACACAGAGCTATTATTCACATGCCTGACATCATTACATATGGAACAGTAATCAATAAAACGTGGTTTGAGAGGGATTGGATGGCTTGTGGGCATGGGGATCAGTCACCCAAGCCTCTAAGTTTCTGTAAAATATCCATTCCAAGTCAGTAGTGACCAACTGGAGAGCCTTGGTGAAAGCCCCAGGCAGTGAGGGCAAAGTTTGAAAAGCCAGGGATGTTTGCTGTCTGAGGTGGTCCCATCGTGTCACCACTGAGCCACTCGGCTGGGGTGGAGGGATTGGTCAGGTGCACAGCCTCTGCCTGCTCTCTGCTACATGGACTTGATTTGAAGATAAACAAATGTCCCTCTTCAGCCCTGGCACTCCAGATCCAAACCCATTTAATTTGAATTCCAATCCACTCTGGCTGAGTCAGCCTGGCAGATTTCGCTGTCTGTTCTCTACCAGCTGTCAAAAAACAATCTGCCCTGCAGAATCAAGCCCAGATGACTGTTCACTGCGAGAGGTTTATCGGCTGTGAAGCCTGACGTATCACATGTGCTCATGTCCTACCTCCATCGTTGTCTTTCCCGTCGCCGCATGCCGTCTCCATGGAAGTGTCACAGCCTGCTCCTCTCCAGCCCAGCTGGCAGACGCAGTGCCAGCCGTTCATGTCCAGAGTGCATCTGCCATTGCCGTTGCACAAGCCAGGGCATCCCTCTGCAAGGCAAACAGCCACATGTTCAAACGCACTCGAAACACAAAGCAACACAGCCTGGAAAGAGCCTGGAAAGGGCCTCATTAAACAGCTTTTCCCCTTTGCCTTCAGTTTATTTCTCCACTCCCACTTGGTGTCTTCCCACCTGGAATGAACCTGCTCTAGTGTCAGGATGGTGGTGACCACTCAATGGGCAGCTGCTTCTGGCTCTCCCAGGAGGTCCTCACAGCATAACCTCACTCACTGCACTGAGGGAATGGTGAGTTTCAGGGAGGCAACTGAGATATTCCTGCTTCATTGGTTGCAAAAGCAAGGCAGCACACTGCCCTCCGAGCCTCTCAAAATATTTGCTATGTAAGACTAGTACTTGGGGTTACCTAAATTGCGTTTGGGGTTAAAGTTCCCAGCACCCAGCAGGATAAAGCAGCTGGCTTTCAGTAATAGTGGGATCTCAGACTGGTAAGTATTCAAAACCAGCGGGAAAGGGAAAGGCAGAAAATACTTGGAAGACATACAGTTTCTTTACTGTAGTAATTTTGGGAGGGATTCATCTCATCCGGTTCAAATTAATCTACAGCTAAGATAACTTCAACTCACTGTAATCAGCAGAGTAACAGACTGTCCCAGGGCAGAAGTCTCCTCATGTGGATTTGATACTCATGGTGATGAGCTGAAGCGTGCTCTGGAAACACCCATTTCTCCCCAGTGACTAGAGAGAGCCCAGCACAGAGGTAGGCGTTTTATAGGTGATAAAAATTAGTTAGGGAGGATGAACATCAATCTCCCAGTCTGCTCACTAGGGTTTGATTTTCTCATCTGATGACCTGCTGCTGAGATTTTTGTACTTCCACCCCACCCCACCCCTTCAAGAAAATAGCAGAGTAATTTCCACAGTAAGCAGTGGTGTGAGGGAGGCTGCTTAGTTTATATCCTTCTGGGGGCTTTTTACCTGCAGAGCTCAAAAATCTTTACCACAAAGCTGTCAGAAATGTAAGAGACATTTAACAGCTTAGGAAACTGAAGTACAAGGGACTGAAGTGACTGTGAAGGTCACTCAGCAGGACAGATTACACCAGGGACACAATTCAGTCTTCCTGAGCCCTGTTTTAATGCTTTCTCTATTTATATGTGTGCTGTGCAACCCTGCCACATAGTTTGAGTTTTTTCAGGCCCTCAGCTTTGCAAGACAGGTTTGTGAACCTATGTGAATGACACAGACCTGTCCTGTCCTAAAGGACAGTGAAGAGGTGTGTGTTGTCTTGACACCTGTTTGACCATATGATGTGTGAGGGTCTCCCCAAGGCAGAGCTGGGACCCCATCTAGAGCATCCCTTGTCATAGTGTGTCCTGCACTGGAGAAATGGGGCTTAGAAATGCCTTTAAAACAAAAAATTGTTTCACAGGGAGCTTTTTAAGTTCATAGAACCTTTCCAAGTGAACAGAAAAAAACAAGTATTTTCTAGGACTGTTTTTTTAACAAGTGACTGATTTACAGGGACCAAATTGAAAAAGGAACAAAGGTGGTAAGGAAAAGTCCTTTAAAAGGATCTCAAATATATTTTTCATTTATGAACATATTTGTTGCATTTCAGTCTTTTAAAATGTGTATTATGGGATGGGGCAAATAATGTGTGTGTGTATATGTGAGCATGCTGTTGTGTATTTTGGTATTTATACACTATATTAGTATTTATATACTACAGAAGAGCTATTTATAGGCAAGGCTACTTGAAATTCTCCATTTTAATATCCTGCCTTCAGTTACTTACAACAGTGCCAAACTTTTAACCATTTAATCTGACTTTTTCCATTCTACAGCTAATTTATGTGTTTGTTCCCTTTACTTACTTTCAGTACAATCTGAAAACATTCAGTTATTTTGAGAACGAAAGAGGGAGAAGTGTATTAAATAACCTCCTAAAATTACTTGGCTAGGTAAGTAATCCCATTTTGGAGTAGATAAATCCAGTTTGGATGGGACCATCCTGACAGTAGAGATAGGACTTCTTCCCCCTCTCTATAAATCATAGGATCATAGAATCATAGAATGGTTTCAATTGGAATGGATCTTAATGGCCATCCAGTTCCAATCTCCCTACCATGGGCAGGGACACCTTCCACTAGACCAGATTGCTCGAAGCCCCATTCAACCTGGCCTGGAACACTTCAAGGGATGGGACATCCATAGCTTCTCTGTGGATGCTTCAATTTGTCTAGATGAAAAACCTCTGAGGACATCTTGCTTTATGTGTATACTCTATTAGAGCTTGGCTGGTGCATCACCACTGAGGACACGTCTTGTTTTTACTCCTTGGACATTTTAAAACCCTTGTTAAAAAGTTCTCTTCTATCCTACAGTTGCAGAGACTGGGCAGGACAAAGGTGCTGTAGTGTTGACCTGGACAGGAGTGACGTGAGAACCAGAATGACTTGAATGAAGAGAAGTTGAAGACACCATGAATCTTGTCTCATGTGAGAAGTGTCCGGGAAAACTAATGTAGCTATAAAAATGAAGAGCTTATACAGAACTGCATGTGCTCTGCTCTCCAAGGCTTAGGAAAAAGGGAATTTGGAGTGGCAGAAAACAGATGATAATAGTTTGGATGAGGCACCTTCAGCTTCTGAGGAAGTGAGAAGAGCTTGATTTGTCTCTCCTAGCACAATAGTGGCTGAAAAGACTATGATTTTTTTCCACAAGTTCATGAAACAGATAAACATTGAGAAGAGAAAACTTCTTAAAAGCTTTTAAGGTAAAGAGAATAATGCTGGCACAAGAACAAATGGACATAAACCAAGTATGAATAAATTCTGGCTGAAAATTAGAAAGGAAAAAAATCATTTGCAAGGATGAAAGGAATGAAGTTCTGGAGCAGGCTCCCTGTGGGAGTGTTAAGGAGAAGATTCTTTAGTTATTCATCCATAGAACTTGGTAAATTTATTTAAAGTTTTACACAATGTGGTTGCCCTTGCCAGCAGACTAGACTCTAACTGAGGAGACCCCTTTCAACCGTATGTGTTTGAATTTTGTGTGCAATTCATTGTCTATATGATATGTGCTTGAGAGTGTTTGAATGGACTTTCAGGATTTACTCTGAAATCTTCTTGATCCAGACATGGAGAAAGTAAGCCAAGCATTTCAGAGAGAGGACAAGCAGAGGAAAGCATCAGTCAGGAGAGGAGAGATAGAAGAGAACAAGTATCTCATGAGATTATGCCTTCCCAAAATATCTATTCCTCTTCTTGAATACTATGGGAATCCAGGGTGACCAGATGAGACATAAACATCTGTAGACACCTAAAGTAGGGTAACTCCTACCTGTAATTTCATACTCCACTCTCTCGGCATCTCTTAAATTTAGAAATTAAGTTCGTCCCTTCCCACTAAGGAGAAAGTACTTTCTGGTTCCTAGTAGACAAAGCTCTTCCAAGGAGCCAGAAAGAACTGTTTCCTAAAGACATAAATGGTTCTTCGCAGGTACAGGAACATAGAAGTTTTCCAATGTTTACCATTACATTACAAGGTTCATCAAAGTTTCAATGCTGTGAGGATTAAACTGAAACCCTCCAGTGTCATGGTTTGGTAGGAGAGCAGACATTTTTAAGAAGTATAGAGAAAGTAAACTATTAATAGGAAAAAAAAAATTGAACAGCAGCTGTCAGAGGACTCGGGCCTTCAGAAAGTTAGAAGACAACAGAGATGCGTAAGCCAATATATCCAGGAGAATGGACCTTTAAGTACTGCCATTTCTGAACTGGTTCACTGCACAGAGACTTGACCATCACTTACACTACAGAGATAGGATGGTACAATATTCCTCACTCCACAAACAGCGTACTTCAAAGCACTTGATGAAAAGACGATACAAAATAAACTTTATCCTCTCCTTTCCCCCATGCTGGGGAATAAAGCAAAGAGATCATCTTGTTTCTAAAGTGCTTCTGAATGTCAACACAGCGGGATGGCTTAATCCTCAGAGATTTACACCACCATAATCTTGCAGCTCTGATTTCTCATAGCTAGAAGTCACTAATGATCCATTATTCCTGTTTGTGGTGTTAACTGTATTTGGGTGACTAAGAGAATTAAATACATGAATAGGGCTTTTTTGGAAAAGGGGGAGGAAACCCTTTATGTGAGTTTCAAACTTAAGCACATGAAAGTGCTGCTGAAAGATTCTGGAGGACATTTACAAAGATGTCAGGTCTGCCATGTAAGGGAGAGAAAAGACCAGGGAAGCAACATAAAAAGTAGGCTAATTTTGAAACAGACAAGCAAAGAGCACCAGAGTCAAAGGAGACTGTCACCAGAAGTTATCCTGCAATTTTCAAGATTGTTGGTAAAATAATCTGCTCTTAATGATCCGTACAGTTAAAGCCTTCTCTAATTAGTCCAGTTATAAGGAATATCTACTGGTATTTTTCTTCAAGGCAAACCTCACTGTCACTTGAAATTGGACTGAGAAGAAAAGGCTATTTATTATCTTTCGTTCACTGTCAGTAGGAAAGCACTGACAGATGTTCTTAGCAAGTCCCACAGACAGTGGTTGAGCTCTGGGACAGGTAGGACATGGCTGAATGCAACAGGTGAAGATGCAAATACCTGAAGCTTGAGAGAACAACAACCATTAAGAGACTTACAGAAGCTTCTCTAGGACTAAAGGTAAAGAGCAAAGCATCAGCTGATACCGGCAAATTATGACTGCTTGGTAAAGTGTCCCAAAACCAACTCAACTCTGAAACTACCACCATGATATTCTGTGGTGATGGGAATCCAGAAATCCTGAATCAGATGCATCCTGTAATAGGAAGGTTAAGAAGTTACTGACCAGAGCTCCTACACTTTTAACTGTACAAATGAGGGAACTGGCTCTGGTCAGACCTTGGGTTCTCACTTGCTCTCATGCTTCAGAAGCAGCTCCAAGAAGACACTTTGCAGCTACCCCAAATCCAAATGTTGTTCAGCAACTTTAAATTTCAAACTAGCTGTTTATATATGCACCACTACAGCGTTAATGCGGTTAATGATTATTTTTGAAGAATAAGAATTGATATTCAGTAATAGAAATTAATTACGCTGATGTACCATCAGACTCAATGATATTCTGGATGGAGAAGCTCTAAAATCAGCACCACTTTTAATTATTATTAAGATAATAGGCACCTCCTCTCATTTTAAGCATTACCAGTGTTAATTAGGCCTTAGTTTAGAAGACTCTACTCTGAGTCTAGTTAGAGCTTCTTGGTTTAATTATGCTGATGTTTGCTATTGCAACTTACCCTCCCATTTAGAAACAATTCTACATCTTCTCTGACTTACTGGCTTATTGTAAAGCTGTAGGAAAGATTCAGCAGTAAATCAGGCTCACTCTTTGACAACAGAGGATTATTGGGAAGGGATTTCAACCAGAAAGATGTTAATAATTAAGAAAGCCAAAAGGGCATGAGTAATTTAGTTTTGAAAAATGCACACCATGCAGTTAGCCAAGTAAAAAACCATGTTTTAATGTTTCAGCTATTGCTAATCTTTCCAAAAGAGGCCATGCATAGCAAGAGACCATCTTTTATTCTTAGTATGTTGCTTAACCTGCTACCCACTGAAATACTCACTAAATAATATGTGTCTGTATTATTGGGCATAAAAGTGAGTCAAAAAACTACCTAGAGGAAAAATGACAGCTAGAGAACACTTAGTTAAAAAAAACTGGGCCACTGAATGGGCAAATCAGTACTGAAGGTTCCTTGCCAAGCTCTGCAGGTTGATTTTTCATCTTTTCTATGCACTCAATGCTTATCTGCTACTTTTTGATGCAACCTTCTCCAGTACATGTTGAGATGAAATTGAGTCCTGGGGTTTCGAAATGCAAAACACTGAGATGTGGAACATTAACAGTAGGTTCTGATAGCACTCCTAGTGATGGCCCATATCTTCCTCTGAGGATGCCACCATGATTACTTCAAAAGGGCACAACAAATGACCCTCTTTCCCTGATCTAAAAAGAGAATGTACTTTTTCTTCCTAATTTAAATAAAGTCAAGCATGTTTTGTTTGGTGCTAAGCAATGAGAGAAGACTAACTACCACCGTACAATCAACTGATCTATAAAGAGGGGTCCAAGGACAGCTACCAGTTGCTGCATTACACTGAAGATGGAAGTCTTTAAACTATGGACATTTCCTCATCATTAATATTTGTCTGTTAAAAGATTTTCCCTATTTGCAGTTGTACCTGAATCTGCCTTTAATTCTCAATGGAAAAAAAAGAAAAACCTTAATTGTAAATTCACCCAGAGAAGTGAAGTCAGTAGGGCAACCATGTTTCTTGTCCCACCACACAAGCCTTATACAGCAAAGATTTCATTTTAACTGTTCACAGGACAGTTAAAATGGGTCAATATTTCAGCATATCTGCTCTTCATCCTCAGCCTCTCACAGTTGTTATTTTTGATTGCTCATAACCTGAAGAGAAGGATAATACTACAGAAAAAAATCGATTTGTTCAACCTGATTTTTTGGTTTGTTTAACTAGCAAACATATGATGCTTCCATGGTGTCAACACCGTGTTGCTGTTAGTGTCAAATCAGCCATGTAGAAAAATACTTAAGTCCAACTCAGTCATATTTATTGTCAGATTGTTGTATTTAACCATATGCATGCTATTTCAATATTTTTCAAAAAGCTAAGGGCATTGTGGAACTGTCTGTTTCTATTAAAAAGTCCTAAAGCAATTTAGCTCATTGTTCTGATTCATAAATGTGATTTTTTTAAAACAGCAGATGATCTCTGTTCTGTAACAGTTCAATTCCTTTTCTTCTTTGTTGAAGAAAGACCTGGGCCCTAGACTTGCTTTACCCTTACAAACAGGAGCATAAGGTTGGATTTTGTTGTAGTGTACATTAATGCAGCATCACTAATTTCTACAGATTTTGCCGATTCATGCAACCAAAGGTTTTTGGATCATAACATTTTTGTATTAGGAAAAAAAAAAAAACCCAATATATCATTAGTGAAAGTTCCCATGTAAGACTTGGCAGCTGTGGATCAAAAACATGAAGACTCCACACAGAAAGTGCACTCACCTGTGTTACAAAATGGACCATAGACATTTAATTAAAACACATCACTGTACAGGGCTCCTGCTGTATTCACAGGCACTTGTTTTCTCCTGACTTGCCTTACCTGAGTGGGAAGGGTGAGGATGAGAGGTGATTTGGAGGGGAGGGCAGGGACAAGGGAATGGGTAGGAACACTGATACGATGTTAACACAGGGTCACAGCACTTACAGAGGTATTTCCTACCTAGATGACTGGAAAGTTCACCCTTCCAGACATTAGGGACCACTTTGGTGACAATGAGGAAGAGATGCAACCTCAACACAGCATGTTCACGGTGCATTTTTTAAAAAGAAACACAAAGACAATAGGAAAAATAGGAAGGAAGAGCATACCTTTCACTACCTTATCCAGATAGTGAGCTTGGGAGATAAAAGACAGGACATTTAAGGTAGGATTGAATAAGTGCATTGCGGCTTACTACGAGACTGTGCAGGTGCTAGAAAGGCAAAGGAGAGTTCGCTGTGATATGAAAAGAAAAACCTTGATTATGAGGAGAGAAAAAAGGAAGAAGGGTGGAGCACAGTGCTCCTCAGTCAAATGGCTCGAGAAGGCTGTGTTAAGGCATCCAGTCATCTTTGCTCATTAAGATCAGGAAGAAAAACAGGAGAGTTCTATATATATATTTATGTGTTTATATATATAGAGGTATATATGTATATGTGTATATATATATATCAGGATATTGCAATGCTCTGCTCATTTGCAAGTCTCCCTCCACTTTACTGACTGCTTTGCATTTCATCAAGAAAGCAGAGTCATTTGGAAGTCCTCCACCTTACCTGATAGTCTTGCATTTTACCACACAAAGAGGCACAGTTCTGTGACCTTACCAGACTGGTAGAGGCTTTTCCCTGGATCTTTCTAATGGTAATACACTGCATTTATACAGCATTTTCTAGCCCCAGATCAAATTACTTTACAAATATTAAATTAACCTCATGGCAACTCTACCAGATAGGCAAGTATTAATATATTCATTTCAAGGTGGGCTAAAGAAAAAGCAAAAAAGAAAGTTATAGATGTCATGGGAGCAGTCATGTACCCAATTCACATGGAGCACTAATTTGGAAGACCACCTTCTTATTGATTTTCTGGTGTCAAGCAGAAACCTGGTGGCAAAGACATGTCCTGCCTCAGAGAGCTCTGGTGCATGCCAGCAGGCGGCACTCTCTGTCCTAACATCAGCTGGTCTTTATTAATAAAAAACAGGCTCTGAGTCTTGCATTTCTCTGTTTCAATACCTACTTAAACATTATTTCTATTGCCTGCTCCCTGCAATCTGTGTCTCAGTTGTGTCCTGGTACTTTTTGAGGAAGTTTTTGTTTCAGGTCTGTTCAGGCAGACTGTCCACCTGGGAGGTCATGGCCCGCGCAGGAATTATTTTTCCATCCTCTGAATATAATGGATCTGTCTAGGAACTATTGTCTGTAAGTGGAGAGGGCTGGGAGAGCTCACCTAGTGTGGGGCAGTTACAAGGCTTGGCAAAGAGGTGAATTAATCACGCTGATGTGGCGGGAGCAATGCAGGAAGCAGAGCATCACCATCTGCTTGGACAGTGGCTGAAGCCTAGGAATGTATCTCTTGGATTTTGACATCCACAGCAGCCCAACCTGTTAACTCAGGCAGTCACTGTGCAGCTGATGGCAGTGCAGGCAGCTGCCAATGCCAACCATGTGTCAGTTATGTATCAATGTTTTCTTGTAATTTGAAAAATAATGGAGCTTCCTATGGGAGTAACAGGAAACTTCCTTTTCTAAACCCATAAAGGCTATACTTCTGGCATTACAATATCATCTTATTTCCTACAGACACTCCTTTAGAAACCCCGTGGGCATGTGGGACATGTTGAAAAACTATGTAGGACTTCAGAAGTAAAGCTACTTTTCTAAGGTGTCCTCTGCACCTAAAGGCACCACCAGACTCAGCTCCATGTCACCACCCCACTCCTGGAAGCCACTTTAGAACTGCTATGGGAGGAACTCATGTGACCATTTTTCAGTGTGAAAGCCCCCTTATTTCACCAGCCTGAGCTAACTTGGTTTCCTTTGTCTGAAACATAATGGAAATGATAAAGAGTACTTCTCTTGGCTCACAGAGAGGGAGGGAAGGAAGAGAGAAGTGAGAGATGATGCAGGTAGGTCCTTGAGAAGGACTTGTTTCCCACCACGCTCTCCTTCTTCATTTTCCAAATATTCTTTTTCCCTTTATCTTTCCTATGAGGTGAAGTGGACAGAGCCTCGGTGAAATCACTAGAGTTAAACTGAGATCACACAAATGTGAAGGAGAAGAGAAAGTAAACATCCATTGCTGAACCAGGGGCGGCATAAGAAGTTTATGCTACAGGGTCAGGGAAAACACTGTCTTTGAAGTTCATCCGTGCTTAATATTTACTGGCAAATATGCTGCCAAACTATTTAAGGCCAGATTACCTTCAGATTGATTCAAGATCATGTCAGAACAAAGCAGCAAGTGCGTATTTTCCACTGACTGCTATAACCATGGTCTTCTCTTGCCCAAAGGTACTCATCTCAACCAGAAAGGGTGAGTGCCAGAGGGTCACACACAGCTCAGCTTCTGCTGTGGATACACTTGAGCACTGAGTATTGGGCAGAGGTTAGAATCACAGAATCATTAAAGTTGGAAAAGACCTCTAAGATCATTGAGTGCAACCACTAACCCAGTACTTCCAGGTCCACCACTGAACTCTGTCCCTAAGCACCACATCTACAAGAGAGCAACAACCTTCCCCAGACACTGGTAGGCTTATTTTTGTCTTGGGCCATGCATAGACTGAGTTGCTTTATGGATTCAAAGGGCACAAGTGGTATGTCAGAAAGCTGGGGAAAAGAGACCAGGATCCACCTGTAATGTGCCTTGTCTGGATTCCAGCTGCTCCAGCAGAAACAGAGAGGCACTGATCACAACCTCAGCTATTCAGAACATGTGTGATTATTCATGCAAGAAGACTGATGAAAGGCAAACTTAAAGGGGCAGATTTCTCAAAAATCAGAGTTTTGCTATGTAAAACAAAACCCAGGCTGATGGCGCAGTAAGCAGAAGCCGGTGTGGGACAGGCTGTCTGCCTGTCTGTCTGGGCATTGTTATTGCATACATCACCTGTGCGTGCCAGGACCAGACTTCCTAAAGGAGCTAAACATGTAGCTTTTGTGGAGATCAATGGGGATTGGGCACTGAGGTGCTCTGAAATCCTGCTAGGTACGCTGTGGAACATTTGGAGAGCTAACTGCTGGTCCCTCAGCGCTCCAGAGACTCTGGAGTATTCAGCTGCAGCAACTGAACTTCCAGAGATGGTCTTGCATCCAGGCTGCTCAAGGATAGCAAATATCTCAACTACACCATGCAGGGAAGCCCTCTCTACCATTATTTTCCTAAATAACCCTGTATGAATCACAGCATTAAGAGCTGTTGGTAGTACAGTGTCATACAGAGAGCTTCACATATCAGAGATCACCTCAGTGCAATGCCTATGTAGGCAGAGTGAAGTCTCCCTTTGCATCTCTGAGTTGGGATGCACAGCACCTCAGGCACTAGCCAGGCCGTATCATCAGCTCTAACAAATTTGGGGCCAGGCTGTTACTGCCCTGGGAAATTTCTGGAGTTCTAAATGGGGGTTACAAGAAGGTTGGAGAGGGAGCTTTCACAAGGGCTTGTAGTCATAGGACAAGGGAGAATGGCCTTAAGCTGAAGGAAGATAGGTTCAGATTGGATTTTAGGAAGAAATTTTTTACTGTAAGTGTGGTGAGGCACTGCCACAGGTTGCCCAGAGAAACTGTGGATACCCCATTCCTGGAAGTGTTCGAGACAACATTGAATGGGGCTTGGAGCAATCTGGTCTAGTGAAAGGTTCCCTATCCATGTCAGTGGGGTTGAAAATAGATGATCTTTAAGGTCCCAACAATTCTGTGATTCTATGATTCTTTATTAAACCCAGGAAATTTTCTGTGCTGCTTCCTGTGAGGCAAACCTAAGAGCAGCCTACTACAGAGCTGAGCTGTAATTTGGCCTTTCACAGCCCACAGTAAGAGGGTTTATTTAATCTTTAAACTCAATGCTCCTAAAACCCACCATGCTCCCTGGATGCAGTTTGGGCCAGAACAGAAGAAACTTGAATTCCTGCAATGTTTCTAACTAGGCATGAATTTGGAACATGCTGGAGAACCCATCATAGGAGACTGGAACTAACACTGTTGTCATGGTGTGTTCTGTTCCTTTCAGAAATTGATCGAACCCTTCTGCTGGGTTTCAGGATGCCTGCAGTTAGATAATCAACTTTCTGCTCTACTCTTCTGCACTAAGTTTGCTGAATTGGGATGATGAATGCAAGCTTCTGCATCAATTTCCTAGTTGGGAATTAACTGGGGTTACTCTAATGAAATCTCTGAATGTGAGCAATCATG
This sequence comes from Eulacestoma nigropectus, assembly GCA_013397775.1. Lineage (NCBI taxonomy): Eukaryota > Metazoa > Chordata > Aves > Passeriformes > Eulacestoma > Eulacestoma nigropectus. The sequence goes on along the minus strand of VZTE01005755.1, from coordinate 7,346,596 downwards.
GTAGTACATTCAGTGACACAACTCTTTGTAGGAGCAAACAAAACTAATCCACTGGGATCAGAGTTCCTTGAACACCATAAGAAAGAGCCTCCTATGACTTACAAAACAAAAGGATGTCGTACTCTCACACATGCTCGAAAGGAAATGGAAGAAGTGTCCCTTACTGGTATCAACCATTTCTACCGTGTTACCTGCACACATGGCAATACTGGTAAAGCATCACTTCAGCAATGGGGTTTTATGCTTGTCAGTGCTAAAGCAAACCGGGCCATGACACAGACACATACAGAATTACTATCAACAGAACAATTTGCCATGCAGGGAAATTACACAAGGACAAGGGGAATGCTTTCCACATACTTAATGTAATTCCAAGTCAATGTCCGTTCATTTGTGCCAACATAACTAGCTTATTACTCCTACTACAGCTATTCAATTTTCTTGGATATTTACAACTTTGCCAAATCTCCTTTAGCTTCTACATATTCATCAATGAAATACTCTGTAGGAAATAGTGTTTTACAGCTTCGGAGGCAGGAGACTATGTACAAATCTGTTGCTAAATCACCATGCAAGAAGATGAGGAGGGGGGAAAGTGAAAAGAAACAGAATTGCTCCAGCACTCTAAGTATCAAAGAATGATTCCTAAACCAAGGCAGTGCTGCAACAGGAAGGTAGCAGCACATGAAATGAGAGTGTGCACCAGCAAAATCTCAATGCTGACTGCATTGCAGTGCTGGCCTTCCCCATGATAACATTTATACTTAGAGTGAGGAATACTACAAATAAATTTAATTACCATGAAAGATAAAAGCTTGTTGCTCAAAACAGTCTGGGCATATCAGCTGTGTGGAGAATTATCATATCCTGAACTAACGGCATTTTGGCTTTACAGCAGAACTAATAAAATGGCACTAAGGGTATGAATCAGGCTTTTTTTTTTTCTGCATAAATAAGTTCCATATAAATCAGTCCCCTGGATTTGGGGCCTTCTGCTGAACTATTTTTTTTTTTTAAACTCTTTCATGAATCTATGTTGCTTTCCAAATCAGATTGCTTGAATAAAAGGCTATAAAATAATATTATAGAAACAGAGGATTTCAATTAACACAGGACTGCTCTCTTTTCATTTTAAAGTCATTTAAGAAAGGTGTTTTTTTCAATCCCTTTTTCAGGAAAATAAATGAAAACTGCTAGGGACATCGACAAGAAAGCAGAATGCAACGTCTAATGAGACAGACAAAGTTTTAAAAGCCAAATATTTTTCACTAGGGGGATACATGTGGAGACCATAATGTGATAGGGCGACATTAGCATAAATAAATGATAAGTAGAATTGAGCCAGAGATATGGTTTGTACCATTATCCTAATGCTGAAATTAAAATACCGAGATCAGGCTTCATTTCCTGTCTTTGCGTGTGCAAATGCACCTGGTGTTCAAGCAAAGGAAGTGATGTCTCATATAACTAAGCTGCTAATCCACACAATAACTATGCTGATATTTGCCCAAGAATTGCTAGTGGCTATTTTTGATGTAGTGTGGTTTTTAGTTATCATGACATAATGAAAGCAACATAAAGGTAAATTTTCTTGCCTTTAAAAGAAGCTGGTTAAAATAAAATGACTGGAGGAGAATTTTCAGTCTGGAACAATTCTTTTAAAGTCAACTGAATTTTTTCAGGTCCACACAGGCATTATTGAGAACAGAACTGGATTCACTAATTTAGCTTTCCATTAATATACAATAAAAGGTATCTGGGGAGTTTTATGATTTTATAGCATGACTGCAGAAGGGGAACTGAAGAGGCTGAATGCATGACAGTCAGAAGAAAGGAAGAAGGGAAAATGCATTAAGTAGTTAAGTGAGATGAAGGAGAAAGGTGAAGCCAAGGCAGTTCATTAAGGATGCTGCAAATTGCTTAATGTGAGAACTGAACCTCTTTGCATGGTTGAGGCATATTGTTGGCTTCTTATTGATAATAACAGTAATAAGAGACATGACAGAGAGAACTCATGAGTAGTGCCAGGTGCATGAGGAATACGGAATCAAAGCGAGAGGGAAGAGAAATGGTTAGAAAGGTAGCAGAACAGACAAGGGATAAGCAAGACAGAGTTAAATACCAGCCAGGAACCATCTGACTGCAGTTTCCTCTTTTATACTGGCAAGCAAAGTGACAGTGCAAATAATGTAGCAAATAAAAGGAAAGAAAACTTAAAATCAGATGCATGTTTCTAAAAACACTGTCACCATAGTACAAAGGGGTCTTGGAGGCCACAGAAAGACCTCTCAAGAGAGGTAAAGTGGGATGTTTTTAAAAAAAGCTTCTAGCTGACATTTAAAGGCTTGTCAAACACCCCATAGGTGTACTTCATGTCTGATAATAAAAAATATATATAGCCATGTCACCAACAAATGAAAGGACATTTTGTCTTGTTCCCACATGAAAATGTATGATGTCAGAATTTGAAATCCAAGAACAAAGGTGCTCATGCTACACTAAGTCACACATATTTGATTAAGCATGCGCCTTTTCTCCTCCCTGATCATCAATTATTCTCTTAAAAGGAGTCGGGTTTTCTTTCTCCCTACCAATAGTGCAGTGCTCTCCGTTCCAGCCCGGGCTGCATTCACACTTGCCATCCCGGCAGGTCCCGTGCTCGTTGCAGCGTGGGTGACACGCTCGCTGATCACAGGCTGTGCCCATCCAGCCCTCCTCGCAGCGGCAGGTGCCTCCGACACAAATGCCATGTCCTCCGCAGTCCGCTGCACAAATCTCTGTGGGAGAGGAGACAACAGAGAGGGGGGGATATGGGTGGAGAGAAGGGAGAGGGGGAAAATCCAGAGTTAAGAAAAGCAGACACACTTCACTACCTCGCCTTATGGGGCAATGAAAGGAATTCCTAGAGCTCATAACACTAATCTTTCCTGACAATAAGAATCTAATAAGTATATTACAAAAAAGAGATGGACATGGATTGCAAGAGTGTGCTGTGATTGATCCTCCTATTTGCTTTCTAATTCTCTTGCACTCCTCAAGCTTTTGTGATGCTCAAATCCAAAGGGGAAGGCTCTTCTAATAAGCAGAACAAAAGTCACATTTAATTAAAATCTGGTTAAGTGTGGAAACAATGTGCTGATAAACTACTGATGCTAAAGTTAAGTGCTGGCAAAGCCTGTTTACAACTTCTTAAACCACGGTTCTGGGGATTGGATTCATTAAAATCCTCCTTCTTTCTTTAAAATTAAGAAAGGATATTTCTGTTTCTACCAAATCTGCACATCTGCTATATCCCTGTTCTCCTACCACCCCATTAAAAATCCCCTCTCCGGCATTCAGAGGTACAACCATACCTTTTGTGAGCCACATGCACTGGACCTGATAGGATGGTGCTTGCTCCCAAGTCTTATAAGAGTTAATGGAAGCACAGTCACAGGTGGATATTTTGGTACTTACCTCCAAAAAGAGAAGAGCTAAAGGACCTTGCCTTTTCAGGGATGCTGGCCTTCCCACCCTCCCTGAGCCCCAGTAGGCCTGAGAACACAGGCATAATATTCTTGCCCAGCACTAGACTTTTGTCTAAAACCTGGCATAGCCTTGGCATGAATTTGGGAGACCTTGTGTTTTTATCTACACTGTATTTGTCTGGAAAAACAGTCTTGGTGGAGAAGAGATACCCAGGAATCAGGTGTTAAAGTGCCTATTACCACCATTACTATACAGGCTTGATTTCAAGGAAAAGACCGAAGCCCAAATACAGATGCAGTACTGATGAGATGAAATGAATCTATTTCTTCTTCTCCAGACTCATTACTTGGCTGCTCCTCTTCATCTCTGACAAACCCTGACTACACTCTCCCCTCCTCAATTGAAGGAGAGGTAATTAATAGTATTTCAGCCTACGAGGTCTTCTCTCTGACTTCTGCCTGGTGCTTCTAAATTCCCAAATGTTTTGACTTCAAGCCTTCTGCTTCACTGAGCCATTTTATAGATTTTACAGGGTAAGGACATAGTTCCTTTTGGGGACATGGAGACGCAAGCAGAAGAAATGCTGAGCAGGGCTGGGCTGGAAGCACAGAGAGGAGTACCAGGGTACTCTGCAGTGCACATTTTTTTTTCTCTGTCACTGGCTGCATATAAAATATTCAAAACTACTCAGCCTGCATTAACATCACAACTGACTGAAATTCAGCCGTAGTTAAGTTGCTTTTAGTCTTTTGCTAATTAATACTCAGTTTACAGAATACTTGGGCTGTTCAAGAACTTCTGATACGCTCCTGATATAGGGCTGGAACGTCCACTTCAGCTCCAGGAGGAAAGTTGTGCACACAGCAGAGAGCTGCAAGGTCTTCAGCCCCTTATGATGAAATGGACTCTGGTCTCCAAGGGTCAGGGAGTTCTTTGGACAATGGTAATTATGACAGTAACAACAGTAATGCCTTGCATATCTAGAAAACATCTCATTTTTCAAATGTGACATGAGAACAGTATCTAGCTCCTGCTTCCCAAAAAGCTCAGGGTGATGGAACAGTTTCTAGTAAAACTCCTTTTATTGCAGCATCGTGGATGTCTCCAAACCCCCTCAAACACTTAGTCATATATGCTTAAGTCTCCTAGTGAAAGAACTTTGGAGTTCAAATGGGCTTAAGACACTCAGGAACTTGTCTGTATCATTTAGAGTCAAACTTGCAGAAGTATTTGGGTATCTTGGGTACTTAAACAGAGCACGTGCACACACCACTTGCTTTGAGATGTAACAGAACCTAATGTAAGATTTATAGGAAGCAAGTAGAAATCACACTATCAAACAATAAAGGCATGGCTGAGGAAAGGCTCGAGTTGCTGTCGGAAGATTTTACTTTGCAGCTGGCATCGAAACACAGATTTTCACAGCTCCTAGCTGCGAGGGAGGTAGTATCATACTACAGTACCCGACAGGAGCATAAGGGATGGGCAATTATTGACTTGCTGAAGGGCTGAAGCCCAGACATGTGTTTTCTACTTTTTTCCCCAACTGCTAGACAGCACCGCAATGGAGAGTGGGCTGGTCAGGGTGGTGATGAACACACAGGACCTGCAAGTTGGTTAATATAGCAGTAAAGCTGCACTAAAAAAAAATAAAATAAGTAAATTTGGCTCTCCTTGACTGACCTGATGAACAAAGTCTGTGGGAGGATAAAAGAAACAACAGATAAAAAATCAAAAGCTAGATTTATGCTGCTAAAATTTCAGCAAGCTGAGAAGAAACACCTTGAGAAAGTACAAAGTCTGAGAGTACTGGTATTTAAATCCAAACTCCAAAAATTATTGTTGTAGCCTCTGGTGCTTTCTAGCACGCTTTTACCATAGGGCTACTCTGGTGTTAGACTGCAATCCCTTCTCTAGTTATTGGTTTACATTCCTTATTCATAAGTGTTGAACTTTGATCTCAGAATATCAAATATAATGTAATTTTTCTTGCTCCCAGTTTACCAGTCCAGAGGATGCCAGCTTGGTCACTTCACATCTTCATTACACCCTGTTCTCCCTCTTTGTAAAAAAATTCTTCTTTATATCTAGTCTAAATCTACCCTCTTTTAGTTTAAAACAATTATTCCTCGTCTTATCACTACAGGCTCTATTAAAATGTCTGTCCCCATCTTTCTCATAAGCCCCTTTTAAGTAGTAAAAAGACTACAATAAAGTCTCCCCAAAGCCTTCTGTCCCCCAGGCTGAACAACTCCAACTCTCTCAGTCTGTCCCCACAGCAGACATATCTCAGTCCTCTAATTATCTTTGTGGCCACCTCTAGACTTGCTCAAACAGGTCCACATCCTTCTTGTGTTGGGGATCCCCACAACTGGGTCCCAGAGCTGGATGCAGCATTCCAGGTGGGGGCTCACCAGAGTGGAGGGGCAGAATCGCCTCGCTCGCCCTGCTGGCCACGCTGCTTTGGATGCAGCCCAGGGCACTACTGACTTTCCTGGGCTGTGAGCGCACATTGCCAGGTCATGTCCAGCTTTTCATCCACCCCCAAGTCCTTCTCCTCAGGGCTGCTCTCAATCCCTCACCTCCAAGCCTGTATGGATACCCAGGGCTCCCCTGACTCAGGTGCAGCACCTTCCAGATAAAGTAACCAAGGCATAAAGGGGAAAAGTGATGGATCCACAGGTAAATGTGAACTCTGAGACAGGCACGTGACCTCCTTGATGGACCAATAAGCAGTCTTGGGTCTTATAGGTAAGATGGAAATGTCAGACGTCTACAGATTGGTGGTGGAGGAAAAAACCCAGAGATAATAGGAATAGTGACAGTCAGAAGCCTTCCTGGAGTTATTTAAAGGTGTCAAACTAGGATAATGGAGTGCATTCAAAAATGGTGAAGAGAGAAAAAAATCACGTTCTGAAAAGCAGAGTCTCTGTGTAGTCATTCCTATGAAAAAGGATGGAAAACCCCCTGGGACATTTACATCTTGACTGAAATATTTCTCAGACAACATGCTGTCAAGGAATAGTCTTGCACACACGGGCCAGGGATATGCACTGCATGATATGAAACAAACAGATTTTAGGCTAACCCAGAACAGGAATGCTGGGAATGTTTTGGGTTTCATCTCCCAGCCAGCTGAGACCCCAGCCAAACCACCACCCATGCACACAAAAGTGTGCAGGTTCCAGGTTATGAATGTATAATTCATATATAATGGATATATAAGGTGGTTTGGATTCCCAGGCCCCAAGAGCTGTAATACAGACTCTCCGCTGTGAAAAACACTTGTGAAGCAAACTGCTCACGACAGTCTCCCTAAAATGTAGTTTAATTATTTCTGATAGGGAACCAGGAGCCACAAACTCTCAAACCAAAATCTTCCATTTAGCTGCCAGTTTAAAGATAGATGGGTACCCTACAATTTAAACAGCCTTACAACACACAACCTGCTATATGCCATGGTCCTTTATAACACAGCCCTCTTAAATGTTCACAGGTTTCTAATGGGTGATTAAATAGTCAGGGTAGCTTTTACTTTTCTAGTGGCACTCAAAGAAATGATCAAAATGTATTTCAGATTAAGCTTCCACTTAAATACATGTCTTTTTGGACAGAATAAGACAGCTAAAACTGTTTTACAGAAAAGGGCAGGTGAATCGTTTCTTTGTCATTCAGTCCCAGGGACAGAATTTGTCACCTCTGTTCTTATTACAAGCTGCATTTTTTTGGTACATTTCCCAATTCTGTTGTTAAAATTAGAGGACAAGATTAGCTATCATCTGAGCTGCATGAGCAAATGAGAAGGAAAGCTTTTAATTCTCCTATTACAGTATTCACAGACTGGCCAGCTGCACTATATTGCTCCTGCCTATTTAAGCTTAGTTAGAACGCTGTGCTTGTTCATAAAAGACCTGCCTGTTAAATATTTTCACACCAGCTGTTCCCAAAAGGTGACTAAATATTTCCTTTCATCTTTAATCTCATCCAGTGTTTGTATGAACAGCTTAGCCACCCCTTATCCTTTCGTAGAGGTGCACTGTGTTTTACCTCATCTCACAGTGCAGCTCTCAAAGCTGTTTGTAGTTCCTTGAAGAGAGGGGATCCTCTGAGTAAATCTGGTGCCCAATTCTAAGAGCAAATATGAGTCTTAATGTCCTCAAAAAGTACAATCAAAACCAGCACCTCTGTGAGAAACACCAGGACTTTGAGTAATACCCTGTATTTTGCTCCCTGATGCTTGTACTTACCAGAGGGCACTGATGGATGTTAACTGATTCATGGATGCAGACTTTTTTCTAAGGAATCAAGTTCTAGCAACATTTTCATCTGGGGTTTTGTCATGTTAGTGTCTTGGAGTGATGTCTTGCATTGCCTGAATCTCACCTCATGTTATGTCAGTCTTACCTGAAGAACCGAATTGAGCCTAATTGCCCTCTGTGGGTCAAGAAGGGAAGACAGATAGTTCCAGAGGATGATTCACTTGAAACCTCTTTCATGGAGAATTTCTGGAGCAGACAGTGCTCAAGGCATTGTTGAGATTTGGGTGGTTCATCCAGAGGTCTTAGGTTATCATAAACTTTATTCTTAGAAAAGGCTAATGCCATTCCAACAGGATTCTTCTTGTTTTTCATGCAAATAGTCAAAAAAAGAAATTACTCATCTTCAGTTCCAGGACCTGCTCTGTTTCATCACTGCTCACCCCCCATTATCGAGGCTCAGAGCAACCTGGTCTAGTGGAAGGTGTCCCTGCCCATGGCAGGGGGGTTGGAAATAGATGACCTTTAAAGTCTCTTCCAACTCAAACCATTTTGTGATTCTATGAGCCCACTCAACTGCCTGCTGGCTAGTTTTTAGACAAATGGCTTTTCTTTTTTTTTCTTATTATCTCCTCATGACTGGGGGAGGGATTTCCCTCTGGTCTGTTAAAGCTGCCTCAGAATTCCTCAAGGCTCTCTTAAAATCCTAATCCATCTTGAATCCTACCCAAAATCTTGACAGTGGCTGCTGACGTGCTTTAACTTCTCCACAATGTGTTGACGAAAATTGTAATGTAATTTTATTCTGTCTCCATCAGCATGTCTCTCTCTGTTGTTGTTCACTTGAAGTTTAAGAATCTCAACTATCTGAGGCCAAGATTATCCTTTTTGTTCTGCATTTGCACTGTGCCAGGTATAATGAGGTCACAGTCCATTAACAGCACTTCAGAAGTTAGACTACTAAAGCAATCACTCATACAAATAAAATACTTGTACCTGCTTCTTTCTCTTTTTTTTTTTTTTTTGCATATCCCGCTGAAAACTGACATAAATCTGTCCCCTTAAGAATAAAAGGTCTGTTATTTTGCCTTTGATATTTCAGAAGAAAAGTGGGAAAAGAAACCTATCAAACACTAACCCACCAGCACAGTGCTTTGTTCATCGCCCTTTTTAATTGATGGAACAGACACAGAAGCCTCCAACACAGGAAAAGGCATCATTCAGAATTTCATATTATTTTCACATTACATTAAAGACTGGAGTTGGGAAAGGGATAATGATGTTAATTTCATCGTTTCTAGCAAATCCATTTTTACATGTTTACCCCTATCCCCCCACAAATCCTCAAACTGGCTTGACAACAGTTTAAAGCTTTCTAGCTTAGAGAAGAGCAATGCAGATGAAAATTTTTCTTTAGCATTCATGTGATGCAGAATCAGAGATTTAGCTGCATCTGACCTGTCTGCTAAATCCTTTAATAAATATGGATTTAGTGCTAAAATATAAGATCAGGTGAAATTGCTCAGAGCTTCCTGAAAACTGGGTCAGTTCCACTGACCTTCAATACATTAATAGAAAATCTAATAATTAAAAATCTGCCTTAACTAGGATTTTCCCATTTCAAGTTGGCTCATTTGAGGCCATTTCCAGGCTCAGACAGATTTTTTTTCCAGAAAAGAAGCACAGGAGAGAGGCACTGCACAAAGCTAAAAGGCTGAGTTTGGTGAGGAGCTAAGACTTGTTTCACAACCTGCTTTAGAAGGTAATTTGTGGGGAATATCTGGGAAAAGCAACAAATATAAAGATACACATGAAAAAAACAGAAGGTGCGTGATCAGCATGATTTAGATAGCAGTGAAGTGCTAAAGACATTCTTCATAACGAAACACATTTTGCAGTGTTATGAAACTCTCACTCCTGTGATTTGATAACTCTAGTGACATGAACTCCTGCGCTGTTACTGAAGAAGACATAAAGCACATTAGCTTTTGAAACCATTCTTTTTACAAATGTTATAAGGAAAGGATCAAACTAGAGAACAAGAAAAAACCTGAAAGAAGTCTGGATTTTCTGTCATTGCCAGTAGCAAATCTGTAGCATGAAATCCTCTGAAAACCATCCTGGTTCAGTAGCGAACGGGGAATGATCGTGCAAGTTCTGTCCATTTCATTAATTGAGGGATGTGTTTTTACCTTCAGGGATCATGTTCTGAAAGCAACGTCTGCATAATTTAATGCCTTTAAACAAATCATCTGTTTATCTGTTTTTAAAGCACACATCAACTATGTAAATATTACTAATGTGGAAATAATAATAATTATTTATGTCTATAAATATAAACCCTGTGTTTTTACGAGTGCAATTAAACTTTTGGTACTCAGATGACTCTCTGCATCACTCAAGGGCCTCAACATGTTTTACGCAGCTCAGTAAACTGAATATAACTGAAAGGTAACAGCTATTTATTTTCTTTCCATGGATGAGAAAATCAAGATTAAAGGATGCTCTCTAGAGACTGAAAATAAATCCATCAGCTTTGCTATCATCTCTCATCAGGAAGAACACTGACCTTCAGCAATGGCTTGGAAATGTGACTTTGGACACCTGAATTTGCACCTCCTGAACACGAAGTCCTGAGAAGTATCCTGGAATGCCTGCACTGGGGAATGCATATCCTGCCTTAGAGAGTGACGCTAACCAGGACACCTGAGCTGGCCTGAATGCTGATTCTTGCCAGCTCTGCAGAAGGAAGACTGAGTACAGGTCTTCAATACATGTGCAGAAGGGGTAACTCTGCACTTGCAGGAAAGACAAGGTATGCACAAAGGAGGTATAAAACACATTAGAACAGAAGAGAAAAAAGTTTTCACTCTTAAGTGGTTGAGCTGTTATCTAAGAGAAGGGTTGGTAGAAATCCCTACTAAAAGAAAGGACCCATCTCTGGCCCTCAACTAGACACAAAAGATTAACCCAACTTCAGCCTTTTCTCCCATTTTTCTCCTGGTATTTAGTTCTTTGAGGGCATAAACCATTTTGTATTTAAATGAAAGGCTTCTGCAAAGCCCCTTCTAGGTCTCATTGCTCTCTGGAGATGCAAATCAGGAAGCAGGGTGCCTCTGAGATGCCTAATTCGGAGATGAATAAATAGTCCACAGAGTAGCTCCTCACCTGGTGCTGAGCAGATCCAGGAGATCTGTCCATAACTGCTCCAGAACCCACCCTCATCTCCAGAATGAGTAATGAAGGGGCTTGGCATAGTGATATACTTAAACTGACGTATATCTGTCCTCCAAGACAGCCTCTAACTCTGTAAGCATATAGGATTGAGCACAACGGGATTCTTGGGAATTCTTGCCAGAAACAGTAACAGTGAGAACAGGAGCACAACGTACACAATTAGCAGCACCATGTACACTGGTACAGTTGGGATGTCTTTTAAAACAAACATCTCACTTCTAAGTGCAATTTCAGCTTGCTTCATATTTGCATAAAGGTCTTCCAGTTACTGTCTGGAAAGCTTTAACTTTGTAAGATGATATTCCATTAAACTGGTGTGGTGTTTTTATCAGCTTCTAGTTTCTACAGTACTTATACTCTATTTTCATCCTTGCCTTAAATCCTAGGGACTGACCATCACATTGTGTCTAAAGCATCTCCTCTATGGCTGTGATTTTTGCACTCATATCAATTTTCCATTTATTTATTATTATGAACTCTATTTAAAACTGTGTCTTGCTGTTGAATAGCAGGACATGAAATGCCAGGTATTGTCAGGCTTCAGTCTTGGAGCCGAGATTTGTTGAATAAAAATAAATATCCCAAAGTGCAGGATTATTTTTTTCTCTTTGATGCTTAATTGAATCTCTGTGCTTTCTGGGATGTGTGTTAAAGCTTCCCAGAAAAAAAACAATTCCTAATGTATTAAATGAAGTTCCTAAGAAGGATTCTTCTCTGGGCTAATTTTAATTTCCTCTCTGTGTCCATACGGAAGAGATAATTTGACAGCAGAAAAAGCATTTTGCTGATGTTTAAAAAGAACTGATTTCTTTTCCAATTCCGTACATTTTGCTTTTTCTAAAATAAATTCATCAGATCATTTACAAATGTGTATGCTGAAGTGATCGCAAGCTAGATTTGCTTGGGATTCCCTTACTCAGAGCTCAGTCCCAATATGGTTTCCTTTTTCTTCAGAAAACATTTTGCCAAAGAACTTAGAAATTTTATTGTTATTCATCTTCTTCAAAAGGACATGCAGAACATGTATGAAACATGCAGGGCTGACATATCCAGAAGTTAGATGTCTGGCTATGCACACAAATGGGATGCAGCAGTAGCTGTTCCAGAAGGCTTTTGTCTGCTGTGCTGTCCATATGCCTCAACACTGATCTGGAAGGATCACCTTCATTGAAAAGCAGCAGAGCTCTCTCTCCAAAGCACTTTCAAACCTTTGTCAGAAGGTCATCAGAAAGAGCTCATTAGTGCAAATTGTGATGGTAGTTTTTAGAGTATGAACATCTTGTAATTTGGAAGGGGGAAGAGAGAATATACTAATTCCAGTGCATCCACTTCAGGCAGCTTATTAAATCATGGATTTCTGACCGTCAGTAGACACCAATCACTATATGACAATCACTGGTCTTACATTGTCTTTTTCTTGCTTAGTTTTGATGTTATTCTGTTTTACTGACTCACAGAGTATTTTACTTATTATCTAACCTTGGACATTCTCACTTGGAATGAAACATGGAATCACAGAATGGTTTGGGTTGGAAAGGACATTAGAGACCACCTCGTTCCAGCCCCCCCACCATGGGGAGGGACACCTTCCAACAGAACAGGTTGCTCAAAGCTCCATCCAGCCTGGCCTTGAACACCTTCAGGGATGACGCATCCACAGCTTTTCTGGGCAACCTAGTTCAGTGTCTCAAATATGATTTGATGAAGCTGAAAACATCCAACAAACCTTTGCAGGAACTCTGACTGTGATGAGCTTCAACTGGAGTATAAGGTCACAGTCACGGGAGATACCCACCAACAGCAGCATGGGATTGACTGAACAGCATGGAATTGACTGAACGCCAGCGGAGAAGCTGTGACATGGAACCTACAACCATGCTGAGCCACATGAGTGAGGACAGTCTTTATCCAGCATAATCAAGGTAGGTCACGGAAGAGACTGATTGCACTCAAGTATCCACCCTGCTGATATTGCAACAGTATCTTGGTTAAAAGTAGGAACAGTCAGCAGCAGAGGTCTAGATTCGAAAATTAAAAGGCTTCTCCTTTCAAAGGCAAAGTCAGAGAAGCCAAAATTTGGTCATCTGAGACATAGTGATACCAACGATAAATTCTCAGTGATACAAGCAAACATGCTAATTGCTCAGTCATCCTCAAAACGTGATACTTTAACAGTAGCCTGCTTTAAACATGGAATTTAATATCTTGTTGTGGTGTTGTCAAATTTTTCAAATTAGCCACATTAACATGAACCCCACTGACTCCAGTACAACACTGCTGTTTTCAGTCAGAAAAGTCCACAACACAAAGCGTAATTGATCCAAACAAAGAGAACTTTTGAGCTCATGGTGTGACTGCTGAGGTCACATTTGGAGATAGGGAAGAATGCTGAACTAAAACTGGCATGCTGGGAATTAGACCTAACCATTGTAGTAATAGGGGCTGGAATAGTCTTCCCATTGCCCTTTGTAGGGGCCCATAAATTTTCACTGATTACTGCTGATATGAGAGAGAAGCTCTGCTCATCACAGAATGCCTAAGGTCAGTGAGAACCAGAGACTGCTTGTTACATGACTGGACACACACTATTCTCAGCTTGAGACATGACCTAATCAGACCAAATGCTTTGTGATCTAATGGTCAGAGACAGACTGATGATATCATTGCTTCCACTGGTTTCGGCCAAGTCTGAAATGACAGCTAGAGCACAAGTTTTCAGTTCCTTCAATCTTCCCTTCGTCATTGTGTCTGACCAAGACTGAATGGACTGCTGCAGAGAAGTGGTTAGAAGTAAGGTCCTAAACACATCCCAGAGCTGACAGAAGTCAGATGCATCCCTGGTTGGCTAGGAAAATGTCCTAAAACAATTTCTCAGCTATCAGATTTAAAGTAGGAATCTATATTTGAAAGCTAAGTTGTATTTTCTATCTTAGTGGGAGTTCTCTCCCTCCCTTTATTATGTCCTTTTTATCTGCTGAGCACAAAAGATACTTGGACTTTTGAAGAACTGGACTCCCCACAAAAAATAACTACAGCCTGTTTCAGCTATTATCTTTTTTCCCACCACATCAGGGTCTCCTTATACACATTTTTAATAAACAAAAGGAAAGGGAGTAAAAGGATATTCAAATGAAAGCCTCCCTGAATACTTTTATTTCAAAGGTTTGGGCAGATTTTAGTCTTTTATTGCATTTTTAATAAAAAGCTTAGAAGACTTTAAAGGCTAAGTTCATCTTGGCAATGGATAGGCTAAAATCTGTACTCACGAATGCAACTACATAAAAAAATTCACGTTTTTCACAATGATAGTTCTTATTAACACTGTTGATTCTCTAGATTCACTAATTTCTTCACAATCCACAAAGCAGATGTCTGCCAGGCAGAGCTTGTGAGAGACTTGTGTAATGGCACTGGGCTGCACATACTTCTTTAGAAATGTTACTTCTCTCCGCACAAAATGGAGAAGATCACAAGTTCAGAAATCAGCATGTTATGCTTCTGCAAGGAAGAGGATGAAATTTCTGCTGGTACAAAACATTTCCTGGCCTTCAATGACCATTAAAGGACCAAACTAAGGCTTTCAGGGACGAGTCTGCAATTTAGGTATTGAGCCAGAACAGATTTTGATGGTATCTTCAAGACCAGCTTTGACGACACTGGGCTACCAAAATTTCAATTGCCCCAGACTAATGTTTCTCACAGCTCTGCCAGGGTAGTGAGATGAACAAGTTACAAGCTGAAGGAAGAGCATTCAAGGTGGCCTTTGATTACATAGCTGTACTGGGTAACTTTTTCTTAAGTGATTAAGATGTTTATCAATTTCAGGTGTTGCATCCTGAGGTTTAGTTCTCTTGTTCTTCACATTATACATCTAAGAAAAAGACAAATCAGCAACTTCTCAGGCATTAAAAGGGGTCCTGGTCTATAGTATGGTACAAGCCTCTATTACGTGAGAGCTGATGTTATATTCATCTTTTATAGAGATATTTTTATCCCTGAAGAAAATGACTGTTTAAAGGAAGAATTATATGAACATGTTCTAAGGATGGATTTTTATCCTGGTGGCCTTGGGCATGGCATGAATTTAACATGAGATTTTGTTTTCAAAAGTTGACACCAGTAAGCCCAAGGAAATAAAATTTTATCACACATGTTGTGTTAGCCCTGGTGCTGTTTGACCAATGGGATATGACATTGTCTGATAAGATATATGAGAACTGTTTCTGTGAGCCTGTGTGTGTGTGTGTGTGTGCAATAGTCTCCTGCACAGCTCCTGGTGAAAAAAAGACATGCAATGTAAAGGTGCATTTGCTTCAGCTTAACTCTTTAGAAAAGTTCATTCTTCATGGTCTCTTTATCTATTAATTGGAATAGAGAAAAGATGCCTGTTTCAATGAACTGTACAACTTTGTGGTGAGGAAAACCTGTTGGGTGCTACCTGAAAGACCTTCACCGTTGTTAATTTATACAACTAAATTGATACTAAAAAATTCAGTCATTACCATCAACTGATACAGAGTCTTAAATCTAATCATTGTTTGTGAACAGCCTTCAAATGATCCATACTCCTGCAAAGCAAACAGGAGCTTTTCCACTGACTTCAATCCACTGTGCAATAATTTATAAGAATATGGCTTCCCTGCAACCAGAGACATGGATACACACACCATGCTAGTCTTCTTTTAAATCCAACTTCTCAACCCACTGAAAGTAAAGTCATGGAAGGTGGGTAAATACCTGGTCTTCTGCTAGCCCTGTGGCTACCCACACTATTTCCCCACTGTGCTTGGAGGCCAGGTTTATCTAGGCATACCTGTCACGTACAGTTCTCCACAACAGTGCAGCAAAGCTTGATAATCTGCCCTTCCTTAAGGTAAATTTTAAATGCCTAAAGATCTTTGTGATCGTAGACCTTCATAATAAAGTTTGTCAATGAGTCACTGGGAAGCAGTGTTTCATCCCTGCCACAGTGGGGAAAAAAGGGCAGTCAAAGTCAAATGCCATATCCTCAGAAAACCATGTTAGCAGCAGAAGTGATGAGAGAAGCTACAATAGGACCAAAGTACTAGATTTCATGAGATATGGCCATGCAAGCTCAGCCTCAGTCTCTGGCCAGGCATGCTCTCTCAGTCTTTTCAAAATGTGATGTCAAATATCATAACTTCTTACTTCTTTACTGAGTCCCAGCTTCCAGTTTCTAACTCTTATCATTAAATGTACAGCCCATGATTTTATGTCTCCACTGGCAATTTAGGACTACCACATACAAAGTGCTATTCCTATTACTGCTCTTCTCCAGTGTATTTTTAAGGGTTTGAAGTACTGCCTGGATGTCAGCTGTGCATAAGGCGAGTCATTAGAAATGAGTGATGGAGAAGGAATCCTTATCTGCATGCAGGTCAATCTACAATCACTGTCAACTGCCCAGAAAAAGTCAGTACACTTAGGACAAAGAGAACATAATTTCTATTGCTGCTTTGTATATTCAACTTTCCAACGATTCGAATGAATACCGTGCATGTGAAGATGTCAACTACCAAAGATGACAGTGTGAAAATCACTGATTTAAATTTGAGAAGAGTGAAGGACAACACTAGATGACTTAATTCTTTTAATAATGATTTTGCATCCAAGCCTAATACTGTTTTGATGGGCCTGGGATTATACTGATGCATCAGTGAGATCCCTCTAGTAAATGGTGCACTCCCTCAATGCAGATGACATGACTCACCTATTCATTTCACTGCAGTCAGCAAATATGTCTTATGGTATGTGGTGTGCTGCCTCTTGATTAGCCAGAAATAGTTGGTCCAGTTTAAATAGGTCAGGAGTGAGACTATATCACATAGTAAGTTCTGTTTCACAGTGCAGCACAGGCCATTTCCTCCTTCCCACTACACTCACACAATAAGAGGTTGAAGGAGCTGCCCCATAATGGCTTCATTAGTTAACAGATAGGGCTCATTAATAGGTGAAGGGAGATAGCTCCCCAAAAGCCTGGGATACAAAGGAGCTGTGATAGCAGACTGGAGGAATGGGGTTAGGATCAGTGGTTCCTTAATTGCCTTTCTTGTACCAAGCACTGCCTTGGACTTCTTAGCTGAACTAGGTTATAAAGGACTTTTTTTGTATTTGCTTGTGCAACAGTACTAAGATGCAACAAGGAAATGATTTAATTATCCCATAGAGAAATCAAAATCCCACTTTTATTGGTCAGTACAAGTTATCTCTGGAATTATTTCTGTACCTTTCTCTAAGATACTCTTTTTATTGTTTAGGAATCAGACAAAAAAACCAGTGTATATTGAGAGGAAAGTGATCCTACAAAACTGTCCCTTGCACGAAAGGGTGAAATACGTTTGAGAAGCATTTTCCCTGAGTGACAATTCTGAGGTAGTATAGCAGCAGCCCTATCTCAACATATATTGGCAGTAGGCAGACACAGAAAGCAAAAAAAACCCCAAACATATAATTACTTCTTCATACAATGCAGTTCAGAATGGGAATCTCTCACAAGAGATTGAATTGCACAGCTTGTCTATGAAGGCTAAGTGGAATGAAAAAAGATAATATAAACAGGAAACAGAAATCTCTCTAATATTATTGTTTTGTGAAAAGTAAGGGTTTTATCCAGTAATCTGTGTTCTCTCAGATTACCACAAAAGGCAGATAAAATCTACCTACTTACCTGAAAGATGCAGTCTAAGGTTCAAAGAGGCTCTAGTTTTATTTTCTACATATGACAATCCACAGATTTCACCTACTGCTTCCATACTGCCTGATAACCTTCTAAATAAATACAGCAGGCAGCACTGCAGACAGGTACTATTCTTGACTTCAAGGTGGTAAGAGCTGGAAAACCCACTGTGCCTCCTCATATTCTGGGTTTTCAGACAATTATGCTGTTTCCAGGGTATCCCTCTCCATGTGGTTTATGAAAGGGGCTGTCCTTGGCACAAACCCATGTGGGCACAGTTCTATGGATTTCACTAGGACTGAACACAGTCCTTACTGCTTTGCTGAGCTGACGGTGATTTCTGCAAGTACTTAGTTCTTTCCCTTAGTAATTCTTCTGTTCTGTTTGGTCCCGTTTTATAGGAAAATAAAATGCTTCTGTCTCCTTTAGTCCCTTCTACAGCATCTCCACCCCTGAGGGCTGGGCAGTGTGTTATTACATGCAATAGCATGCCTGCTCACTTTATTTTAATGATGCAAGAAGAGTACCACATAACCTGTGAGTAAATCTGTCTCTCAAATCAAGTCATCAATTCAATGGAAAGGTCTGGGTTAGAAATGGAAGTTTACAAATCACCTTAGCTGCGATTTTAGCTGTGAGGCACAATAACCCGAATGTTACAAGCAGCTCAGTGAGGAAAAAGGTCTTGGAATGATGCTCAAGTTTGTCTCAAATAACTTCATGCTGCCAAAGAAAGTTTGCACTAGATGGATTTATAAAAGCAGTATAAGGAAAGCTTATAAATCATCTGTACATGACCCTGCAGGTTAACAAAGGGAAAGTGAATTCTCTTTGCACATAGAAATAAGCATTTTTCCAAATCCATCCCTGCAATCCCCAAACCTCCACACAAACACAGAATAATGACTCAATTATGAACTATGCCACAGAATCACTACAAATACATGACTACTTTTCCCCTTATGGTGGTTTTAAAAATAAACCCATAGAGTATGGAACTGAAGATGTTAATATGGGGAAAGGAAAAGCCTGGCACCAAATTTATCTTCCCTTCAATGCACGACAGCTTTCCTACCTACATCTGCAAAAGTTTTGATCAACCTAGTTTCAGCCCCAGGCAAGTAGAGTAGGCCTCCTCTTCTGCTTATTCTCAGTCCAGTCAATTTTACTTTATGACAAGCTTATAACATCCAGCCTAAATGATGACTGTCAAAAAGGTTTTCTTTTTATGTTCTTAGCACCAGTGTATTCAGTTTGCGTCATCCTTGGAAATTACTCTCTTAAAATACTTGTTAACAGTTAACCTGATTTTCTTTACTCATGATAGCAATTCCTCAGTGAAAATGTTGTTTACATAATTTTTCTGCTATATCCATTCTCCTAATAGCTTTTTTTTTGGGTTGCTTTGCTGAAAATTCCTTTCATTTCACTGCCTATACTGAGCTGCCCTGGATTTTTGGCCTAGTTCCACTCCAGTTGTGCAAGGTATAGAAACTGTTATTGCTGGGGTCTCTTTTTTGTGAGCACACAATACAGGACAAAAGCCAAAGGACAGATATTCCATAGGTTCTGACTATTTAATGTATTCCACTATTTTTCAGTGTGGCCTGTAAGAGCTAATTGCATTTGGAAGAAAAGGTTTCTGAATACTTTTTCTCTAGCCTTCAATTCACATACCTGATGCAGATTTTGAGCAAGCTGCCCATTCAGAGGGGGAATGAAGGAAGGTCGCTGTTCCAAACCCCTATACAAAACTGCCCATAAAAATGTGTCCTTTTGTAGCTGCTCATACTAATAAACACTTATACTCAGTAAACTTATTTTTTAGTTGGTAGAGGACAGTCTTTTAATATGAACCTTATGAGGCACTCATTCTCCTCTAGCTGAACCTAAAAAAGCACAAGCTTTGAATTCAGAAGGGAAAAGAGATCTGACAGATTACCAAATCATCCTTCTTGTTTACAGCCACCTAAAGATTATTTAGTCATCTCCTAAAAATCAAAACAGACCCTTTAGTGGCTACTGGGGTTCATCAAGAACTATCACCAGAACAAGAAGTTATATGTAGGCCATCAATTACATTTACAGCCATATAATGAACAATAGCAAGCCTAGGTAGCTTTAATGGGGTTATTTATGATGTTACTCTATGCTCAGCAATGGAAGCAGAATTATTTATGTAGTTGAGCTATGGAATTTCTGCTTCCAGTCATGTCCTAGATGTGCTTCACTGGAACACATCTGTAGCACTTTTTTTGCAGATCTGAGTATTTCACAAAGTTTAACGAAAGACCAACAGTAAGTCAGCACTGACGTTACCGATTGAGCAGTCGTGGCCAGTCCAGTTGGGATCGCAGCTGCAGAGTCCAGTATCCGGGAGGAAGGTCCCATGGCCAGAGCACTGATCCAGACAAGTGGCTCTTGGGGTCTCACAATTTGCTCCTCCCCAGCCAACCGAACAGTGACATTCTCCTCGTACGCACACGCCTCGTCCCGAGCAGGTAGGATCCATGCAGTCCACTACATGTGAGAAGGAAGAGGAAGCAGGAAAAGCAAATGGGAATTTCAGGAAAAAAGCTATCAGGTTGCCATCGACACAAACATATTTACACAGTATCTCAGGGTTTCAACCAAAAAGCCCTGCTGTGAACAAAACAGATGCTTCATGCAAAAAGTCAGCGTCCCTAAAAGGCAGTGAGACCTAAAACACCTACATGAAAAACAGAGAAAAATCTAGCGATGAAATCCATTCTTTTATGCAGGTCTGCACTGATAAATGATCTTTCCAGTAAGAAAAGGCTAATATCAATTAAGAATAGAATAAGAATAATATTCTCTCGTACACATAGTGTGTCTTCATTTATTCTATTAGAATAACCTAAATTATTATTACTAATGAATTCAAAGCTGAGCCCTAGTTTTCTGAGAGAGAATTTTGCATAAAGATTCAGCAGAAGTTGACGTTCTTATTCGGCAAAATACACGCTTAAATTGAAGAATGTCCTTAAATCTATACAGGTTTCATGGAGACTTACAGAAATTTCACACTGAAATATATCCAGAGACAGTTTTTCGGGAGTAAGGATTAAAACAAAATCTTTCTTTTTTTATAATGGTGTTCTTCTGGTTTTATTTTTGATCAATTAATACTCTTTTTTAAATGTCTGAGGTTTACTTCCTCCCCCAAAGAGTCACTTTCCTAATGAGATCAGAGACCATTCAGTTAGGGGTATAGCAATGTACACCAAAAGACCAAATGTACTCCCTGCCTGATTCCTGACTTAAGTGTTTTGTAGGCAACTGTCAGTTGCTCTGCCCACAGGGGAATTTCACCCAGCAATTGAAAAATACGAAACGCACCAGACACCCTCCCAGAAAAACCTACTGGAGGAGTCGATCGTCTATTTATAGATAAAAGCTGGTAGGACAGCCTAGAGAAGTTCTTCCCGTCTTTTGAAACGGTGTGTGGCAGTTCCCTGGGGATTGGTGACAAGTGTCAGTCTGGCTATGCAGCACAGGAAAAGCTGTCCAGCTCCTGGCTCTGATACAGCAGAGCAGAACATGGCCACCGCACACATGGCAAGTTTGTGATTCAGATTTTACCCCTGTAAAAGCTAATAAGAATTCCACTGACCTGTTTAAGATCCAGAAACCTTAAAAGGAAACACAACAGCTGCTCTGATAATTCCCTGGATTCTCAAACCCTTCTCAGTCTGACAAGTAATGGCTCAGTTATTACTATCCCAAGGCATGAGAGAGAATTTTCTTTTTTGTTTGATTCCTGGAGCTCTGCTCATAGCTGGAACAATCCTCAAAAATTTTAAGAGGCTGGAAAGGATGAGTCCATAAATCTCCTTCACTGTTAGCGAGCTGGGAGCGGGGTTGCCAATTTTAGCATGAGACCCTTGAAGCCCTGGCCCTGTTCTTTCTCAGCAGTAATAAGTATGAAAAAGACTAAGGGACAGAGTAGCAGCCTCGTCCGTTCTCAGCAGATGGTTTGAACATAGAGAACAAAGATCACAGGCTAACTGACAAGAGGCTACCTCCAGGCAATTAATCATCCCCTCTGAAGGTCAATTGGGAAAAAGGTGAGTTTTACAGGGGCCCCCATCACAGGAGGCAGACAATCTGCTATCTCAGCTCTAACACAGACGATTACAGGAGGGGAATGTGCATGTCAGAACCCCCCATTTATCATAATCCCAAGGCCATTTTTCATGTTGAAATGAGCCCTTTCAGAAAATGTCACACACAATGGCTACTTTAATCTCAGCCTCACTAGTTGTATCTCTTTAGGTTTTCTGCACCATCAGAAGGGCCCTGGGACAGGATTACAGGCTTCTTAATCTTTCTTCTTAATCAATCGCTTACTGGATTTGGAGTACAATGGTATATTTTTAGGGAGTTCAGCTTGACAAATTTAGCTGCTCAGCTCTGGGAGAAGCAGAGATGGGGAGCTGGGCAAGAGGGCAGAGCTGACAAAATCTAGTATACCTGGAAAAGAAAAAAAAAAGCTTATGTCTGTGTTGTTGGTTGGAACATGTCCCAAATGGTCAAATTCTTGGTTGGAAAATGCCCTGTTTATAGTTCAGCCTTGTGCAGAATCTTTGCCAGGGAGATAAATCATGCAGCAAGCAAGGTTAGTGCCTCTTCTACACTTTTCCCCAATATGCTTCATGCTTCATTGGTCACACAAGTTATTAGGCTTATTCGGTGCCCAAAGAGTAACTTCTCATTTTTCACTGCTTAAATTTGCTCCCCTCCCTGTAATGTCTCGCTGGCTTAGGCCATGCCTTATAAAATATGGGCCAATAAACTAAGGAAGGAGAAAAGAAAAACTCGCGTAGGATTGTTGGCTGATGTTTTATAAACATTGTTGAACTTCTATGGGGGAAAAAGAAAAGACAGAAGAAACCCTGGAATGAAAACCTATTACAAACATGGACCAAGAAGTGAAGCTACGAGAACTGAGAAATAATAAAAAGTAATCAATACCAGATGGCCCTTCTTAGAAGAGAAATTAAAGAGCAAAAGCAATTTAAAAAATAGCATAAATCAAGTTTTTTACTAGATCTAAATATATATATATGTCCTCAAGATTTCCCACATGGCATATTTCTGAGTTACTTCCCCCCTCACAACACAATACAAATTATGCCTTGAATATCGAAAACATTCATGCTTGGAAAAATACTAGACAGCCCATTAGAAAAACCGTGTTCTCTTTGTTCTTCCTCCTTTTTCAAGTTTTGACCTAGTGGGACTGACACTGTCCCCCACTACAGTGATAACATAAAATAGCTAAGCAGTGCCTGGCTTTTCTGCTTTAAACGTGACCAAGGAAAAAAAGGTTCCTGTTAGAAAAAGGGCAAATCTCACTCTGATTTACACACATTAAACACTTCTGGCTGGAGGCAAAATCAGGATCTTTTCATTTCTGTTTATCCAGCAGAGATATGATCTAGTAAATAGGAGGTCTATAGAGATGCTTTAAAGATACTTCAGTAGTCACAATCTTCGAGTTTTGCATGCCCCACAGCTTCAATGAATTGTGCTTTAAGCCAAAATGAAGCTTTCTCAAGAGATGGCTTATTGTTGTAAGAGCTGATACTGTCTTCATCTCTAACATTTACTGACACTGAAGCCATGCTACATCAGAGATGTCCCACTCCAATACATTTAACACATCAAAAGAATTGCTAGATTAGATGCCATTTGAATGTCTGAATCCAATTCAGCTATTTTCATTGTCTATAAAATAAAGCCATTTCAGATAAATCTTTATCCTGCATACATGAAGACAACCATAAATTAATTCAAGCCGTTGTCATTCTTAAATGTATCAAATGATGTCTTTAATCTATCAGGTGGTGGAGAGGCCTTACATATATACTTGTAGAAGCATAACTTAAGAATGATTATTTATCAGGTCACCAGCATAGAATTTTGAGAATAGTTTTCAAAAGTGTTGAACATTATTCTTTAAATAATGCACTTTTGGATATATTTTTATAACTCTCTCAATGATTTATACACTTAGAAAACTGTCCACTTTTTCATTTAGCAGTAAGAAGCAGTCACAGAGTCAGGAAGATAAAGGTTTATGTTGGCAGGTGAGTTCCTACACAAAAGATTAAAGATAAGTACTAAAAGGAGCTGTAAATCTAAATGTAAATGAAAAACATTTGGGGGGCTAATGTGAGAAAAAAGCTATGGAAGAGCCATTAAAATAATATCTGATTTTGAAGCAGGATTTATTCAAGTCCTGAGCATTTCTAAGCTTTTAAAGCTGACAAAGATCAGGGACTTTCTCTCACACGCCACCATTTTGTGTATGTAAGCAACTGAAATTGCTTGGCATAGCACAGCAGAGAAGAAAGCACTGTAAAAGTAATTATACGTTTAGATGTGCAAATGGAAACGATGCTTTAATAAGAACATTTGAACGTATGATTAGATGTTCTGGTCTTTCAACTAGATTCTTCTATCTGAGGCATTTGATGGCTTTTCATCCAATTATTGAACAAATATGATAGCTAACGACATTATGACAACATATCATTTTTATGTTGTATCCATCTATTGTATCTCTAAGGTGCCTATTACTGCTCTGTTTAAGTGCCAGACCGATTCTGAATTGCCTCCATCCATATAATTACAGAACAACAATCAAAGCAAAAGGCTAATTGAATGCATCTTGCAAATACCTTCTTCACAGCTCTCGCCTTTGTATCCTGGGTTGCAGATACAGGTGCCCATGATGCACGTGCCGTGGTTATTGCAGGAGACATCAATGCACTGGTTGGTTGGGACATCACACTCTGCTCCCTTCCAGCCACTATGGCACAAGCACCTTCCTTTCATGTACTGCCCATTCCCACTGCACAGCACGGGGCAGGACGCTATGAAGAGATAACAAAAATCACATTAAAACAAATGGAAGATCACTTCAGAAAGGAGCACAAGAGCCCAGAATGTGATTTACCTTCTTCATACACAGTCTTCAACGGGGTACACTGCGGTTTGCTTTGCCAAAACCAAATCTTTTATACGGATGATACCCAGCTGTTAACTGTACTCTCCTATGAGTGTTTAAAACAAACAGTGCCCTTAAGTTAGGCTCTCTTCTTGCTTTGTGTCTCTGACACCTTTTCCACTAACTAAATTAGTAATTTTCTTGTATTCTGATTTTTCAATGTACTGATGTCTTCTTTTAGCAGCATCACTGACCTTAGATTGCTTATCACTGTCCCTGACCTGCTGCTAGACTTTCCTTGACACTGCCTCTGCTGCGGAACTTAGTGGCACACAAATCACTCCCCTGTTTTTATCTGGGTTAACTCCCAGCTTTATGGGTTTCAGTTGCTTTGCTCAGAGCCCAGAATGCCACACTAAGACTATTTCCCTGATTTAGCTCATGTCATACCATCAGCTACCAACTTTCTTCTCTGAAAGGGTTGTCAAGCACTGGAATAGGTTGCACAGGGAAGTGACTCAGTCACCACCCCTGGTGCAATTTAAAAAAAGTGTGGATGTGGCATACGGGGACAGGGCTTAGTGGCAGACTTGGCAGTGCTGGGTTAAGAGCTGAACTTGATGAAAAGAGTTTTAGAGGTCTTTTTTAACCTTAACAATCCTATGGTTCTAACCGAATGTCCAGCCCGCATTTTTGGTTATCACCTCTGCTGGACTCAATTCATCGCCAGCCACAATGCAAAATTGGCCTCTACTGTTTCCAAGCTCCCTGTAATAAAAGCTGTGTAAATCCGTCCTCTGAAATTTGTATCAGTTATAAAGGATTTATAAAGGACTTTTAATTGTCCTTGTTTCCAACAAAGTCAGCTGACTCTCGAGGCCACCCAGATACAGGATTTCTTCCCTGTAATAAAAGGAAGAAGAGGAAGATGACAAGCTCAACCTGTGGCATGATGGATCCCAGGATCAAGCATTTTCAGAGCTAAATTTGGAAACTGCCAGGCAGAGTGGGATGGGATGAACTGAAGGATACAGAACAGGTTCCCCAAGGAAGCAGAGGGCATCAAGGACCAGACCTCAGCCTCCATGACCACAGCTTTTGCTCTCCAAGCTTTCTCCAGCTCCTTTCAGATGATGCCTTCTCCTTATTCCATCATCCACACCAGCCGCATTATGCTTCTTTTGTCCTCTGTTCTGATTTTCCCAAGAAAGATGCTGATTTCAGTCCCTCAGAAGCAACAGCCTTTTCCTGTTCACTCTACCTTGAAACTTCTCGTTAAAGTCCTGTTCTCTTTCATTTCATTTTGCTGAAACTCAGCTGCAAGAACATATATTCAACACAGACTGCTCTTGTTCGCTGTTGCACATCAGCCTTAGGTGAGAGCAGCTGGCCTTCTCACCTGCCCCTTGGAAAGGCAATTTATGAACAATTTTATGCAGGACAAATGCGAAATGAATATTCCATTCTGCTGCTTAATTCAACTGCATTAAGCATGTGATGAATCCTCTTTTGCTTTGTTCCTGACTTTGATTATGTGTGGGAAGGGGTACTAACATGGTTGAGGAAAGCTTTCGTCCCCTTCTCTTCCCATCTTTTCAGACAGCAATCTCACAAAGCGCATCATGAGTTGTTTCCACACGTCCTTATAGTCAACTCAGTTTGAGTGTTACAGAACTACAGCAGCCTCAATAAAATACAAAGCATTGCCAACTCTGAATGTTAAGCCAGTTTGATATGCAGTGAACTATATTTGCCTGACCAAGATAAAAGAGGTTTAGAAAAGAAAGGAATTTGGCAACTGTTATTCCTAAGGAGCCCTCTGTTCACTTTAAAGGAAACACATTGCAGTGGTGCATTGCAAGTGCATCATTTGCAAGATGGTATCTACGTATACAATAGGAGACATAAATTGTTTAAGATACACTGTGTCATGTACACGGTTCACAGCACACTCACTCTGTAATTTCACTTTTCAGCTAAGCTGATGGAATTTTCTGCCCCTCTCATCTCAAATTTCAACGCTCAATAATGGACATTGTTCTTTCAAGGCACTGGCAGGGGACAGTCTGCAGTTCTTTTCAACAAGAAGAAAGAATAACTGCCTTTAACCAGGGAGAGGTTGCTGTGAAAGGCTTACATGTTTCCTGACAAGACAGCTGATCACTTAGTAAAAGACCAGATAAATTACTGGCCATCTGCAGTAAGACTGACACTCTACAGAGCCTTCTGTGGAGAACACCTTCAGCATCACCTGGAAAGCACTGCTGCAAATGTCAAGGCAATGGCAAGAACAAGACCTCCTCTGTAGCATACAATAATGAATAAAGACAAAAGATGTTTCTGAATTTTTTCCCCTGTTACTTGTGCAACTCTTTAATATATAAAGATATATAATTATTATTTGTTCATTCAGATTCCAACCATGTCTATGATGACAAAATTATAGTAATTCTCTAGTGTGGTAATGATAGCAACAACCCAAATGCATACTCTGCTTCTTGCAAAGTTGAACATCAGAGAGTAAGTTCATTTGTTTGTTTGTTTACTTTATACAGAACTTGAAAACACCACCTCCTGTGTCCAAGAAAACATTAAAAAAGCTTATGAAGTACACCTCTGGTGACTTGCTCTCATTTATTTTGTTTAAAATAATTGGTTAATAATACATTAATAATTAACCATTACTAAAAAGAGAAAGACTTTCTGCTCCAGAGTTTCCCATTCATTTGGTGAATTACAAGGCTGAATTGAAACAAAGAAACACCCCGGAAATCCATGACCTAGAATTCTTCATGTGGGCAGGAACCTGCTTATTTAAGGATTACTGCTCCTTACAGGGACCGTGAATGGCTGAAGATGGATACTGTAACAGCCTTACACATGCTGTCCTTTGAGGGATTTGTAGGTCAAAAGAAGAATCTTGGATACCCCTGAAAACCAACAGGAAGTCAATGCTGGGATCCTTGGATCTCATGCTCATGGCAACACGATCTATTTAACACACCCAGTGAATGGAAATGCATACACTAATATAATTTTGGGACTCCCAAGTATTATTCTGTCTTCCTAACGGCAGAGTGCAACCTGTGATCTGAAACCAGATGATTCTGAACGAAAAGACAGAGTTGAATAAAAGGTGTTCATAGCAGCTAGAGCATGTGCTTTGGTGAAATGGGAGAGACTCACACGGCTCCACTGAAAAGCCTGAGAAAGTTCAGGATATAGCTCCTCTGAAAGTGGATTCAGAACAACAGTTTAAGTATTCTGACTCACAGTGAAGAAAGCTGTTCTTCTCCACAGACTCTACAGGGAGCCTTCGGGGAAACAAGCCCTGAACTTCTGCCCTTTCTGAAAGTTAGGAGGTGTGAGTTGGAATATGCTATGGGACATGGAAAAAACTCCTTTTGTCTCCAACTCTAGGGATTTGAAAAGGAGCTTGGAAATGCAAACCAAGTGTAAGGAAATGCAAACCAAGTGTAACCTGAGTCAGCAAGAAGTTTGACATAACAGCTCTTAGGGATGCAGCTTGCCACATCCATCTTACTGGGCTGTGAACTCTGAAACCCCGCGGGGTTCAGCCTGGCCTGCGCTGCCTCGGCAGGGAGCTCCCTCCTGCCCCGGAGGTGCGCGGCTCCTTATCTCTGTCTCCTGGCTCGCTGCTGGGATGTGACCCAGCTCAGCTGGAGGGGGAGAGGACTGGGGTTGGACAGAGTTTAGCTCTCTCTTGGGAAGGCGCCAGCCTGCTTTCCAAAGCAGCAATGAGCTGGGGTGAGCCTGACCTGCAGCATGACTGAAGCTCCTTGGGTGGGCACTAACGTTTTATGCTACCTCCCTCCCCAGATTTATAAATCTGTACTTAGTTTGTTGGACTGTTTGAGCCAAAAAAGGCTTTGAAAAGGTTGATACACAGTATCCTGTCATTTCCCACATGCAAGGTTTTGATATCTTGGTTTGAAATGTGTTCTTACTAAAAGTATTTCAGTTTGTTTTTTAAATATTTAAATAACCTAAAAAATTCAGGCCAAAGAAAACCCTTCCAAAGCCATTTATTAAAAATACTTATCACTTGAGCAGAAAAATGTATTATACTGTTTACTGGAGTAAGTCTCCTTCCCAGTCCTCCCAGTATTTTCACTTTTGGCCGGAGTAACCAATTGTTCCTGCCATTACTCCACTCCTAGCCTTACTCCAAACCTGTCCTATTCCCCACAGCCTGGCTCAGGCAGACTTGCAAGGTACATTTTGTATAATCAGTGTCTTAAAAGAAAGTATCATTATAGTGTCATGCCACGCCATGAGAAAAGTGCTCTGCCAAACAAACCAAAATGCCACATTTATAAGTGATGTTTTCTAAAGCCACTTCCAGAGAGAAAATTTCCAACGTGACATTTTGCCTGTCCACAAGCAGCCCAAGGAGTTGTGCTGTTGCTAAGGGCACAGCAGTCATGATTAGTACAGAATCATAGCGGCATTGGGGTTGGAAAAGCCCTCCAAGATCATCAAGTCCAACTCTTAGCCCAGCAGTGCCAGCCCACCACTAAACCATGTCCCTAAACGCCACACCTACACTCCCAGAGATGGTGATTCCACCACTTACCTGAGCAGCTTGACAAATCCTTTGCTGAAGAAATTTTTCCCAATATCCAATCTAAACCCCCCCTGGCACAACTGGAGGATGTTTCCTCTTGTCCTATTGCTTATTACTAGGGAGAAGAGACTGATCCCCACCTGGCTATACCCTCCTTTCAGGTAGTTGCAGAGACCAGTAAGATCTCCCCTGAGCCTCCCTTCCTCCAGGGTAAAAACCCGCGGATTCCTCAGCTGCTGAGCGAAATTTTAGCAAACTTGTAGCAAACAAATTCACAGATCAACTTGTTTCTATTCTACTGCAGCATCCCTACGCTGGGTGACGAGTACTTTGCAAAAGGCACCATCATGAATATAATTTCCAGAAGAAGAACGTTAACTGAAGGGGAGAGCGTAACAGTTAACCAAGCATAAATTCCTACCTCTGCCACAGTCAGGGCCCAGAAAGCCAAGGAAGCAATGGCAAGTCCCAGACACGCAGTCTCCATTCCCATAGCAATTACTGGGACAGTTATCCACTGATTCTGGAAAACAAAAGAGAATTCAGGAACTTCTTTAGGCAAGAAAACATCTCTGAGTTTAGGAGGGCTCTGGATGGGCAGGACAGATGAAACTTCAAAGCAGTCGCTGCACTCAGGGTGAAAGCATTAGTGTGAGCTCCACTAAACCATGCTCATCCATTTACACCGATGGATGGTCCAACTGCAAATCCTGTGATTACATATGAGCAGCTCAGCATCCACCAGGTTTGGCATTCTCTCAGTACCTGAAAACTTCCAGACGTCTTTTCTTCCTGTATGTTTTTACAACCATTTTTCCTCTTTGAATTTATTGGAGAGATGCAATACACACCATTCTCATGGCAGAACAGGCACTTTTGGTCCAGTTTTGTGGACTTGATTAAGTGACCTTGGAACATTTATTTGTGCCAAACAGAGCTGAGCGATGATAGATATGTTCCCCTATGAACTTACTGAACACAGACCCTTGGTTCATGCTATCTCCCTGTTCAAGGAATACTTCTAACCAAATTTCTCCTTATTTTCTCTGCAATATTATATTGAAAATAATATTTTATACATTATACAATATATAATTTATATATATATAACAGCTATTTATTTATATGTAATTTATATATAATTTATTATATATATAATAAATATTTATATATCATTTATTTCTATATCACAGCTCAAAGTGCTGGGGCTAATATTCTATTTGGTGGAACAGGAATGGGTCTATTCCACATTTTCTTCTGTTTCTAGTTATCATCTTAAATTCCCTGACTTTGGCAAAAACACCAGCTATTCATTTTTCAGGGAAAGTTAACAGGTAAGCAAAATGTTATCTAGCACTTCTCTTCTGAGGAGAGTTCAGAATATTGGGGCTAAAACATATCTTTCATAAAAGAACAACACAAGCTGGTAAATAAATCAAAAAGAGAAAGAAAATGATCTTATTTTCTTACACTAAACTGTGAATGAAGACTGAGTAAATGTGAGTGGGGCTTTGAAAGACATTGTTATAAATAACATGGTTCTACACTGCTATTCCACATTTTCTCTGAGGGAGATGCATATCAGATGAAAACCGGATATGGATATACAGGAGGGGCATTGGTGGTAGACATGGAGTGGGGTGAAAATCTCAGCCCTCTTAATAATGACTGCATTTTCACAGATGTCCTTCATGAGACTTTGTGGTAGCAAAGATATTTGTGAACTCCCAATCAGTGCAAGTGAAGAGAACCAGCAGCAGAGACGTGCAGATTACTTTCTAATCACAAATGAAAGGAAGCCTGTTTCTGGATGGGTGTTAACCAAAGAGAAGAGGTTTCTGAAGGACATTTTAAAGGATGTGGTGTAATTTAACCATTCATAAAGGACAACAGCAATTTTAAATAATAAAACCAGTTTAAAGCATTTATGTTTTAAGTCCTGGCTTCGGACACCTCATAATCAGACAGCTCCATGCAGCAAGGAAGGTACAAGGAAGTGCTGTCAGTTTCCTAACACTCAATAGTTAAGCAGATATTCACTTGATGGTGTATGGAAATACAGTCACAGCATGTAGTCAACCCTTTAGGCTTAGGCTGCCATCTTTATTCCAATCAGAGAGAAGCCACGCTTCCTAGAATAAAGAAATAACAACTCAGGCCTTGTGCATTTATACTGATATTTAGGAATACCATCTCTCATTTCATAGCAGGTATAAACACAAATTTATCCTGTAAATGAAAAGTTGGTATTAGCCCATGTGTATACAATCTTCAGAACTTTGTCGTGGGTTACTGTCACTGCTGGAAACAAAAATGAATTCACTTTATGTCTTTTTTTTCTCTATGCTTTTTTTTGCAATCCTGATATTTTTCTTTTCTTCAAGAAATATACGCAGAAAGAGAAGTTATTTATGCACATACTTACACACATGAAGAACATACAGAGTGTGAGCAGTGTGAAACAAGATAACGAGAGGGGTAAGAAGATTTAACAGCTCCTGTTGCTGAAAGGGTCAGTCCTTTTCCTCTAATCTTCTCATCCTAAGAACAACTCTAAGCTCCCTCTTCTTGTGCTGGTTCTGGCACTTGTCAGACCCTTCAGTGAGGTGGTTAAGCTCAAAAGGTGGCAAAAAAAAAGAGAATGCAGCAGAGAAAAAAACTAGAGTTCTTTTTTTCTGCTGCCTGAAAACTGGGAAGAGAAGGGCTGTGCTATTCAGCATCAGTGCAGTCGGCCCATGACACCTCACCACCCCACTGCCACGCCGGGTCAGGGACTGCCAGCTGGAGCAACACTGCATAGATGTAACACATGTGTGACCTTTGAAGTCAAGGGGAATACCTATGTCAGGGCTTGATGCAGGACAGACCTCCAGTATTATGACAACACCTTTAGAATATTAAAAACTGTTTTTAAAAGCTTTTTCCCAAGTTTTTGCTTTAATGGACTAAACTGAGATCTTGAAAAGAAGTAAATAGCCATATAGCTTTCTCGGTGTATTTATGTAATATAATATTTAAGCAAAATAGTAAAACAACCCACATAAACGTCTAGAAAGTATCTAAAAAGTAATGTAACATCAAGCACAGCAACTGTTCCAAAGTGTGACAATGCACCACATCAGCTGAATGGTAATCTCTGCTACTGGAAACAGTATTTTGCAGTTATAGTGGGTTCAGCTGGTGTGTCTGTGATGCCCACGACAAGACAGGCAAAACTCTGTACACCAATTCGATGTCCACTGCAGGTTAAACTGAATTACTCTGTCCACTATAATGAGTATGTACAAAGGGATTCAGAAGTTTAGAGTGACCTCAGTAATGGAGCATACCTGTGCTTAGGTAACCAACCTGCCCAGAATCTCTGGGTGAATCCACCTAAGAACCTTTACTCTGGTGGTCCATCCTTTCCTCCTCCGACTAGTTCAGCACAGACACCTATAACTGGTCAGATCCTCACTGACAGTGACTGACACTAACGCATTAAAGAAAATTTCACATCTATTTTCTGGTTCATATGCAGATCTGGCATTTTTCTTTGTAAAATTGCAGTGATATTATACCCTATCACTACCTCTTCAATCTTTGATTTCAGAGACACTTTGCAAGTGTGGCCAAAGTGCTTCATACCAAACAGTGGCTAACTCAAAAGGAATTACAAAACAGGTGGATGAAACCCATTTTACCTTCCTCACTGAGACACCTCAACAGCTCTTGCTTGTGGCCTGAATACCCTATACTATTAATAATAGAGTAGGCTCTTAAAAGTCCTTTCATCCTATTTCATTGCTTTCTCTGATGTGCCTTGTTTTTCTAATATAGCCAAAAGTAACATTTTTCATGTATTCTCATTTTACACTACCTCTATTTTCCCTGGAATTATTTACCTGATAGAGATCAGAAGAAGTGAACAGAAACTCTACTCCCCCTGTGACTTGTGCCACTTGCTGTTTTCTAGCAGTTAAGGATGCAAACTTTCCTGGTGATTCAGGGCAATTAAGGTCTTCACACACTCCCAAAAGTTCTTCACTACTGACAATCAATTCCGAAAAGCGATGAAGGTTCACGCAGCGCACCTTTGTCTCAAAGCTAGTCCCAAACAACTCCAAAGTATTTCCATAGAGGAAGTGTTAAATGAATGCACCTTTTTTCCTCGGGAACTCCAGAGCTAATGAGCACAGACAAGGCTGAGACTGAGGCTTGTGAGCAGCAAGTCTGCAAGCTGTGCATGCAACACTGAACATGCTCCTATTTACATTCTTAGGCAGAACCACAAACTGTAATTTCTTTTCCCTTTGAAGACTGCAGGCATTAGCAAGCTATACTCACTCAAGGCTCCTCATAAAAACTTCTGTTTTCAGCCTAGGACTGAATTTTGTTTCAGTGGTTACAGACTGTGCCAGCTGGGCACCTGAGTCAGTTTTCTGGCCCTTCTGGCATGTATACATGCACACACATCCATGCACACCTACATCTCAAGCTACACAGGAGGAGGTGGGTGACTTGGCATCAGAAATTAGGGAGTCGTGATGGGAGAACCCTAGAAAGAATGAAGAATCAAACAGACATTTTCAGAAGCTAGGACTTAGCCAAATTATTACCATATGGGGCTCAGATGATAGACGAGACACACCTTTAACATTCAAGAAGTCCCTAAGTCAGTGGCACAAAGCAGCTGTCTCTCTTTTGAGTATGCTCATGGTCAGCATTGTTACAGAGGTGACAAACTATCAGTCAATAACTAAAAACAGGCCACTGCAGTTACAGCTGGCTTCTAGTCTCCATTATACAGCTTATTCTGTAAGCTGTTCACATAATTAGAAGAGTATTTTCCAATATATACAAAATTCCATATGGTGTTTTATGAATAGTACCATGGGAACTGCTTTAGAGAATCACGACAATGTTTTTGTTTTTTTTTATTTAATTGTTCAAGTTCACTGTGAGACCATGAACAATTCTTTTTTAGAAAGAGATATATATGTTCTCTTTTTCCAGTCTGATTCCCACAGTTTTCTCTTGGCTTCCGAATCCCCAAAGAGGATTCCAGATGACACCAGCCAGTAAGGGCAGAGATTAATAACCGGAGGGCCAGCCAATGGATGATGCATGATGCCTTCATCTGGTTTTGCTATCATGTCCAAAGAGAGCACTGGAAACACAGTTTCCATGCCACCTTTCAACCACCAACGGCAGCAGGAGTGAACCTTCTGAAAGCACACAACTCACACCAGGGGCAGACCGGAAAAACTTGAGGTGGTGGAGTTTCTAAGAGGGAATGCAGAAGCTTGCCTATGGAATTAAGTGTTCTGCCAGCTTCACAATCTAATTAGCAACTGAAAAAACAAGTCATTTTATGGAATCGCAGAATCACTGGATGGTTTGGGTTGGACGGAACCTTAAAGACCACTCAGTTCCAATCCCCCTACCATGGGCAGGAACACCTTCCACTAGACCAGGTTTCTCAGAGCCCCATCCAAACTGGCCTTGAACACCTCCAGGGATGGGTCAGCCACAGCTTCTCTGGGCAACCTGTTCCAGTGCCTCATCATCCACACAGTGAGGAATTTCTTTGTAATATCTTATCTAAACCTGCCTATTTATCAGCTTAAAGCCACTCCTGCTTGTCCTATCACTCCATGCCCTTGTAAAAAGTCTCTCTCCAACTCTCTCGTAGCCCCCTTAAGTACCAGAAAGTGCTCTAAGGGTTCCTTGGAGCCTTCTCTCCTCCAGGCTGAGCAACCCCAACTCCCTCAGCCTGTCTCCACAGGAGAAGTGCTCCAGCCCTCTGAGCATCTTTGCAGCTCTCCATTATTTCCTCAATAAATATTGTAAACCTCCAGATCTCCTCTGAGACAAAGTCTAAATGACATAATGAGACACTTGGCCTTCAGATCCACACTGTCTCATTTTGGAGAGTGGTACAGAAATGCCCTAACATAGCAGGTACTCCCTACCCTAGGACAGCCCTGTCAGGAAAAGGAGGATGTACAAAACTGTTTCTGGATTCATAAAAATAAGAAATGGAAAACATTCATTAAGTGCAAAAGCCTAGACTTCTCCAAGTGCAAAACTCTTTTTCTGAAGTACTCTTTAAGGTCCTTTCTGCTCATGAGCTTTAATTATCAAAGCAAAGAAAGAAACAAAAAAAAAATCCCCTAAGTATCCTCAGCAGCTGTAATTCAACATATTGCACAAAATAACATTGATTCGCTATTTTTGCCATTTATTTCAAGGAGTGTTTTTCAGCACAACTAAACTCACAGCTGGTAAAATTTGAGGGAAACTTGGCTGAAACCTTTATCCCATTGCTAGTTTTCCTACAGTAATCACCCTTTACTCTGAGAGAAGCCATAAACTGGCATGATCCAGCCCATACCCACAACAAGACTTCACACTACACTATCTTTCATTTAAGGACATTACCGAGTTCAATATGAAATTGCTAATTGCTACCATTCCCATTTTTTTTTAGATTGTTAATCTGAGGCATGGACAAATACAGCACAGCATTTGCTTCATATTATAAACTGACTCATGTGACAGCGACAAAGCTCCCAGGCTAATGGTCTGCTCAGGGGACCACTTTGCTGCTGACAAAAAGCCCCATGAAAGCCAATTCTACTGTGGTGAACTCTATAAAGATCTGCCGGCCTGGCTCACAATTACCGACATGAATTACCTTTATCCAGATGCAACACAATAAACATATTAAGAAGGTAGACAAATTGCTAGACTCTTGATGGACTCCTTTTTTATATACTCACCATGTTTGCTGGTCAGCAGCACAGCTACTTTAACAGTATTTCCGCCTTATTTATTTACTATGCAACATTCAACTTAATAGCTTGTTTCCCTATCTTTGGGCCAGAGGCCAAGGCAGATGTTTGCCTGACACCAAATCCTATTAGAGGCTGCAGTAACACAATTGTGTGTTAAAGATAAATATTTTATAGCCTGCACTTGCCACCAAGCATCATCATTCCCTAGGCATTTAGAGGCAACTATCTATTGGCAAAGAAAAAACAGTTATCTAGCTGGCAACTGAAGGCAGTAGCTTTTTGGGAGTTAATAAGCCCAGGACTGCTTTCTAAGAACTGATTAAATGCCATTCAGTGCGGTGTGGTTGCATGAATTCAAATGTAACTGTTTCATTCGATAACCTCAAAAAGTTACTCTGGAGATGGCAGCATTTGGTGTCAGAAACAGGTAGGAATAGCACTGCAGTAGGACAATTAGACCTTAATGAATCTGTGCTAATCTCAGCTCTGGAATGAAGGTTTAAGGAATATAAAACATTTGTACCAATGAGAATATTCTGTATCAGAAATGAGATGCAAAGAAAAGAGCAGGTTTTCTTTAAGTATCCTGTCTGTCCCCTTCAACTAGCAGTCTACTCCACTGCTACATAAATGGCCTCAAAATCTTTTGTTCAGTGCTGGTGAGAAGATATATGTAGCTGCTCAGCCTAAAATAAATTGCCACAGCTACCCATCTACCAGCCCAGAAAGATATTGCATACATACTAATTGGTACAATAAAAGGTTTTACCCTTTCCTTATAAAAGTTGACTCTCTCTATACAAAGATGCATCAATTCAAAAATACAAAGTAAATTAAAAAAGGAGGTAAAACAAATAATTAGAGTAGAATTGTTTACTGCATCAAATAAATACATATATTTATTGTCACAGAGAAATATATTGTTCCTGACTGTCCACTGGTCCATTTTCTGCCTAGTTATGTTCCCCTGGCTTAAAAAAATGTTTTGCTGGGAGGGAGGGAGGGAGGGCACAGGGAGCAAGGCAGCAAGCAGGTAGATTCCATGGCTCATATCTGACCTTGAAATCCTCTGTCAGCCACATCAGTGCAAAAGGGCCATGAGGAGTGCCCAGCACTCCTCTCACTGTGCAATGAATTACATTGCTTGGGAGAGTGCAGAGACACCACATTATTTCACCTTACTCTTTGCTGCTGCACTTGAGCAACCTTAACAAGCCACATATTCTTTTTCCTGGATCTGCTTGTCCAGGATAAAACTGACACCTACAAGCTCATTGCAATAACATCTCTCTTTCACAAAAATGCTCCTTGTCACTACCCCGACTACGTTAGCAATAATTTTAATAGGAAGTCAGGCAGTATAACATGAAAGGCAAAGAGGATTCTGAAGCTCTGTGAACACATTTAATTTACTTCCCAGTTGCAGAGCTTGCAGTCTTGTTTATTTTTCAAAGAAATGATGCTACTCAATTGAATTTCACTGCAGGAGAGGTTGGATTCTAAGCCTAGAGAACTGTCACCTGCCCTTGTAATTGTGATAACAATGCCAAGGCAGACGTGGAGGTGAGAGGGGATAAAACAGGTTTCAGATGTCTTCAAGCATCAGATTTGACACTATGAGCCAAACAAAAAAGGAAAAAAAAGTAAGGGGAAAGAAAATGCCCTGGAAACAAAGGAAGTATGGAAATGCTGGGTCTGGTATTCTCTTGCTCCTCCTCTTCCTTCCCCAGATGAAGCTTTAAAGGTTTGATTCCTTCTTACAGTACATCATCACCTGCTGAGATTTCAATTTTTCTGCTTCATTTGTGTTTTACATGGCTTTTATACTTCTAGCTCAAGTAATCCACACCTGGCAGCCTGGGATGTGAAAGTCTTGACAGCATCATGGAAACTCAGTCATTATTTTTGAGTGCTCTTTCACAGTTTCCTCTTCTGTAGGGCACCTAGTGTGACGCTGACACTGCTAATGTCACTTGATGTTGTGCCAGAATTTGATTTTTTTTTTTTTCCTATTTCCTAAGGCTGGGAGGTCTGTTTTAATTAAGGGCCCATGCATATAACCCTGTTTTGCTCTCACATCCCAGTGGAACTCTAATCTTCACATGCAGGTATAAGGATGCTAAATTAGGAAAAGGGCAACAGGCAGGCAGTCCTTTAAACAATTCTTTAAATTGCTCCTGACTCTGGAAAGTGAGAGAGAAGCACAGTAACCACAATATTGAATTGCATGTTATTCTCCCTCCTCTTTTTCTGTAAGAACGTTCAAAAAAAGCAATTTGCAAGGGCAGATACACCCCCATCTCCATCAGGGTACTGACAACAAACACCCGCCCCTGCCATCAGTGACTCTACAGGCTGGAGCATTTTACAAGGTGATGGTGAAGCACAGAAGGCTCGGTGCTCAGGGGCAGTCAGGTTGCTTATTGAAATCAAGAGCCGCTGATTTTGCCAAATTTCACAGTACATCATGTGAGCACATTTTCCCTTGAGCTGTCTGTACTTTTGCTTTTAGGCCTGGTTTGAGACATCTATCCAGGTACTCAAATGGCTCTCACCACAATCATATCAGTCTTTCTCACACTATTTCAAGCACATTTGACTTTAGGCCCAGCTGGAAATACTAAAAAATCAGCTTTTTTCTGTCCTATTTTTGAACTTCTGATCTACAGAAAGAGGGACCAAGTGGGAATAGTTTGGGGAGTAAATAAAGAAGAGAACAAGCCTGATCATTTCAGAAACCTTTGCCACATTTGGTCTGAATTTGGGTTGAGAGAGAGCTTTATCTCCCTGATTCATTCCTTTCTCTTACTGCTTCCTTATTAAGAAGAAATCTTACGAGGGCAGAATGCCTTATAATCTGAAGCTCTCAGATGGTTGAAAGTATAAAGTGTAATGGGATTTCAAAAGCACTTGGGCACTGGTCTATGTATATGAACATTTAACTTGATGGTAAAATCTCCCTTGACTTCACCAACTTTTAAGAAATTCTGCTAATATATTTCTGCTGTTCATAGGGCTAAACAGGGAACACTGTTTTCTTTCCTTATAATGTGAGCAGTGCTAAAAGCATGAAAGGGTCTTGAAATACAGTTCTTAAGGAATCATACATTGACCATCTGAAAACACCCTCTGTTCCACATCACTTGAAATGCGATCACAGGTTGGAAGTTAGCTGGGAAAAAAAATTCAGTGGATGATTTTA
The DNA here is from genome assembly GCA_013397775.1 of Eulacestoma nigropectus. Lineage (NCBI taxonomy): Eukaryota > Metazoa > Chordata > Aves > Passeriformes > Eulacestoma > Eulacestoma nigropectus. The sequence continues at coordinate 7,307,393 of VZTE01005755.1, read as the reverse complement.
AACAAAGAGTAGCTGTTGGACTGAAGCTTTCTTCTTTTTCCTTCTACAATGCAGCTTCCAAGCACAATAAGACTTAAATCCATACTTGTAACATAACTATGACATGGCTGTGGAGATCTAGAAAGACACATTGTGAATACTTATTTTCTTCCTAGATTCCCTTTTTTGCAGTTGGAATATTTTTAAACCTGAATTTCACTCCAGTAGATGAAACTCTCATATCCCCTATTTGCCCGGAGGATTGCAAAGTTTTTTTTCTTTGTTCCTTCCCATTCTCATAAATTGTTACAAACTAATACAGGAAACAACAATTATTCAGCCTTCAGGGTTCAACTTCTGGAGCTGCACTAGCAAGAGGGAAGTTACTCCACGTTCAGTACATTACAATTTCTGCTGTCATAGCTCAGGGCAAGGCTAAAGCTGGCCTTGAGTTCCATTTTAAATGATGTTTTAAGTTGGTGTATTACAAGAGGAAAAAAGCAAACCATTCTTGCATACACATATAGAGAACTACAAACGTAATCTCATTTGGTCAAACAAGTGCCACGAAACCTTGGCAATGTTATAATTTTGGGTGCATAAAAAAATAAATTTCATTTTACACCAAGTCTTTAGTTAATATATCCAGCCTGATACCTAGGAATGTACTGGCTGGAACGACTGATATGTGAGGTTCAGTTAGGTAAGTGTCTGGTGCTAGGGACATGCTCTCAAGCAGGATGCCTGGTCTCCAGCCACTGCTACAGAAGAGCCTGAGTCCCCTCTAGGTTCTATGTCAGCCTTGCCCCCCCTGCAGAGATGCCCCCAGTTCCCTGGGACATCTCAGGTGCCACCGAAGTCCTGTGCTCAGGCAGCTGCATTGAACTCTTGGTGGTCTTCCGTCAGGGCCAAATAAAAAGCAGAACTTATGGTTCCCTTCCTGCCTCTTGCAGACCGCTGCACAAACAAGGTCAAATCTTGTTCCTTCTCAGGGCCTCTGGCAAGATGTCTAGAAGTCAGTTTAAGATAATCTATGAAACTTTTTCTGAGATTGTTGTAGCACTCAGCAAAAGAAAGCAGTCACACATCTAATACACAGACTAGCTGTTATAATTTAAAAAGTCAACATATGCCAGGAGTGACTGTACAGACCCATGTTCTTCTCATCTGCTCGGCCCCTGTGCAAAATGAAGACTGGTTCAGTGATTCCTGAGATGCTGATGTTGTTGGCATCTGTTCTTTTGTAGTCTTTGTATGCAAACACGCACACGTTAAGACAGGCTTTGGAAAACTGAGGCTTTAAAGCGTCTGTTGTTCTAGTACAGAAAGAGTTCTCCTTTTGTTTGCCAAAGTGGACGAGTAACTCCCACAACCTTATTTCTGTGCTTTAGCAGGGGAGCATTCATGGAAAGAAAAGTGTGCACAAAGCTGCTCTAGCAGCTCGGTAATACGACACAGGAATAAAACAAGCTGTGCTTACATTAGCCCGCAGTCTGGGCTGTGTGGAAAGAGCTATATACAAAAGTGTAAAAATGAAAACCATATGCACCATTTTACACATTTCTCCAGAACCCCTCAGACAGCACTTACATGCCATGTTATTAAGGCAGAATTCTGCTGTTCTGAAAAAATGTGAACAGAAAAACACAGGGACAGAAATACCAGAAAGAAAGAAATACCAGAAAGAAAGAAAGAGAAAAAGAGAGAGAGAGAAAGGCTTTAATTTGATATTAAATAAACCTTTTCTTGACCCTAAAACTAAAGTAATTACCCAAATCAATAAACCTTTCGTACAAGCTCTGTCAGATCAAGAGAACTTGCCTGCCTGAACACAGCACACGGACATGCAAGTTCAATGCTACCAGTCCATGTAAGTACAGATGTAGGCAAAGCTTTTCAAAAAGACCAATCTACCTTCATTTTTCTACCACTTTAAAGCATGATTAAAACCAGACAAAATCTGGAACATTAAAGACATTCAGACATCTAACTTCTACTCAGATGAATACTTACTGGCATCCAAGTAGTCTTTAGAAGCATGGCCTAATTTCTTTTATACAACAATATAAATGAAAGTATCTGTCCATTCTTCTATTTTTCCCACCAAAATAATCACTTGTAATCATAAAACCTATTGAAACAGGAGTGTACATAGAGAAATCAAAAAAAAAAAAAAGAAAAAGTTCAAATCTAACATTAAATAAATTATTGCATCTCTGCTTTAAAACTAAGCTAGCTTTACACATTTTAATCTTCTATTGCTAGCTTTTATTCACAGATTATCAAGGAAGAGATACATTCCATACAGAAAGAGGAGCCATGGAAGTTTTCACAGCCAAGCATCTGACCTTTACAGGCTTCTTATTATTTAATTATCTTTGAGACGTGTCCCTAATTTCCTCTTTATTAGAAATGTCTTACATTTTCAGTAGAAAAATCCCGAAATAATAATTTTGTCTGCCTTTATGGCTTGGGAAGCACAGTTATTATGTAAGAATTGTTTCAGACACTTGCAGAGAGAAAAAAGGTCATTACAAGTAACATCTAGATTTGAAACAATTGGTCTGACTTCCTGTTGCTTGGAAGTGCTGTAGATCTAAGCAGCAGCAGGCAGAAAGCTGCAGTTAACATTTAGGGAGCAGTGTACCATAGGATCATGTACAAACATTACTGACTGAAGCTGAAAGGGATTTAAGAAACAGAAGGAATGTTTGATCTGTTAGGAGTTGTCTGAAAAGGCAGACACGGAGATAAACTCCAACACTGGAACATGCTCACCCTCTTGGCTCACTTCACTGGGAAATGAGGCTGTTCATCAGTTTTGAGGAAAAAGATGAAAAGATTAAGGGAGCACTGATAAAGCTGCTGTTGACTTCCAGGTGCTAAAGTTTTAAGGGCTGTGTCACTATCCATCTAAAAAAATCATCACTGTTTTACTGAGAATAGCAAACAAACTCTGGATATGAGGAGCGCAAACTAATGTGAAAAGTTTCACCTCTGCACAGCCCTCTTTCAATTTCCAGATCCAGGCTCAGACCACGTTTGCTTTTTATTAAGCCCTATAAAGAGAGAACAGGCTAGACTTACACATGGGCTGCATGAAAGTGAAATCTCACCAAGCACACTAACACACCTGCTTGGAGTGGGGAATTCTTGCAGCTCACAAAGCTCAGGCAGAGGGAGTTCATCCCACACTTCTGTCTCGCCTTGTGATACCGTACCAATCAGGCTGGGCTGGATTTGGCTAGGATGGAAAGGGCAATCTCCTGTCTTCTTGCCATCCTTCCGTATGGACTAGCTCAATTCTCACAGAGGACCCCACACTCTGTGGCCAGCCAGATGTTTAGTGGAAGACACTTGGCAGTGCTGCAGCATAACCTGAACCTGCTCTGAGGATAAGCATTTTCAGTCAGGGAGATCTGTCAACACAATGTCATTCATGAGATCAAATACACAAGGAAAGAAAAACCTAACACAGCCTGACAGAGACTCATAAATGCATTTTTTGCTTTCTACATGAATTGAGTGACTGTATCTTTTCTAAATACTAGCTGAGACCTACGAGCTTTGCCACACTCGAGAAGCTAGGTAAGAGCTGAAAGCAGGAAACAAAGCATCAAAAAAAGGGTTGGCAGCAACAAGAGAGTAATCAAAAAAAGCATTGCCCATCTGACAGAGTGTCAGATGTCTGCTTGTAGGGAGGCACACAGACCCAAAGTCAAAAACTATTTGCAGAGCATGCAAAGCTCTGCTATTATTTTGCAGGAGAGACATCGACAACATCAAAAATAAAGTGATTTTCCTTCTTGGCACAGTTCTCATATGTTGCTGTATTTCTTTTTCTGTGCAGAGCAAAAAAAGAGTTGTGAGTGTGGGCAGGAATGGGTTACTAACTAATTACCTGCAGAGGGTTACCAAAAGGTGGAAGTGATCCACATCCCCCTCTGAAACTGAAGGGCTAAGATGACCACACTAATGCAATAGGGGAGAACTGAGCACTTCCACGGAGCAGCTGGAGTCTCATTAACAGTTAAGGAGACCTGATTCAGCAAAGTACTTGCTGAACTTTCAGCCTCTTTAGCCTAAGAAGTTCAGAAAAGGGTAGCTGGGACATTAAAACCATTTTTCCTCATTCAGAATCCTGAAGATCTAATAGTGCATGGGGGACTTTTAAGATGAGTAACTGAGGCACTAAGGAGCCAAAAGAGAAGTGCAAGCCAGAACAGATCACACCCCATGTTACTCTGCACAGTATCCCGACTCCTCAATATTTACATGAAACCAATTTAGATTTTTCCAGACATTAGCAAAGGAAGAGTAAACAACATGAATGATTTTGAGACTCCAAGTGGATCACACTTCTGTATCCTCTCTGAGGTGGAAATTGCTAGAGTTTAAGTTAGCTTACACATAAGCAGCAAAATCAAGGGAAGGAAAACTGAGCTACTCAGACTCTTCCTTTTCTCTTTGCTAAGAACAAGCTAAACATAAAGGCATTTTCACACAGTGCTAAGAAAGTCATTCTTGTCACCTCTCACACAAGGACTCCCAGTTCCATGCTTGTCTCTGTGCCCTGCAACTTCTCCTCTGTGACCTCAGTCCTACTGTGAAGTGTTCCTCTGCTGGTATCATTCCTGAGTGTGAGGTGCTGTCCCAGGGACTGCACGGGGTGGGCTACATTCTGGGCTACTGCGGGAAGGGCACGTGCCTTTTGGTTTATATTGCCAAGTGCTGTATGTGCTGGCAGCCCCTTATAAATCACACTGGAGCTCCTCCTGCACTTCAGTGGAGGAAACTACTCACAGCAGGTTATTTTTATGCATGGTAGAGGGGGCAGAAAGAATGGTCCTTTTCTTAAACTTAAGCATTGTCTCATGCAGAAGATAGGAGTGAGATAAAACCTCGCATCCTATCCCGGGTGTTCTACATATGTTTCCTGTTGCTTGCTGGGTGACACGCTGGCAAACAGCGATGCTCTCCTCTCACAGACAACTGATTTTACTCTTCCTTTTGATTTCTCAGTGGCCTTGCACAGCCAAGCCTGTCTGAACTCAGCAGCAACAGCTGCTGGAAGACACTTTGACTCCATAGATGCTCTTTTCAGGTTCTCAGATGTTTCTTGCTTTTACTGAGCAGACTTTTGGCCAAAATCTCTGTCTCAGATGTGCTGATTCCATCTGATTCCTGAGCCTACTGTTTTGCTTCACTTAGACTAGATTGCTCTAAATAAATTACCACTATCAGGCAGATAGTGGCAGATTGTGAATCCACAAGGTGCTTCTCAAAGAAGTGTTTCTATCTGGAATTTCAGAAAGTGCCACCAATATAATTTACAAAAAGGTTCGTTTATTATTGAGAGACCTTGACTGTCCATTCCTTTATAATGTAATGAATTGTAATTCAGAAGAATGGGATGTAAAAATGCTATTAAAAGCTGAAAACTTTTTCCGGAATAATCTTTTTCCCTCCACCTGAATTGCCTGTATTATTCAGAAGTATAAGCTCTGACAGGCATTACAAGGCTGTACTCTCTCCAGGTTTACATTCAGTGGCATGTAACAGGCACACATTTTGACACCACCTAACCCTTCAGTGATGACAATCCCACATCCTTTTAGAAAACAGGCCAAGTTGCCATCTCCTGCCCTCGAAATCTGTGCTAATGTTCCTGAGTGGATTTAGTTATAGCTTTATCGCATTCCAAAGCTGTATGATGGACAGCCTCACAATTTATGAAATTAACTGTGTGTTATCAAACTGGGAATACAGATGCTTTTTTCCATTTTTCTCTAGTTTTCACTAGAATAATGGAAGCCAAATCATTCCAGGCAAGCGCTGCACAGTAATTGCAGTTGATACTGTCATACAGAGCCTGCAATGATTTGCTGGCTCTGAACAGCTCGGTCTGTTGAAACACAGCAGATAAGACTTGGAAAATCAGCAGCGTTTCCATCCAACATGTTTATTGCTGAAGTAAAAGCTATGGCCATTTATTTTGGTGAGTCCTCACTCGCAGGGGATGTTTGCCTGAAGCAATGACTGCACAGTTTGGCTTTATGAACTTATCATTATGATCACCATTATCAATTTTGTGCTTTCTACTACTATCTGTGATTATTAATTAATGCATCATTCATTTTCCCAGCAGTTCTATCACCCTCACAGCATCTCTGGGGAAATGTCACTCTCCTCAGTTTTACACGGTGAGCAGCTGAAGCATGAGCCTAGGCTGGGGCAGAATTAGCACATCAATCAGAATTCAGGAGTTCCAGGCTGCTGGTCCTCTTCTCAGATCATTGGATCCTACTTCTTCCTGCACCACAGCTATACTTTTCAAACTCACTCTTACTGTAAGCCCTATGTTAGTAGAATAATAAAGGGAGATTTTTTTAGGTGGTCTTGCTACAGAAATCAAATTAAATGGCAGCTTGCCTCTGACAGTCAACACAACTCCTTTGAAGGTTCCTCACCGCACACAGACAGATCTAAGGCTTCCATCACATGTGACTTGATTTATTTGTTTGGTGTTGCAACTTACACACTGGTACATAAGCACTGTCAGGTTGCTTTAGCCTCTTTACTTGGACAGTGAAAAAAAATAGTAACACTACAGTATCACAGTATTTATACACTTACAATCTATCAACCATGTCTTGCCAGACTTCATGAATACACTAGAAAGGTTCTGAAGCATTAGAGTTACACAAGACACCTGACTTTTTTTTCTTTTTTTTTTAAACAAGCTGCTGAAATCTCGATTGAGAAGAAAGGTACCAACTTGTTAAGGCTGTTTTTATGGTACTTATACAAATCCTGCACTTTTCTGGACAAATTATAGCCAAGAAGCCATATTTTCCTACCTAAGAATTTTACCTAAGTCTGTCTCAAAATGCACAGCTTGTACTTTAACAGGTTTTTTTTACACTACAGCTTTGTGTTGATATACAGCTGCCAGTGGATAAAGTGATTCCCACCTGTGTAGCAAAAGAAAGCTTCCTTGTTTCTGAATCACAGAAACACAGAATGATTCAAGGTCAGCAGGGGATATATTGAACATATCATGGGCTCCATATCGTGGACTGTTCTGCTTGTCACGAAGGTACAGCAGAGCCCAAACAAAAAAACAGGATTGCCTTGAAGACAGTCTGACATGCTTCTCACCCAGACCATTCCCTCGCATTTCAAAGGCAAATTAAGAATGCTTTTTTCTTTTTTTTCTTCTTGTTTTTCCCTGTGTTAGTGCAATGAGGCCAAGAGAAAAGTCTGGCTAGAACACTTAAGCATCACTTTGAAAACAAGAACAAGTAGTGACAGTGCTTTAAACGTGTTTTCTGCTGTTAGAGCCTTACTGATTTTTTTCCTGTGATGGGAAATTTTGAACTGAAGACATTCTTAGACAAGGAAAAAAAGCTGCCTTCAGAAGAATATCTTAAGCTTCTGTGGTTATTGTAAGCAAAAAATCAAATTACTAAAGTAAACTTAATGGAAGTAAATCCACATTCTATAGAGTAAGAATTCAATTTCATAAGCTAATATACAACTACTTCCAGTGTTGCTCAGCTGCAAACCAGACTGAACATCACACTTCCAGGTTTTAAATTTAACACAGAGTATTAAAGCAGTTTCCACTTCTGCATTAGATAAACTTTAGTGCTAAAATGGAATATTGGGATGTTAATGACTTTGCTTTAATAAGACCTAAACTTTTTAATTAACCTGCCAAGACAAATTAGAGCCCATAGCTCTTAGGTAACTATTGCAGACAGCTGAGACTCAACACCAATGCCTCTGTTGGGAAAGGGATTAATGGTGGCTTTGGAATGAGTCTGCTTTTTTCTGCAAAGAAAAAAACTCCATTAAATACTGTGGCTAGAAGAATGCTGAGTGCTAGTTTTATGGAGTAATCTTTAAATTACAACCAAATGAATTTAGGTATATGAACAGCTTCAGCAGGTCAACCAAATTTAAAAATTAAATATTATTGAATCGGAAACAGATTTTGATATTTACAGGGTGGAAGAAGAATACTCAGTGTGCTATTAGGCACCCATTGGCAGCATCCTTTCCTCCTTGGACAGCAACAAATCCATGCCTGTGAGCTGAACTGACAGGGCATTTAATTGCCAGAGAAGTCGAAAGACCTATTTAGTTAATTTGTTCTTCTTAAGCAGTCTCAGCTTCATTCTGTTAGCAAGGAGAAATGGAGATCGCTGCTACTGTAGTTGCTACTACCAAGTCTTACAGTGCTCTTTATTGGAGTTTTAACCCCAGTACTCTGCCTGAACTCCAGCTTGAGTGATTTTGATGGTGTTCAATGGCAGGACTGTCTGTCACATAGAACTGTGGCATGGTGCTGCTGTCTGTTCTTCAATCATTCCTACACCTCTGCTCCAGATAGAGAAAAAAGCCAATCAAACAAAAAATCAAACAAAAACCAACAAAAGCCAACTAAATAAAAGGAAAATCAAAGTAAGAAAATAAAGCAAGGATTTTCCAGCTTGTAATCCATGTTTGGCACCGGGCAGAATCTCGTTATGGTTATAGTTACTTAAAAGGCCTACAAAATACTTACTCAACATTTAAGGTCTAACAGTATTCAGCATGTTGCTAAATACAATCCCCTGCAAGCATTCTCTCCAAAACCACACAAAGCCATCCTGCAATTCGAGTATGTGCATTAATACCTGGCCCCAAGGCACATTTAGGAGTTTAGGAATAATAGAGGAAATCCTTACCAATAGCAGTAGTAAGGAAAGAAACCACTTCCGATTCCTTGCCATCATTGTAGAAGGCTAAATGCCATATTCCTGAATCTAAATACTGGATAAATCCTGTCTCGTGGCTGGCCAAGGGCACAAAAGCTCTGTGCTGCCGCTGAGGTCCTTCCAAGCTTCTCGCCTCCTGCGTCAGTAGACGTCTTCCATCAAGGAGCTCGACAAAGTCAAACTGAAACATAAGAGGGAGCAACGTTTGTGTGTATATCAGGTTTCCTCAAGCTTAGTCTCTTATTCTGGGTCTACAGAAGCATCATAAACAGGATTTTCTCTGGTAACTCAAGTACTTTGCTGGATTATCTGCAAGTAACCATTTTGGAAATAGCTAGTATATGAATGTATTTTCCTGTAATTATATGAATCATGAAATCATCTTTGTTTAGAAGGTGACTTGCAGCATATTGGCCCTACAGAGGTGTTCTCATTCTGTAGGAATATAGGCAGGGAAACATGAGACCATACCTCAACTGCACTGTAAATATGACACTAAGCAGCTTATTTGTTATCTTCTTTGTGTCTTGGCTATTATGGAAAAAAAGACAGAAAAATATATCTAGCCCAGCTGGGTTGTTTGCCAGAATTGCTAGGGGTCACCAAGGGAAAAGTAAGAGATATTTTAAAGTAAACTCTGATAGAGGTCTTGCAGAAGTATTTTGCTTAGCCAAAAAATGTTTTATCTTAAAGCAATAGCAAAAATAGTTAAAAGATCACAGAAAATGAAGATGGAAAAGAGATAAATATATAGAAAACTCCCATTTAAGGAGTGGCTCTAGGTACTTTCCTCAAAAGGATGCATTGACTTTTTGCAATGGTAACTTCAACTGAACAGCCGCTCTGCTTTAATACTAGTATTGCAACTCCCTTTAGTTCCCTATTTAAACAATCTTCCAGTGATTTTCCACAATAATTGTGTTCTGTTTGGTATCATATTAATGGGATGAGGCAGATATAAGCCTAGCAGGCATCACAAATGTTAAATGAACCTTATTTAATCTGACTTTTATCACGTGTTTAGATGACCAGGACACATAACAAGCAGAATCTAGTAGCTGAGGCACTATTCAGCTTTTCTATTCTCTGACTTCACTTGGTTTTGCATCTCTCATCCAGCTGGTCAGATAAGTTTGTGGGTTTTTTTGGCAGGAAGAAGAAAAACAGGCAGAAACACCACCACTAATTTCGGAACCTGTAAATGTTGCTGCACTGAATGGCTGCTGGGTGTTAGCTGCCTGTGGCACCAATATTTAGGCTGCTTATCCCTTTTCACTTTACTGTAGCAAAATTTGGGTGCTCGTTATTAAGTTGTCTGGTATGGTCTTCAAAGTCAACCAAGATAAGGACTTGATGACATGTTCTTTCTTATGTAGGAAAAGTTAAATAAAGTTAAGCTACTAAGTTAAAAAAAGACGTGTTTATTTCCAACAGCATCTTGAGCAATGAGCTATATATGACATAGTTCGCATATGAAATGATAGCATTTGTCCCTAGGTTATTTTTATTATGCATTTTAAATTATATCTTTACAGGAAATTAATTTTGAACCTTGCTTTCATTTTTATTTTCTTTTGGTTATATTTCAGTATACAGATCTCAAATTTCGTGCTGAAGTCTTTTTGAAAACGTAAAAGCTGCTACACCTGCAAAAATCATTCCTTTTGTGTGTCTATCCAAGTTAGATCTTCTAGAGACAGTTTTTTTTTTAAAAAATATGATGTAAACATAAATTATAATAACATACGATCTAAAATCTAAAAATACAACATAAGTATAAATTCTAAGCACATGTAATTAAAAATATACATTTCTGTTTCAACCCTGTCCTGGGGGGCATCAGGCACAGCATCGCCAGCCGGGCAAGGGAGGGGATTGTCCCCCTCTGCTCTGCACTGGGGCAGCCTCACCTCAAGTGCTGGGGGCAGTTCTGGGTGCCATAATATAAGAAAAACATTGAGCTATTAGAGAGCGTCCGAAAGAGGGCCACGAGGATGGTGAAGGCTGTGGAAGGGAAAGCTTATGAAGAGTGGCTGAGGTCATTTGGTCTGTTCAGCCTGGAGAAGAGAAGACTGAAAGGAGACCTCATTGTGGTCTGCAGCGTCCTTATGAGGGGAAGAGGAGGGGCAGACACTGATCTCTTTCTTCTCCGTGGTGACCAGCGGCAGGACTCAAGGAAACAGCATGAAGCTGAGTCAGGGGAGGTTTAGGTTGGATATCAGGAAAAGGTTTTTTCACTCAGAGGGTGGTTGAACAGGTTCCCCAGGGAACTGGTCACAGAAGTGTTTGGGCAATGCTCTCAGGCACATGGTGTGATCCTTGGGGTCTTCTGTGCAAGGCCAGGAGTTGGACTTTACCTTCATTGGCCACTTCCAACTCAGCACATTCTATGATTCTATAAAACAACAGAATGGTTTAAGAGGATACTGGTGAGCGGTTGGTTTGAATGATAATTTGGGACCCAGGTGTCTGTAGCCACTCTGAGCATGAGGTACTGCCTAGGCTGATGCCTCATCAGGTCTCAGTGTGACCATGCCTGACAGAGCTCAGCAAGACAGTGACAGAGGACATCATTGTGGTGTCTGGGTGCTGGCAATGTCCCAACAGAGCTTGAGTTTGATTAAGGAACAGGTGAACTGAAGAAGGTAAAACCAGTAAGAGAAAAACCTAAGTATTTCCATTTTCATTTTGGAGCATGATGGAGCAGCTTGACTCAATTTTTAAAATATAACTGAAGAAACCCCAAGTAAAGTTCACCTCACCAAATGCTGACATCTCCATGGCAGCTTGAATTAGTTTTCTAGAATCACTGGCTTGCAAGCAAAGAGACACTTCTAGGATGCAACCTGCCTCATTGTAAAGTGGACATCTAAGAAATGTCCTGTGGATGGTGCTTACAAGCATCCTGCTATTTATTAGATGTAGTTACTTAGAGGTCAGTGAGATGAAAACAATTTCAAGGCACTCAGGTACAGTGAGCTGCTGTTGTTCCACTCCAATCTGGGTTATGCTTACTTGGGGCTTCCTGCCAAAAGCAAAAGGTTTTTTTTCTAAATATTTGCAAGATGCTGCTGCAGATGTTGATGACTTTGCCAAGTGACTAGTTACTAGTTGTAAATATTAATTGAGCCACAAATGGATTGTGCTTTTTTGCATTTTAATACATTCAAAGATTTTTAATAGGCAATTAGTTACTGCCAGCAAGGAAATCATAGATAAAATACCATGTTAATCAATTCAAACTGTACAAATGGAAAAATGCCCTCTGCAAGCTGTGATGGCCTGTCCCCAAAATTTATGATTTATTAAAATTTGGCCTAGGTTAAAATGAGTTTAAAAAAGGATCTGATCTGGGAAGATTAAATCTAATAGACCATAACAAAATTCTATAACTTATTATGGCTTGTTGAGAAGAATGAGAAGAAATGCCTTTTGTTAATAGTAAATTATTTTGGGCTTCTGCATGATCTGTTTCTAAGACTACAGAAATTTGAAGCTTACATTTTCTTCCTACTTATTAATGACCACAGTGGCTGGCAACCTAAAATAGAAAACAATCACCGCAGCCAGAGAAAGTTTCCCAAAGAGAATTTCGAATAGCTTGTTATTTTAGCATGGATAGATATGACTTGAACATTGTATTGGGTTTGTATGGTCAGGTTTTGGTAGTGGGAGGGGGCTGCAGGGGTGGCTTATTTGAGAAGCTGCTGGAAGCTTTCCCTGTGTCTGACAGAGCCAATGCCAGCCAGCTCCAAGACAGGCGTGCTGCAGGCCAGGGCTGAGCCTGTCAGTAGCAATGGTCACATGGTAGCAATTGTCACCTCCATGATAACACATTTAAGAAGGAAAAAAAATATTGCACAGAAGGAACTGCAGTCAAAGAAGAGGGGAGTGAGAATATGTGAGGGGACCAATTATGCAGACACCAAGGTCAGTGCAGAAGGAGGGGCAGGAGGGGCTCCAGGTGCTGGAGCTGAGATTCCCGTGCAGCTCATGGTGCAGCCCATGGTGAAGCAGCTGTGCCCCTGCAGCCTGTGGAGCTCCAAACGGGAGCAGAGATCCACGTGCAGGCAGCCTGTGGAGAAGAGCCATGCAGGAGCAAGGGGATGCCTGAAAGAAGGCTCTGACCCTGTCCGAAGCCTGTGCTGGTGCAGGCTTCTGGCAGGACCTGTGGCCCCACGGACAATGGAGCCCACACTAGAGCAGGTCTGCTGGCAGGACTTGTGACCTCATGGGAAACCCATGCTGTTCTTCAATGACTGCACTCCATGGAAAAAGTGAGGTCTATGTGTTAAACTTCAGATTTTTTACTTAAACAATTGAAACTATCCATGTAATAACTTCTGTTCCATAACAAAATTTAAGAATGATAATAAGTAAAGTGAATACAGAGTTCTGATCTACAGTTAGTATTATGCAATCATGACTTGAGTTTTTATTCAACTAACATGGGATTTTTAAGTCATAAATGTTTGAATCTCCCTGTGAAAGGAGACTGATTAAAAAAGGGCAACAACAGCATTATTGTGGCACTGAATTTATGATGTGCTGATCCTACTGAAATATTTTAATTCTGCAGAAAAGTAGGCAGAGACGTGTAGATTTATGACACTTTTTTGACAGAAATAAGTTGAAGGTGTGTTAATATGAACAAAATACTGTATTATCCAGAGAGATTGTAATAAACATATTTGCTTGTTCAAAAACGAAATAAAGGCAGGGTACTTCTATAAATCTCTGATATTTTCAGCTAATAGTAGAGGGCAAGGGCAATATACACTGACATAAACCTGCTAATTCTTTCATAACGTGCTGATGCAAGTGGGAGTAAGAGACTTTGCACTGCCAGTGAGTTATGCCCTAATGTATTAATCAATCTGGGTAAGAGCATGTTAGAAGCTGAAACAGAAAGGAGAGAAAATAATGTATAAAATCCTTACTTAAGGGGATGGTTCTTCAGAGCTTTTCACAGAAAGTGGTTTTTTTGATATGGTTTTTGTCAAGGTGTGTTAAGAAAAGCATCTGCTTTCATTTTAGTTCTTCAGAATAATAACTGGATCTTGATTTCTGCCTAAGTTGGTGGCTTTCCGTAAAATCTTGATTTTCTTTTCTTATACACTAATTACTTGGCCCTGACAAAACTCAGTCTAAGCTGACAGTCAGCAAACATCATGTGAAGGGCTGGCTCAAGGCATGCCAGCATGGAAGACAGAAGTGAATCTTGCTCCCCTAAGGGTGACCAACTGAGGTCTTGCTGCTCTTACCATGAGACAGGAAAGGCAGTGGCTGAAAGAGAGACAGACCTGAGATACATGAAACTGCTTAAGACCAGATTCCTTTGGATGCAGTTTGAGTGTGGCTGCCTTTGTGCAAAGCACTGGATGGAGAAGGTGGTATCTTCTGCTGCTTGGAGCAACCAGCTGGTACCCTTAGTGACCACCAGCTTCACAAAACCCTTCTCCTCTGGCAGCTTGCTGCCTTAGGCAACTGCTTGCTCTGCCCCTACCTACAGCCCACCAGATTAATTTGTATAAATTTTGCAATTGTCTCTTGATTCTCCTTCTCTGGATAAATGGTCTTTGGCATCTTGCAAGCATGCAACAAATTCTTGAAAGAAATAGATGAAATAAAACATCACATCATACAAACATCAATTTAAGACAACATTATTTAATTGAAATAAGGTCCCATTACCTGTGTGTGTGATGGTGGGAGTCCTTTTCTGCCATAGATGCCAACCAGAGCAGCCTTTCCTAAAGACACATTGAATTTCAGATGCACTGGGTGGTCGATGAACACCTGAGATCTCCAAAAGATACCAGGAGGGATCTTCTGTGTGGCTCGTCTGCCTACATCAATTTCTCCGGAGTCTATAAAACTGTCGTCTGGAAAGAAACTACTGGGCTTTCCTGCCAAAACACAGGAACAAAATTCTTGAATTAGTCTTAGATCCTGAAAGTAATCTAATCATACTGGTATCTCTGACACTGATCTTGAGAAACAGTCTATTAGTGTCCTGAAGTCTTCAGAGTACTTTGTCTACCCAATCCATACACTTATGGGAGGAAAACTGGCAGGATTATTTCTGGCTTCAGTAACTGTTTTGTTTGAAAATATGAGCATGGGAAGAGCAACCTGGAGAAAAATGGCCTTTTGTTTAAATTGTAACATCAGAGAGTGTGTAATTATATTCCAAAGATAAGAATAAATCATCTGACGTTATATCCTAAATGAATATAAGTTTAGGAATGGAGAAGTCATCATTAAATTAGTAAAGAGAAGTGTAGCAAGAGTGAGATAGATGTGCCACAGAGTGGAATGGTGGTATGGAGAACAGCAGCATGAACAATGTCTAAGTGGGGAAAGGAAAATGTTTCTCTATTAAATTAATTCTTGACAGTGGTAACAGTATTTGAAATATGCTGAACAGTTAAAAAAAAGCTAAAGAAAAAAAAGGACTGAGAAAAACAAAGGAGATCATACCCTGCACTTGAGTAACATCTATTAAGAAACATGAGAGGTTTTAATCTGGTTTCAATATAATCTGTGAAGTGTGCTATTACTATCCATTTTCTTTCAGAAGACAAATGAAGGCATTTGTTTTTAAAACTACCAGGCTGCAGAGCCTGGGTATTCAAATGGAATCAGTACATGCTGTAATGTCCAAGGGAGTCAGCAGGGAGCTTGGCATCCCTAAAAAACGCACCTGAGGAATTCCAGGTTAGAAATTCATACAGTCACAACTCTCAAAGAAGGTGTCTGCTTCAAATATTCTGGACCCAAAGGAAGACCAGGGAATGAGGGTCAGAATGAAAAATCAAACACCAGAATGCTCCCTTTTCAGCCTGTGCTATAACCAGTGGCCACAGCTTTGGCTGCAGGGCACAGCGATGATGAGGAAGGCAACTGCTTAGCAAACAGCCTTTATTAAGGACACTTCTAGTGGAAAAGTATGCAGTAGTGTCACCTGAAAGATTCTGGCTTTAGTAAAGAGAGCAACATGTCACCAACAAAGACTATGTATTAATTTTGGAAATTCAAATAAATTTGTTCTCTGATCTCTGTGCCATTACAGCACACACTACTCTGTGTTTCACAAAGCAAACAATTCTAACAAAATGAGAAGGAAACTTCTGGCTACATACATTCTTCTGTAGGAAAATCCCATTACGAATTTTTTCCTTCCAGTACCTATACTTGAGGAAAGCGGAAAAAAAATCTTTTCCCATCTATCATGAATTCACGTGAAATAGTCTCTTACTTGCCATGTTGAAAAGGTGACTGGTAGAATATTGCATTTGATTGTTTCAAATGACCTTTCCTTTAATATTACATAACGTTAAATACAGTATTGCCTTAAATTTCTCCATATACCATCCCAACACAAACTCTTCAGGAGAAACAGATGTAAATTGTCAGCTGCCTCTGAAAATCAACATAGAAATGATATGCATATTAACTATTAAGGATGGGGAATTTTTCCTCCCAGAACTTTTGGTTCCAGTAACACTAAACCCTGATTTAAAGTCAGCAACTGCTTAAAGACACTGCTGGAACAGGACTTGATGGCATGAGCTATCTTGAGGCAGAAGATTTATGCATACCAGCACAAAAGGTGTATATGCAAAGGCTGTATGTTCACACAAAAAAAGCTACTCTTAATTTTTTAAGATCTCCATTTATCTTTGCTCATCACTCTCAAATAAATACAGAGGGGAAATCTGCTGACTTTTTATCCTTTTTCAGTCCACATACATATTAAAGGAGATAATCAGAAGCAGCTTAGGTAAATGGGCATTCTTTCTGAATCCTTCTGTGCTAATAGAGTACAATTGCACAATGAAAATCAGCCAGCTAGATTCTGAAGGGAATTATGTTATCAACTGGATTGATAGTATTTATTTGGCATACTAAAATTTTCTTTTCACACTGTCAAGATTATAGGAAACAGTTCCAATGTCTTCATGCAAAATTTCTTATTTCACTATTGTAAGATGAAAAGATTGAGGATTCTATTAAAGAAGAGCTACAGACATCACATGTTTTGGTTCAAATGAAGGATATATTTTTTTCTGATTACTACTGACATGTTTTATAGATTCTTAGATATTCAGATGAAAACCTTAAGTATTTGATATGCCCCATGATTGTTCATTAATAAAGATTGTACATCAGAGTGAATATGGGAAGGTGAGAATTTAATATGACAGATGTTGCTGCGCAAGATAGAGCCTGGAGAAAATGAGCACAGGATGTATTCTGTAGAGAGAGCAGCACTTGCTCATGCAAACAAAAATGCTTCTGTGATTGCAAAAGACAGTCTCACAGAAATAATTTTTTGTACACATAATTACAAAGTTTATGTCTCCTCTTGGTGGACACTTGTATGTCTGAGAAGTAGACATCCTAAGAGCTGTTATATCATGTTGCGAGCAGTTGAAGCTTGTCCTGATACAGAAGTCCACGGAAAAGCTCTCGTCACGAGCTTGAATTCAGTCCCTGAAATCCCTCTCTGTTTCATCAGTTTTAGCCTACAGTAAGATTAGGCTCTATGGACTGGATACTTCATAAAGAAATTATAATAAAAAAGCCATTTCAGCTTCTAATCAGAAATTGGCTTTTAATCAGAATATCTTACTCCTTAAAATTAACTTCAGGTCTGAATTTCTTAATTGCGCTGTCAATTACTTTGCTCTTTCTGCACATTACCTTGAACTTTTTAGTTGCCGTAGCAACTGTTCCTAATTTCTTTGGATATCAAAATGAACTATTTCATTTCAGACCTTGCTGAATCTCTCTCTATTTCTGATAGGATGGTTCCCTGGCCCATCAAAACACTTAAGAACACACACAGCTCTGACTTCAACCACAGTCAATTACATGCTTAAATGTAAGCATGTGGTTAAGTGCTTTGGTAAACAGGGTTGGGCTTGAACAGAGAGCTAAATGTTGCTCTGGAGCACAGCCACAGATGAGAAGGAATGACTATTACTGAGAGTTGGCAAGACACTGGTAATGATTCATTCAGATCAGCTCTAAGGATGCTCCTAACACATTCCAGCCTATTTCATTTTGATCCAGAAGACATTCAAATATATTTCAATTATTTTTAAAATAAATTTCAGTCACATACATTCTGGTTTAGAACAGAAGCCCTGCAGCACTGCTAGTCCAGAATTAGTTACATAGGTACCTGATGTGGAGAGAGCTGCATTTGAAGGCTGGACAGTGCACCAAAGATGTTGTCCTGATGTGTTTTTTAGTCAGGACACGATATTTTCCTCTGAAGCCTACAGATTCCCTAAGATCTACACAAAGCACTAACTTGAAAGGTCTTCTAATGACATAACTAGGCTATTTCCCAGATTTCTCTTTTAACAGAGCAGCAATCAAAACTTCTACTCATGTCACTGCAAACGTGGCTAAAATAAAATCAAGTGGAGGTCCTTCACTTGGATGGCAGTTTTGAATACATCCATTTATTTTCATTTTGACTTTTAAAAGGAAATGGACAGATCAAAGCTCGATGATTCAAAAGTGAAACATATGGCAAGTTAGAGGGGAAAAAAAAAAGGATCTGTCGTGAAGTATTTTTGAGTACAACAGCAGGGCTGTCTGCAGCTTGCTGTACTGTCTAGTAAGATTTGCTGAGAATAACCTGCTTAGCTGATTTTTCCTTGTAGCAACTTGATGGCAGCCATCAGTTACCAGTACATACACTGTTTTAAGGAACACACGTAATTATGGCCTTTATTTGGACTAATAAAGACAGATAAAAACTCTTACAGAAAAAGACCCTCTACAATTAATTTAAATTAAACATGCAAACACAGGCTGTCAGCCAAAGCCTAGGGAACTCTGTGGAAACTTTTGAGTTCAGTGAGTTGCAAGAACAGTAGCATACATCTTATCTGTCCACAAAATTTCTTCCACCAAAATAACTACCAAAAATAGTCAATTACTGCAATTTTACTGGACTCTCTTAATTTTATATAATCTTGATACACAAACAAAAAAAGCTTTCTGAAAATTTGCATTTCTCATTTCTCCAGCTATGTCTGGGGAGGGATAAAACTTTGCAGAGCTTACAAATACTTTCAACAGTGGTGCCTGTAAAAAAAGCACACAAAGATGTAAAGCTGCTGGATAAGGTACTGCTGAGTTGAGGACTCGTGAGCTGCTTCTAATTTCTGTCAACACCATGATACTTTCTGGAGACTAGGCCTTTTACCTGGCTACTTTTGCAAAGCTATGTCCAACTCTGGAGTGCTAAAAACCACAGTGTAATAGTTCTCAGTAAGTATTTTGGTCCTCAAAACATTTGCTAATGGCAACAATTACTCAAACTCATACCCAGTCAAACAAACATTTTTTTGTAGTGCTGTAGAGGAAGCTTGATCCAGCGTTTCAGGAATCATTTAATTTTCAAGAGACAATGTTTTCCCATGAAAACAGCCATTCGAGGCAGGGTTTTCATGCTGGCCTTCTGTAGTCTGTGAGAATGCCTTGAATGTGTGGAGAGGGTTTCACACAGTTTTATTGCATTAGTGGACATCAGAGGAGTATGAAACTTAGAAACATATGGAAACAGGACTGACGACTACTAGGTCTAGAAACGAAAGACTGGAAAAGCACCTGCTGATGGCAGCGCTGAGGGTAATGGAACATGAGATTGGACGGCTGGAGTTTAGAGGCAGACAGAAGACTCACAACATGGACACACACCAACCATACCTTCACTGGTTCCTTTGCCTTTCCTGTCAGGTAACTCTAACCCTGTGCCCCCCGAAGGATATAAGGAGACGTCCGTTGGCACTGGCCAACTGCTGGCTGTGTCTTCCGTGATCTCATACATCTGCCCTTCCATCGGCTGCAGGTGCCAGTTTAGGCCAAACAGGTGCATGGCTGTGGTGAGCAATGAGAAAAGTCATCTTTTTCTGTTTTGGAGAGGTTCAGAACTACAGGGGCACTTTCTAAACCCTTACTCCAGTGCCTCATTAGTGGTCATTGCTTTAGGATAGGAATGGGATTAATGTAATTAGACAGCCCCCGCTGCTTCTACCATACCAGCTCCCTAGGTCCTTCCACCCACTTGAACTCTATTTAGATCACCTGTACCAATCCACTCTGCTTCTTCCACCAGGACCACTCCTGACTCATGATCTGCATGACAGGATAACCAGGCACAAAGTTCCCACGGCTGGGGTGACAATGCAGTAAACACAGAAATACAAGGAGTATTATTTCTTAACATACCAATAAATCCCAGGGAACTGCACTCTGGTTTGTTTTGTCATATTCACAGTGTATTATATACGTTCTTTTTTTTTTACCCACCAATTATAGGCAGAAGCCCTTATAGACATCTCTGACAGCTTTTGCTGGTTAAGACCAAGTAAAAACTGTGGCAGATTAAGACCCCTCTTGCACACATGCCTCTGTGCTCTCTGTCACAAATGTGAGCGACTATGTCAGCGCATCCCTTTGTACAACTCAGCTCCTTCTGTTCAGATCAAAGGCATATCCTTGAGAACTGAAAACGAGCAGCACCATTTAGATTTGTGTGATATCAGGGAAAAGCTCTCTGTAGGTTTCTGGGCCATGCAAAGTCATCCAGTGCACACGTGAATCTATTTCAAGGCATCACATAAAGACAAGTGAAGTTAAGGAACAAGACAGACTACTTAAAAAGCAAACACACGTATGAGGAGTATGGAAATCATATGCTTATACAACTGATACTTGCCCCTTGCAAATATAAAGCAAAAGAATGTGGCTTGTGGCTTACCATATCAGTTCTTCCATCCCCAACATAAACATTTCATACTCAATCAGTATCCAGCTTAGCTTCAGGCTCTACACAGCTAAATGATCTGGTATTTGCTACATTTGGAATGACATTTCTTTTTTGAGGGAAAGCCTTGATATTTTACACTATAATTTCTCAAAGAAACTATACAATGGCACTAACATCACAGCCATTTAGTATAAACAAACCCAGTAAAGAAACAGAGCATTTCCATGGCCTATAATTCTCTTTTTATTCACAAAGATATACCTGAGATCAGCAACCACTGTTAGGGACAAGTGGTTAGTTTATTTAAAGCTGTGCACCAGAAACAATATTTTCACAAGGATTGAAAAGTAATCTGAGTATCTCTCTGAAGACAGAGTGTTTAGGCAATTTAGCAAAATACGTGATTTTTTCCACTTTAGTCTCAATTAGGTCACCTATCATTTACTAACACAAATAAAGCTGTCTTTGCACAACTACAACATCATAAAACTTGAGCACAAAATCCTTTTTTTTACCATGTAAATGAGGACTGTGTTTGTTAACAGTCTTATCCATTTAGAAAGAAAATACACTCCTTAAACTCCCACACAGTAAGCAAGCACAGCAAGGAAGGTCTCCCGAGGGCCTGTTCAACACTCATTTTTATACAGGTACATATACCAAGAATGTTACCAACACTAGTGGTAATTTAAACAGGGTACTTCAGGCAGAGGGACGAGTATTTTCATCTGAAAGGGGTATATTTACTTGGCAGAGAAACTGTGTAAGAGAAGAGAGGAAATCAGACCATGAACAAGGAATTTGCATCAAGCATTTGGCATTGCTATGCTTGCATAATATCTTTGTGTTTATACAGCCCTCATCATCAGAGTGCCTGGGCACTTCATAGCTATTAACCTCATAAAACCTCATCAGGTAGGAAACTGCTTTTTTCTACTACACAGAAAGGGAAAGGAGAACTACAGAAGATTAAAGGACTGATTGAATTCACCTGTTTGGCCATTTAAATGCAATTGTGTGTTAATTCACTTAACTTACTCTATGCTTACAGGGTCAGAAGATTTAAGAGGCATTTTGTGCAGCTCTCTGCCAGCAGTTTTGTTCTAAGCTCAGTACTGGATGCTCTGAGCATGCAATGTTAACATGGGATGTTTATAGCTACATGGATGTTTGTAGTTTCAAGCAGAATGAAAACTGTACTCTTCATTCCTCCAAACTCAGGCAACCCTAGACAGCAGTCAGGCCTAAATTCTGCTGTCCCTAAGTGCTTAAGCCCAGCCTCATCTCTCTGATGTCTCCATGTTAGAATGACCTGCATGAGCTTATACTGGGCATCCCCGGTTTAGGCAGGAACTGAGCCAGTGGTTTGCTTTCTTCATAACACCATTTGACCTGCTGTATCCTTTGGACATCACAGCCTAAGTGCCACACAGATTTTTAGGAACACATTGCAAGGCCACTGTTTCCCAGAAAGAACATTGCTGCTTCTCCTCTCCTTAGGAGGAACTTGTTATTGTAGATCATTATTTACTGCAAAAAAATGAAGGCGAAAAACTCAACATTGTTTTGGGTGCAGTGGGAAAACTATGAACATTTCTTCCAGGCATTAAAATTCATTTAAAAAACCTGAGAGGAAATGTCTTAAGAAGTGATCATCATTCAATGTAATGACAGAACTGGCAGTCTGGAAGTGCTACAGCTTTTCTGCACATTATCCATCCACTTGAGCAAGTGAATCAACCATTCCATGCCATCATGCAATTTTCAATGTTTGAAAAGTGTCTTACAGTGTCCCAAAATAGAAAATACGACAGAATTATCTGTAACATAGACACTGTGTTATCACACAAAGTTAAAAGACTTGTATCAATGTTAACTTTTGTGCTTTGCTAATAGATTTTGTCTAAAGCAAAAAGTATCTTGTGTACATTGATCCCATCATCACATAGATCACAGAATCACAGAATGGTTTGGGCTGGAAGGGACCTTAAAGACCATCTACTTTCAACCCCCCCTGCCATGGACAGGGACACCTTCCACTAAACCCGTTTGCTCAAAGCCCCATTCAGCCTGGCCTTGAACACTTCCAAGGCTGGGGCATCCACAGCTTCTCTGGGCAACCTGTGCCAGTGCCTTATCAGCCTGATAATAAAAAAGTCACTATATCTAATCCAGATCTATTCTCTTTTCATTTAACACTGTTATGCCTTGTCCTGTCACTACAGACCTTAGTAAAAAGGTCTCTCTATATCTTTCTTATAAGCCTCCTTTTGAAGTGCTGAAAGGCCGTAAGAAGGTCTCCAATGATAAGCCATAAGAATGAGATCTATACACCCCATGCACACAAAAGTGCAGAGCTCTGAAAACCAGAATTATTTGAATAGCTTCTTGATTATCAAGTGGCTTAAAAAAATTCAGAAAACAGAGTGTAAAAGCTCAGAGCTACTGCTCTGATCTATTCAAGATTTCTGATTTGATGTTTTTAAGCACAAAATAAAAGCCTATAAATATTCCTACTCATACGGCAAACAGACATCATGCAATTTCTGCTACAGGTAGGCAATAACCACAAAATTCAATCTGAAACAGGAACAAAGAGTCTGATTTACTTTGGAAACACACTCTGGTAGCAGGTATGTTATGAGGAAGTCACCCGATTAAGTGATTTCATGACTATCTTCCAAATAACAGCAGTGTCTTATTGGCAAGCTGGTGGAAGATTCATCCCTCCTCTTGCTCCCTCTAACTGCCACACTGGTGCTGAAAAGTCAAGTAACAGCAGAGGATATTTTGGATCTTTACATCTCAATGGGATGTGTAAAGCTGTTGTTGCACACAGTTGTCTTTAAAGATTTTTAAAATGGCACAAATCAACCTTGTTCTGTGCTAAATTGATGCAAAGTTCTTTGTCACAGAAAAAAACCCAACAAAGGACCATAATCATGAAAAAGCCCTGGAACCATGGATGAGAAGCACAACCACACATTTTAAAGTGTTAATGTTCCTAAAAGCAAAGTGAAGCTGTAAAAATAGATTGAGATTCCTGATGTTCTTAGTCTCCAGGTCAATGGAACCCACTGTGGACATTTTCTCTGGCTTTTTTTTTGCCCCCTGCTCAGCTAGATATAAGATGTCACTGACAGAGAGTAAATGCCTTCCTAAAAGCCCCGATGTCCTTCTCCCTCTCCCTCTTGAACATGATGCTCAATAGATTTTCAGATATTGAAGGCTCCCCACGTATTAAAAGAGCACTCTGCAATTAACAATCTTTAAAGTGTACACTTCTGTAAAATACCATGTAGCTTTCACTGCCTAGGAAGCTCCATGACAGGCTCTTTGCAGAAGCTTTGGTTATATTTCCCATGGAGAATAAAACTCTTTTGTCTGTCTTCCCCTGGAACAAAAACAATAATTAGGGGAAACCCCACATCCTCTCTGGGCAGTTTCAGCACCAACAACTTAGATGATACAAAGGCATTTGGGGCTCTGGCCCATTGCGTTCATGTTTTGACTTTAAAGCTTTGACTTGCACAACCTTTCCCCTGTAGCTAAGCGCAAGCAAAAAGTGCCCTGAAACTTGCTGAATGGGTAACAGAATTTTCTGTGGCAGAGTAAATCACCTTATCCTCAGTCCTAAGTCGCCTGTGCCTGCCTTCTTGGTGGACAAAAAATGGACATCAAACTTCAGTCCCTTCAGGGTTTGATTATTTTGCTGAGTTCAGCATTTCAACCATGCCAGTGCGATACGGCTGCTATTTGCTGGACTCAGATTCACTTCAGCAAAGAAAATTTGCCAGCAGCTTAGCATCAGCTGAGTTATTTAATCATGCAAATAAATCAAAGTTCATATTGGTGGGACCAAGTATTCAGGATTCTTTTGATTTTAACGTATTATCTCTTCCTATATTGCATTATTCCTACTCGATAGCTACTTGTGGATGCCATAATCAGCATCAGCAGATGCTGATAAGCCAAATAAAGAGGAACATTCTTTCCAACTTTCTTTTGAAGAGACCCAGGCTTCTGAGTATCTTTGTATTATTGCCATTTGCTTATGAGACAGCAAAACACTAAAGTCAAAACAACTTACTCAGTGGAGCAGAGAACAAAAGGAAGTGGTACAGCATTTAGAATGAAAAAGGACAAACAAAGATGGTCAACAAAATGGACATCTCTTAGGTTGATGGAGCGAAGGAGTTAGCAGAGAGAGGCAGATGATTGTGATAGATCACAGGGAGAAGAAAAGACAAGACATGCTTACTGAAGCATATGAGACCCCCAGAAACCACAACAGTCAGCAAAAAATTGAAAAACAAACTGCTGGCCCTTTATTAGCTTGTTGCTTTGCCCAGAGCAGCAAGCTAAGTGTAATGAATAACCAAACCAATCAATTACGATGTTTGGAATTAAGGCTACAGCTGAAGCCACCAGCTGCTTCACAGTGTTTGTTAAAAGCATTCTCACAGCAGCTCACAGTCTCTGCTGCTACCTTCTCCCTTGCTCTCTCAGGGCTAAGTCCTGCAGGTACCACAGCTGGCCTGGTGATTCCTCACCCAGGCAAAGCTCCTACAGAAACTAAGGAATGAATAAAATAACAACTGTTTTCCAGCTAACAAATGATCTTGTCCTGAACAATGAATAAAGAGTTTCTCAGAACTGAAGCTTAACAAAACCCATTAATGATCCCTACCTGAGCCTGGACTTACAGCAAGCGCAGGGGGTAAAGGGCATGAAGGCAAGACAGAGTCTTTTGGGATTCTCATTTGAAAACCCTAGCCAGTTGCTTTGCACTAAGAATATTCCAGGTTTTCAGCCCATATTTATGTAAGGATGTCAGTATATTTGCTTAAATAACACAGGGGAGGGCACAAGCTTTGGAAAAGCCAAGCTTCTATGCACAGCCACTCCGCCCTCCCCAGCTCAGCTGTACTGGCATTGCGCTCCATCTGGAGAAGTTTGGCTTCACTACTCCATTGGTTTCTACAAGCACCTCACTGCACTGCTGACAGCTAAGCCAGAGCCAATACCAGCCTAAAGGCCTCTCCTGGGAAGGAGAAGGGTTTTCCAAAGCCTCCCTGTGCAGCATGGGGAAGAGGAGAAAATGGAAAAACATGGTGTGACAAGGAACAGATGAGAAGGACTGATGTCACAACGGACAAGAATAAAAATGAGAAAGGGGAGGATGGTGAGAAAAATACGGAATGCGAGAAATTGAGAAAAAGAAGGTTAGGATAGTGCAAAGACAAGCTAAACAAAAAAGTAAAAGGGATTTGGAATAGAAAAAACAGCTGAAGCTCAGTCAGTGGTTGAGAAGACATTTTTACAGCTTGTTTCTTTGCTCTCCCTTCTTTGTGTGGAAACAAGAATAAGATGTGTGGTGGTTACATATTCCTCTTTAACCTTCATGTTTAGTCAGACTTACAATAACATGCTCTCTAAAATGATACCTGAGCTTTGCTTTTTTCTCCTAATTGAGAAAAAGCTGAACCACCACTGAATTACTCAGGGTTAATTTTAACTCAAGTAAATGTATTGCTTTCACTCCTGTCTCTGGAAGAAACTTGACTGTAATTATCTGGATAACTGTCTCCACAGTGA
Organism: Eulacestoma nigropectus; assembly: GCA_013397775.1. NCBI lineage: Eukaryota > Metazoa > Chordata > Aves > Passeriformes > Eulacestoma > Eulacestoma nigropectus. The sequence goes on along the minus strand of VZTE01005755.1, from coordinate 7,281,254 downwards.
AATCCTATTATTTTTGTACAAGTGGTAGAATTGCCTGTTGCAGAATTAACCGTATTTTTGTGACATTCAGTGTTATGAAAAGGAGCCTTTCAGCATGAAATAATCACTGGTTTGTCAATCTTCAATAAATCAAGGAAGATTAAGAAGAATGGAAACAGTAAAACAAACATTAAAAAAATAAATCAAACTGTTTTTCTCTTACACTGCTGTTCCGTTTCAGGGCTGACCAAGGCTTCTGTGTCCCAGCATGGCAGAACACATGAGAGTCAGGGGTTGACGTGGCTCTATGGCCCTGCTGGTGTAGGAAGAGGGCAAAAAGCTGGATGCAGCATATACTATCTGCTCTACTTGTTTGTATGGTCAAGTCCTGGACCAGACAGATCCAAGCTGTTGTTCATCTAAGAGCATCGGGACACTTTTGAGTGCTGGAGTGATTTAATACCCGAAGAACAGGTTCACAGGTCTGGAACTGAGATCTAGTATCCTGACTGAAGTTCCCAGCAGTTTGCAATATCATGAATTCACTTCATTCACACATACATACCCAGGTCACTCAGCCAGGCACCACAGGGCAAGGAGAGAGGGATTCCTGCAAGGCCACTTCTTGCATTGACTTTGGCAGTAACCTTATGACCAAAAACTCTTTACAGCACTCTGTGTCATTCCTAGTGTCTGAAATTATTTCCTATACATAAATGCTTTCCATCTGTGGCTTAAAACTCTCATTCAGGAAATGGAAAACCTGACTTCATAAATCATCTTTTGCCCGAATGAATGCGAATTTGCACACCAGGATAGGACTGCAGTCACGTGGGAACAGAAAATCCTGCACATCAGGCTCTCCACAACCCAGACGGATTAGAGCTGCTGTGCAGTTAGAAATGTAAAATTAACAGGTCACAAAGGAATGGAGCCCGAAAGGCAGCTTGATTACATGTTGTTTAAGTGAAGACTCTCAGCCTGTGGCTGGAAGGTCCCATGGCTCTGCTTCCTGCCTGTTGAGTTATTTCACACAAGACAATAGTTAAGAAAAATAAAAAAGGCACCAGGAGGGACATTTAGGGTAATGCTCACTACTGTAAATTCCCAATTTGCCTCCCTTCTTAACTGCTCAGTGATCCACCTTCAAGGAGAAAAAAGAGTCTTCAAGCCTTCACAGGCTGGGGTTGAAGACACTTCGATGGGCTGGGATGCAATTGCTTCATCTAAGAACCAGACAATCTGTATCCACTCATCTCAAGGTTAAGGGAGGAAGAATTTTGCTGATAAAACAGAGAGATATCTGTGTTGTGTTTGTGGGACTTTTTTAGGACCTTAAATGTCCTAAAGTATGACACAGGTGCTTTCACAGCCAGCTGAGTACAGACATGCTATGGAATGCATCTAGTCATTCCTGGGACTCTACCTGCTGCCTGACTATTGCTTCACATTCAAACTATGCAAGTACCAGAAGTGGTTCTTTTGGAGATAATTCACATCTTCTCCTTCCCTTAATCAGAATCACCACGTGCAAAGGGGGAATAAAAATGACAGGGAGCTTCCTACCTTTTAAAATTTTGCCACCAAGGTAGGAACTGCCTCTTCAGAAAACAAAGCATTGTGCTAATCACCTGAAATCCTGGCTGCAAACGCATTTACTTGCTTTGATTTGACACTAACTAGCTATTCTTTGACCCCTCCTGATTGAAGAAGAGCTGTATCAATGATTTCCAAGATAGAAGCCGATGGTCTACCAAATAGTATTAGCTTCTTCTTAGGAGAACAGTTTATATTTTAATTTAGTTCCCAATTGTTCTTAATAAGGAAGAAGAAAGGCTTCCAGCTGAAGCACCACATTTTTTTGAAACCTTCAAGGAAGTGACTAGAAAGGCATGTTATAAAATGAAGCAGTTAAACTCAATGTTTGTTCAATGCAAAGAGTCAGCACTTCCTATTCAATGTCTTCCTAATTACCCCGGAGGATCAAAGTCTTTCGAATGATTGCCTGTCCATTCAAACCATTAACAGATGATCATTGGCCCCTCCAGTGCTACAGTAGCTAGTAATTTCTTGCAGGAAAGAGAAAATACAGTTTTAAATGGGTATATTTAAATATTTTTATACATATTTAAAGGAGGATTTTTTAAAAGTGTTAACCTATAGAAAAAAAATAAACATAGAAGTGGCATGGCTTATGCGAGGAGCTGCCTGCTTAAATACCTTTGGTAATTTCCTTTACCATCTACACCAATTTCAAACAGAATAGGAAGTGGAAAGACGGACCTCAGCAGCACTTGGCTGCTATTAGGCAGCCTACTGCACCAAAGAAACTTATTTCAGCCCTCACAGCTCTGGTAAACTTCGTGCTACCAATGCTCAGGCCTTTCTCAGTAAAATAATATTTTCCCTTCTAGATACCCTTTCTGGCAGAGACCATATTACTATAAATATTACTGCAATATTTCTTCAAGATCAAAGTCAATTATAAGATGGTCCCACTATACCTCTGAATGGAGTTTTAATTTGTGTATATAATATTAGAAATAATGGTTTTCCCATTGGGGTACTCACTTCAATTAGAGAAATGAGGACAGGCAGCTCTACCAGAGGACCTTTTATCCTGCTTTGCATTTACAAAATTCTGGGCTAGCCTGTTGTGGACAATATAATTTTACAAATGCCCTTTTATTACACACATATAAACTGTGAGGCACTAATTAAAAATGGTGTAATTTACATAGGTAAATCAACAAGGTCTCACATGCTTCCTTCCTTGTTATCTCAACTAGATAACTCAGAAAACCTGCCTTCCAAAAATAATACAATAAGTTGCCTAAAATCTAAAAAACACAGTTTGCTGTGCAGAAGTCATAAAATTTATCTCTCTTCTTCTAACACCCCAGCACAACAGAGGTGGGATCAGAGTTTAAATCAAATATGCCAGTTTAAGCACCAAAATCTAAATATTGCTGTAGAATTTGATGTGTGAGCTGATCTCTCAGACGGCTGCCTGTCCTTCTGAACACAAACATGATTTTATTACAGTAAGACAAGTAAATGTCTTTGAGAGGACTGCTTGTGTTTTAATCCTAAAATCAGCTGAAAACTGCATTAGTGTTATTAGTCACTATGCACATTCTAAAAGCACCAGAGCCCCAGCTGGGCTGTGCTAGTTGATACAAGAAAAATTAACAAAATTACAATCTCAGAATCCCTTGGTGTCCAAAGAACAGGTTTAACTTGAGCTTTACTTAGCCTAAGTAAATCTAGTGACTTCAATAGGATGATGGAGGTGTTTCAAGTTCAGTACAAATTTACACATTTTGTAGATGTGGGCCAGAGTGCTCATCAGCATTGTCAAAACTGAGCTCTAAAGCAGAATCCTGTTCGCCTTGAGACTGTTGGAAGAGATATGAAGAAATTTTAACTGTACATGTGTTCAGGAGCATCATGCTGTTTTAGCTGCTTTGGATGACAAAAGCAGAGATATGTTTAAAGCAGGCTAATTTTTCTTTACATATACTAGAAAAACAAACATTGTTCCAATTTGGAAAGGGGAAAAAAATCCTTTTTTTTTTTCCTGTACAAAAGCTTGGCAAATGGATACAAATGCACAGTCTGAGAAAGCCGATAAAGTGGGTGATACAGCACAATTAACAACACAATAATTTTTTTTCTGTGCAGAGACCATGACCATGAGCAAAATCCAGCACAATACTTTCAGGGGCTACAAATCTAAGTGAATGGTTCAGATCAGTGTGAAAAGCTCTCTCAATCACAAAACCCAACACAACCTGATGATTTGTTCCCTCGGACTTAGGAATAAATCCAGCACACAGATTAAGGCAAGTGCTAGCAAGTGCAACCCACAGTGTTCTAGAAAGACCCACAGCCATTTTTAATTTTACCTAAAAAAAGCATTTGCTAAAAAAATCTTGAAGTTTGCCAAGTCAAGCAGTCAAAAACGAGCAAAGAACAGAATTAAGATTGCTTGTGTGATTTTACAACAGCCCCTGTATGCATATGTACCCTGTAATAGCCTTTAATTCCCTCATCACAGGCTATTTTTTTTCACTGGCCTAATGCTGAGCAAAACAATTGCACAGAAATTGCTACTCAACCCTGGCAACTCCAGCACTGTAGCATGTTCAATTGCTTTCTAGGGATGCCATATGTGCAGTCTGCTTGGTAGCAGTAGGAGGGGGTTGGAAAGGGAAGGAATACACTCGGCGCAGGCAGTTTTGCTACTGCACTCTAACTAGGTCCCTATTGCGCATGTGTGAACTCAGATTTTCTAGTTTTTTGGCAGCCAGCTCTGGGTGGACCAGGGATGTGAAAAAGTACACACCATTGCTTGTTCTCCCTAATAAAAAAAAGAGATGCCACAATTCTCCATTACCTCAGTACTTCTGCAATATAAATAGAAAACAACAGTAAATCCAATAGCAGAATTTTGCCTAATGAGTGACCACATCAGCAGGCGGATCCAGGCCCCTGCTCCCACAGGTCTGTTTAGGGTATAGAATCACAGAATCATTAAAGTTGGAAATGACCTCTAAGATCATCAAGTCCAACCACTAATCCAGCACTGACATGTTCACCACTAAACCATGTCTTCATTTGCCACATCCACATGCCTTTTGAACACTTCCAAGCATGGTGATTTCACCATGGGCAGCCTGTTCCAATGCTTGACAACCCTTCAAATGAAGAAACCTTCCCTAATATACAATCTAAACCTCCCCTAATGCAACTTAAGAACATTTCCTCTGGTCCTGTCACTGGCTGCCTGAGAGAAGAGACCGACCCCCACCTGGCTACAACCTCTTTTCAGGGAGTTGTGGAGAGCGATAGGTCCCCACTGAGCCTCCTTTCCTCCAGGCTAAACACTCCAACCTCCATCAGCTGCTCCTCATCAGACTTGTGCTCCAGCCCTGTCCCCCCTCCTCTGTTGCCCTTCTCTGGACAAGCTCCATCACCTCCACGTCTTTCCCGCGGTGAGAGGCCCAAACATCCCCTTGTGATAACTTAGGCCGTGATAATTTTGTTTCATCACTAAATACAAATGTATCAAAGTGCTTGCTCGGGAACACAGCACACCGCTTTGCCCATTCCTCCCCAAAGACTAAGTTGACAGTAGTGAATTAAACAGTACCAAGCAGTGTAACTTGATAGTCTGTAACATTTATTCATTAGAAGGAACTCTACCGTGATATTGGCTCGGGTCAGCCAATACCTTCTAAATTCCTCTGCACTGTTCAGCTACCAAGGACCAGATGATTATTCTTAATAGATAGTTTGGGTCTGAATACCCATGAGTTTAACAGTAGAGAAATGTATCTATTCTGGACCAGTTGGGTGCCCAGAATGGTCCCACATACATGTTCCACAACTTGGAGTAGCCCATGATGCAGTCTGACTGGGGAAGGTGTACTAAAATAAATAAAGTGTTACTAACCACCAGGATTAATGCTCTTTGGAATATTGTTATGCTTAGATTGAGGGATTTTATTTCTTTTTTTACCAAAAGCCTCAGGAAACTCTTTGATGCTTGATTTAATCATAAATTCTGCCATAATTAAAAGAGATTCTGCTTCACTGATAGTCCAATTAGATTTTCTTTTGAAATACTTTGGGTAAGCATAGCCATCATCTCTGCTAACTGTCTGGTTCTGCTTTGCTTTTTAAAGAGTGTCTTTGCATAATAAAGTGATGCTGCAGTTGTACTAGGCAAGCAAGGTGAGATGCTGCTTCTGTGTCATGTGCCACCAGATTTGAAACAGCCAACAACATATCTTGTTCTCATCCTCTTTCTAGGCAAAAGCTTCTGACTGCAATAGGGACAGAGTTGGCAGTTAAGGTATGACAAAATCAAATAGAGAAGAAGATAGGAAAAGCTGGAGATGATGGGAGAGTTTATAGGTTAGTGTCAAAACAGAAAGATTCAACAACCTCTAACTGTAGAGCACCAGATCCTACTATTTCAAAGGGAAGTATGTAAGTGGTCCTTTTGGAGCTTTTAAGTTTCAGCATAAACAGTGGTTTGAAATCTTGACAAAGAGGAAAAGAGTGAACTGGACTTTCTGTTCATTATTTTACAGGTCATCTAGGATGCTACCTGGGCAGTATACTTAACAACACTTCACCCTATAAAGATGTCTATCTACTACATAGCTCAACTTTAACTACAGGTAAAAACCTCAGAGAATGCATCGCTGCACACGTTCAATAGAAATGTATGACCTGGGTGCAAAGCAGGCTTTGAAGCCATCTTCTAATTTATGCTAGAAAAGGATGGGAGAGAAACACTAAACTATAACTGAGGAGCATTTTTCACTGCCAGTGACATCCCTAATTGAGATTACTCTATGACTAGTTACCCACAAAAATGTGTGGTATTTAAAATCATTGAAAAAAAGCCCATTACAGGAAACAATTCTTTCTGTCTCCACTTAACTGCAATTAAATTACGTTATTTCACACTAATTAGTACGAAATAAAAGCATGGACTCGAGGAGAACTCCTTCTATGAGACATATAAAGATCCGTAAAACTGATTCTTTTTCAGCATCTGTATGCAAAGGTCAATCTAAGTTGTGAAATAAAGATTATAGCAGCACATCTGTGCCACTGTCATAAAGACAAGGCCAGCACTTCTGGAGTCAGCCTGCTGTTATTTTCTTTTCTGGGGGCTTATAGCAACTATAAAACCTCACTAAAAGCAACTGATAAAAGCTTATGGGTTGAGAGTCCATATCTTACCATTTAATAAAAACAGATGGAATTACATTAATCTCTCCTTGTATTAAAGATTCTTAATTTTACGGAAGGATCAGGCATCTAAAGGGCCAACTGATGCGTGGTTTCACGACACACTGATGCAGACTCCCAGATCAGATGGAGCCCTCTGGATACAGAGCCATAACCTGCTTTCGACTGGTTAAATAATCAGTTATATTGGTGGTCTACTTCTGAATGGAAGTCATTCTTCCAATGATCCCATGATGATGAAAGAGGATCAGACTATGACAAAAAGACCTCTTCAATCAGTGTCAAAATAAAACAATAAGCAGAAATAAAAAAGGTAATATATAAAAGCTCAGAACAATAGGGAAACAGAGTAATCTATATAAATCTAAAGCCATGGAGAGAGGGGAAAAGAAGCTGAGGACATCAAGAAAAAAACACATGGCTTGAAAAAAACCCAAAGAACAATAGAACTTTTTTTAAAGTGTACTGAAATCTAGCAAAATGAGCAGCAATATTGATGGAGATGGGGAAATTGTTAATAATGTTGTAGGTAAAGACTAAAGTGTTCAGTAAGAATTTTTGTTCTAGTTTTTGAAAATAACTACAATAATGCAATTATTTCACAGGAACTAAGCTTTTTCCCAGTCCATTAATAACCAGGAATTATATTGAACTACATCTATTCAAGGACAAACATTTTTAAATCTACAGGCTCATTTAACTTGTACTCAGTAAAGAAGAAGGAAGAATCTGACTCCCTGATTAATGCTGAACCAGCTACCAAGAAATTAGAACACGGTTAATGCTGTACAAATATTTAAGAAGGGAAAAGGACAGGATGCAAGTCACTTGGTTTGGGTAGTCTGAAGCTTATTACAGACAAAATAATGGAAAACACAGAATTGAACTGATAAAGAATAAAGAAAGTGAATGTATGGTATCTTAGGCCAACCATATTGCTTTTCTGAAAAAAAGATCTTAAAAAAGAGTTACTTATTCTTTGACAAGATTACAGTTTAGTAAGACATATGATTCAATTTGATCTGATTAAAGAAACAAGCATTTTCCAATGGTAAAAAGGCATGTATACATATACTTAAAAATCAACTGAAAGACGTTAAAATTTTTATTGCTGGTGAATAACCACCGTACGTTACAATTTCTTGTGAAGCTCAACAACTGATAGTTGGCCTGAAATTATTCAACATTTACATCAGTGTTATGCAAGTAAACATAAAATCATGGCTCACTAAACATGTAGATGACCCAAACACTTCAAGTGAGAAATACAATGATGAGGGCAGAACAGAAAAATAGAAGAGCAAGGCAGTAACTAAATTTGAATGATTCAAACAAGAAGTGTCAATGGCCAGCCTATACATAATGGAATCAGATAATGGATTCCAAACTGTGTCCATGAAATGGGACACTGGCCACTGGAAAGCAAAGATTGCAAATGGCTTAAGGAGAAAGCACAAGAAAATGCTGTATAACAATATCCTAATGTAACTTTTATAGCCCAGAAAGACCTAATGAGATCCTTACACATATAAGTTGGGAAAAAGCCAGCTGAAGTAGGTATGTGACTTACCTGTGTAAAACAGGTAGAGTAAGTAGCTGGATTTTGCTGGGCTTCAATGTGCAAAGAGGTCAGCCTACACGATGTGATAGTGTTTATGGATTTTAACATTGAAAACTGAGAAAAGAGTTTTAAATGAAAATTATGGGAATCCTCAGGCTTCTTCCTGCCTCCAATGAACACTGAATTATCTGAGAAAAGATGTAAACTTGACCAGTATATTTATCACTGTAGACTCTGAAGAAATACTAACCACTTTGCAAAGCAGAACTTTCGCTGCCAAGTTCAGAACATATTGTCATCACCTGGAACAACTACATTTTAGTACTTCCCAGTTCCCGCAGATTGGGCAACTCTGGCAAAATTAGCATGTTTGCAGTATCTTGTGCTCTGCTTTTCCAGTAATATTTTCTTGCAGCAGTGTCTCTCCTTTGAGCCCAGAAAGGAAAATGAAGCTGGCGAAGGGTCTAGAGAGTAAGTTCTATGAAGAGTGGCTGAGGGAGCTGGACGTGTTTATCCTGGAGAAAAGAAGACTCAGATGGGGACCTTATTTCTTTTTACAACCACCTGAAAGGAGGTTGTAGCCAGGGAGGGGTCAGCCTCTTTGCCCAGGCAACAAGTGACCAGACAAGAGGACACAGTCTCAAGCTGTGCCAGAGGAGGTTCAGGTTAGACAACAGGAAGAATATCTTCTTGGAAAGGGTTGTTAAGGATTGAATGGACTGCCCAGGGAGGTGGGGGAATCACGATGCTTGGAGGTGCTTAAGAAACAACTTGATGTGGCACTTTATGCTATAGTTTATTTGACATTGTCATGTTCCATCAAAGGTTGGACATGATGATCTTAAAGGTCTTTTCCAGCCTAAGTGATTCTGTGATTCTTTCAAAAGCATATCCATCATGGTGTACTTCTCTAATCACAACGCTTTTAATGTCAGGTTATAGATCTTATTTAGATTGAAACAGTGAATGCTCCTTAATGGAGTTTCTATGGCAAGTTTTTTAACACCCACCTGAATGAATTGATCTTCACAAGAATAACTTGAAAGTGGCATCTTGTACCTTTATCACCTTTATTTTAAAGTTGTGGATAAATCACTTGTACTTCCTTTGCTCTAAATTATAAAGCTAAGTGTAGCTGTTATCCAAACATACGCTGGAAAATTCAAAGTAAAAAAAAAAGATGCACACAATAACCTAATAATACAAAGAGCTCTTGCTGACTTTGCAGGTGATAGAAAAGATCTAAGCTCTAATTCATACCACCATGCACTTAAAGCTGCAGCAAAAGACAACAAAACAGGCAGAAATATAAGACTGAACGTAACCCATCGTGGTTTTAATTTACATAGAATCCTAGAATGCTTTGGGTTGGAAGGGACCAAAAAAAAAAAAAGGCCATCTAGTTCCAACCACCCTGCCATGGTCAGGGACACCTTCCACTAGACCAATTTGCTCAAAGCCCCATCCAACCTGGCCTTGAACTCTTCCAGGGATGGGGCAGCCACACCTTCTCTGGCAACCTGTGCCAGTGCCTCACCACTCTCACAGTGAAAAATGTCTTTCCAGTATCTATATAAACCTACTCTCTTTCAGTTTAAGGCCATTGATTTGTGTCTTTCTCATTTCTCTGATAATTAGTCTCCGTGTGTGTGCATGTCAAGAGGGAGGTGAGGCAATATCAGTAAAGAGGTGGTGCTCTGGCAATGTCAGTAAAGAGGTGAGTCACTATTTCATTGTGGATCCGGCCACAGAAAGTTTCTTTTGCCAGATTCCCAGAGGCAGCTTTCCTGAGCTCACTGCTACTCACCGGCATCTTGTAAATTTTACACACAGCAGCTGCCCTCACTGGTTCTCTAACATAGAGAAGTGTGACTGAGGTGAACACAGAATCCTGTGATCTTCCCATCTCTGCGCTACAGAATAAAAAATGCAAGAAGATTTCTGCAACTCCATGCCCTTTTGAGTAGTCAGACAGAAGCATCTCTCCATGAAGTCGAGACTATTTTCACGCCTTAGCCTTCCTGAGAAAATTTACAGGGCCAAAATTTGGGGCTCAGCAACAAAAAAGATCACTCAAAATGGGACAGAAGGGTTAACATCTGTCATGATTTATATCTTGTCTTTAGTCAGGTCAATCTCTAGAACCAGGAATTTTTGAAATATATGCAGATTTTTCCAGGGTTAGTCCAGCTCCTGTTGCAGACACTGGGCCCAATGCCACTGACTCTGACTGCATTTGAACCAGTGCTGAAGTAAATGGAGTTGCTGCAGTTTAAGAGGAGCATGTACATGAGAGGAGTAAGGTCTATATTTCCTAAATGTCAGTGGTATGAAAGGAAGAGCTAGATGTCATTTAAACTGTCCTGCTTAGTGAGGGAGTGGCAACAACCCTCTTGCCCCACCAATGTTTGTCTGCATTTGGTACAAGAAGAGCAAGCTTTAATAGAAAAAACAAAACTCCACATATTCAAGTTTTACTATACAGGAAAAAAATGGTAGTGCTGGGTCGTGATGATGGTCCCTCTCAACCAGCATCCTGGAATGTTGTTTCACAAACATTTACGATACACAAAATATATCACTGGCAATACTAAAGCACCTTTTAGACTGGATCTGACATTTTTATTGATTAAGGGTGAAATTAAGTAAATGAGTTTGCAGTTACTGAGTGAACACCCACAGTTACTGAGAGAACAGACCACCGTGATTTTGTGAAGATGTGAAAGAACCGAGAAAGGACCTCAAAGCTCTGCTTTAGGTAACAGATTGACTCCATAACATAAAGGCTTTGCTAGAACAGATTGTTTAGCTCTAATTTCTGCCTTTTATCAAAGACAAGATGGAAATAGAAAACATTCAAAGATTTTGATTTACAATCCCTGCAAATCAAAAGAACAAATGTCAACAGTAGCAAAATAGAACTTAATCTGGGATCAGAAAAGAAATATTAAAGCAGAAAGTGAAAGAAGCCTGCTGGCAGGGTAATAAATTGTTTTATATTTTAACGTGAATAAAAACCTTAATATCAAGGTATAAATGTAGGATTAATAGATATGGATCAAGATTAATAATTAAGCATTAGCAACTTATCCTATTGATCTCTTACCATGCAAACACCATGGTAACTGGTATACTATACATCCATTGCTAACTAATTAGATTTCTAAGAGCTTTGGAGAGCTGCTTTAAATTGGGTTTGCTCCATAGCATCAAAGAATCACGGACAAACTGAGCTGAAGTTAGCTTTCGGGGGGATTCTTACACAATAAAAAGAAAGACACTTTATAAACACATCATAGTCCTAGCACACTTTTACTGTCAAAGCATTTTGCCTGCAGCAAGCAACACTGTTCTTTAAGTGAAGCTGCATCTGTATGGAGTTCAAATGAACACAGAGCTGAAAAGTAGAGAGCTCTGTCTCAAATAAAAAGGAATGACTGTCTTGGCTTCATAATATGTTTTCCAGCCCTAGCTTTAATCTAAATCAAATGCCCATCTTTCTTGCTGTTAATGCAATGCAACCACAGCACATGCTTAACTATAGGAAAATTACAAGTGCCTAACAACATCAAATTGTACTTCCATCTAGTCTGGAATCTACATCAGGCAGGGGATAATACCTTCTGTTTAAACAGGCAGAAACTATTCTCCATCACTAATTAATTTAGAAACTGTTCCACAGATCTAGCCAAAAGGCTGCTGGGCATGGAGATCTGGACAATCAAATAGGTCTTTTCTGTTTCTAAACTTCCTCCCAAGCAGTACAACAATGTCAGAGACTCTTTACAATGCTCTGCTAGCAGTTCTGGCATCTACAAGGTACAGGAACTGCTGGCAAAGTATTAGTATAGCAACATACCTCGTGGGATTATCTCTGCCATGAGAATCTTGCTAGAAATTAGCCCTCCAAGGCAGAACTCAATGGTATACAGACCCCAGCAAAGCCCAGCAAAAGCCATAAAATTTTTTCTTGTTTAGCTGTCTATTGAATGGACATTCCTAAAATGGGGAATTGAATTTTAAAACCATGTCTCTTCAGGAATTCTTGGAATAGCAAATTTGCAGGGCAGTACCGATCTGCTCAAAGAGGCCTTTGATTTCACTTAAATGTTGCAGCCCTGATGTACCCCTGCTTTTATCCTTGGTGTTCTCACTCCACAAAAAAAGCTTCTGTGGAGCTCATGGGATTCGCATAAGCTGTGTGTGTACAAAACACTGATGGGCACTGTCACCACTGCCTTAGTGTGGTGTCTGAAAAATGTGAAAGGGGGCAACAAGTCAATCAAAATGTGGTTAATTCAAATGAAAACCAGCTTCTGGTGTTTAATACAGTCTGTTATATTTTGTTTGTCATTATCTATCCAGACCAGTGACTCAGCCCCGTAAAACCTTCAGCTTGATCACAGTGCTGACACATGATAGCAGCCATTCAGCTGCCATGGACATCTATTTATGTCTTCTCTCCTCCTTTTGAAACAGCCCAGAGAGATAAATGAACCTCAGACTGCTAAGTGCCACAGAGACTTACATAAAATAATAGACACTCTGCCTTTTAGCCTCCAACAAATGATTTAGCAAGTTCTCCAAGTGAATTTCAAAAATGAACTGGCTTCAGCAAAGAACTCCAGAAATGACCGATGCCTTGTTGTTTCCATGCAGCTCTGCCTGCCCCAGATGGGCGCCCACCACACCACAACTGTGTCTGAGCGTCCGTCACACAGGAAGTACTGGCCACAGCAGAGTCTCTTCCGTATGTCTGTAGCTCCACACTTCTACAGACAAGTGAGGCCTGCAGTGGGCAGTTTTTAATATTTAAAAAGAGGACTGTGACACGCCTGATGCTGTGAGGGACATCCTGAAGGCCTAGATACCACTCTGAAGTATTTCCATTAACCAGGCAGTGCACAAAAAACAGATTAAATGTCAAGCTGCTGCCATGGGACCCAACCCAAAGTCTATTCACTTGAATGGAAGCCTTTCCAATGATCTCAGTTTGCACTGGAGGATGAAAATTGCCATTAAAAAGATAACTTCTGTGGTTGTTTTAACTAACAAGAGCAAATGGAAAGCAGTCAAGTTCCCAACACTCATGGACTGTTATACAGATTAGACCTTATACTCATGACTAAGTTATACCTTACCACTCAGCTTGTCCCCATGGCACAGAAAAGAGCAAGGTACTGCTCACATGAGAAATGTATCTCTAAGAAAATGCAACTATGCAAATACAGGGGAAAAAAAAAACAAATTGGAGGAAAAACCAGAAATTTGTTTGCAAACAGACCAAGTTACTTAGAATAATAAACAAGTTCCTGTTAAGAACTGCATAGTTTATATCAAAATGCAAAATGTCTCAGTTTAACTTAGTGAAAGTACAAACATTTTGACTCCCTGATTCATTTCTTTTCTTTTGGGTTAGGTGATACAATTCTCATCTGCAACTTGACAGGATGTAAAAAATAATTACAAATGAAAAGGTTATTCATAATTTTTAAATGAGTTAATTAGTAAACCCTGCCAGAGTCACTCATTACAGTAATTAATAATTGATTATACTTGAAATTAAACACAATTTTTCATCAAAATCTAATTAAATATCTGCCTTTTTGCTCGTTGATTAGAACACTGGGTCTGGTAGAGACAATCTTTGCTAAATATGTTTATGCTGAACTGAACCATTGGATTTGATTTTTAATAATTGGTAGTTCCTTTAGAAATTAGTAATTATGACCCATAATTACAGTGGTTCAACCTGCTCAGCATTTCTGGCACCTTGCCAGCCATCCGTGGCATCCGGCAAATGCCAGTGACTTCAGCTGAGTGGAGAGGATAAAAAGGATGGGAGGCCACTCAATGGACCTTCCTTTTAACAACATTAGCCATGGTTTTAAGCAAGAGTGTGATCTTTTGTGAACTCTGAGACAGGGTTCTGGGTTGGAGAATGGCAAACCAAACTCCTCTCCATCTATCAACCAGCACACACCTCCTTCTCCAGAATGAACAGGCACCGCTATGGTGAGCTGAAATGATTCTCCTCTGACACACTGAGATAATGTCCGAAGGAACCATGTTCAGGGCATAAGGAGAATACCAGACAAATGAGAAAGGCGAGTCCAAATGTACATAGCAAATGATGAAAACTGACTGCATATTTCATCAAACTGCTGCTGATTTAATGTTAGTTAATTAATCATTCCTGTTCCTCTTACAGGAGACATAAAAGTGACCAGAGTATGATGCAAGGCAGAAGTGGAAAAGTATCAGCCATTAAAGAAGTGTATATAAAAAGAACACAGTAAAAGCAATCCTTTGTGGTGGTGCTAATTACATTCATGTGAAATGAAAGCAAAATCTTTCGATCCAGACTAAGATTTGTAATTCTAACCACAACCTTTTATAGATCATTAGCGTACAGGAAGTCAAAGTAAAATCAAAAAGACTCATTTGTGCCATGAGAAATGGGCTTTTTTACCCATGAGCACATCTAAAAGTGTCTGACAACTGGAGTTTGCACCACAGACAGTTTAACATAGAAGTCTAGGAATGGACTTTTTAAAGACGTTTATAACACACATATCAAACAGAACTGAAGAAATGTAACGGTAACATTCCAACTTTACAGGCTTAAAAATATAATTTTCACTTCTAGCAGTTCAACAACTTTTGCAACATACACCAAGAACACTTTTTTGCAATTAACACTGACAAGCCTCATAAACCAAAGAGATTCAGATCATGCACAGTTCAGGAAAAATCCACTGCTGTTCCACCCAAGAAGCAAATTTCACCACACCCCCTCCTCTAAAAAGGCTCTACTGAACCACAATCTAAACCCAATCTTTCTCCATCCCCCCAGTCACTCTGTGAACTTCAATATAACTGGTTAAGTATCACTGAAATGGATGTGTCACCAAACAATAGAATTAAACCACATTTTTGTGTATCAGGATCTTGGTTCTGACCCTGTCCCATCAAAGTCAACACCGACAGACCTGGATGTGACTGAGACTGGGACATGGACTTCACCACCTGTTTTAATGGGACGCTTAAAGAAAATCTGGTAGCTTTGCCTCACTCCAGGTACACTTTCCTCTGTGGAATGTAAACAGTCCCTGACATTGAAGGGAGTACAACTCCCTCATATGACTCATGTTTTACTAAGCCCTTCTGGCTTTATGACAGGTGTTAAGCTCCCTACCACAACACTGCAACACAAACAAGTTAACAGATGCTTTATTTCCCCATCACTTTGTACCAGTCTTGACCCTCTGTTTCTCAAACATTAGCACTACGGGAGGGTTTGTAGAGAAATGAAACGAAAAGAAAAAAAACAAACAGCAACAAGCTTACCTATGAAATAGGCCAGCAGGATCACCAGCGTGACTGAGATGACAATGGCACTCAGAGCAGCACATTTCCAGTTACAGTACTTATAGGGCTTCTTCAGGTTAAAGGCAGGCCTAGAAAAGGTACTTCTGGGAAGGGGCCTAGGGGGAGGTGAGTACACAGTGCTGGACGTCAGGGGATATCCCGGCGACGTTGTACAAAAAAGGGGAGAAGTGCCTCCAGGTTTGAACAGGAAGTGCCTGAGGGAAGAAAGACCAACAGCAAGTGACTCCTCACACAAATCGATGCTGAGGGAGACGTGGGGTGGGAGAATGGCGACTGCTGCCAGGACGAGGAAAGCAGCTCCACACAATGCTGGCTACGGACATGGACAGCATGCACAAAAGAGAAGAATAAAAATCAAAGGCAAGTCACACAGAGTAAAAGAAAACAAAACCAAACAAAAAAATCACAGTGCCAACAATGCCACAGAGAACTCTTTAAGGGCAGGAGTCCCCTCTGTGGAAGAGCTGGCGTTAAGAGTGAGATGAATACCCCAAGCACAGCTACGACAGACTGGTGGCACAGGCAGAACTGGGAGCCTGCTTGCACTCCCACAGAAACGCCCTGTGGAGGCTGAAGAGGAGCGGAGGTCGGATTAAAGAAGGGAGGGTGTTTATCAATTTATTGATCACTGCATGAGAGCGTTTTTTGTGTGGCATCGGTGAATGGAGATGGGGAAAAAGAGCTTAAGCCATTCCATAGCACCCAAATTGTCACAGAGGGGAATATTCACACTGTCCCCATCCAGCAAATTTAAGTGTCGGACAATGGCGTGGCTAAAAGCATCAAAGTCCTGTGTACTGCCAGTGGGGAAAGGCACTTGCTTCCAGAAAGCAGTCCAGAGCACCTTGGATTGAAGCCTACCTTTAAAAAAGTGTGAATTACTGTCAAAGGCAACAGCATTTCCTGTCCAGTGACACATTGGGAGGCACCGTATTTTGCCCATTATGACAAACGCAGCCTGAGAGCCAGCCTATGAGCACCTTGGGTGAGACTCATGGAAGTCGGCACAAAAAGAACACACTGAAGCCCATGAGTTCCTAAAATGAAATGTCCCAGTGGGACTTCTGTCCAGAGGAATACTAAATGAAAAGCCTGATTTTGGTGGGACATCATGACGTACAAGGCATTCAGATTCTGGGAATGAAACCTGGGAAATGGAGTGGACTAATCTACCACCATGCTGATGTAAAACAAAAATGCAGCTTGCAAGGAGTGAGAAACAGCCCCAGCACCCTTTACATATTCTGCCATGGCTTATGGGGCCAGATTTGCAGCCAGAGTAAATGCAATCAGCAGGGATTCATGGGAGTCAGTCAAGCCATTGGCTAATACCAGATGAAGAGGTGACTATTTTTCCCATGAAGTCACCTGTGCAGTTACAGGGGGAAATGTCACATGCAGAAACATCAGAGTGCAGAAAAGCCACCAATTCATGCAGTAAAATGTAACACATAATTATCCAAAATACGTGTCTGTAGTACTACAGCCATGGTTCTACTGGTACTCTAAGCATGACTGCTGAGCATTAGAGAAAGATCCTTTATGTCTACTAATGCTCCACATAAAAAAAATAATTTTTACAAGTCAGATACTATCCCATGTTTTGAAAAGAATTTATCTGTATCTGTTCTGAGCAAAGAGGTACCTGCAGTGTTCAAGTACACCAATAAGCTCTTGTGTGAATGATGGCTACCAAATTAGGAGCTGCCAACACAAGATTCAACAGTTTTGGCACTGAGTATCAAGTTAAAAGCCAATTATAACTTAAAAGTTGTGATCGAAATTTGTGTGAAGATGCCAGAATGGGTGGTTAAGTCAAACTCTAAGGCTTGGCTTACATACGCCACTAGCAGACTCTTCTCAGATAAGGTATGTGGAAGACATCAGTTTAAAAATGAAGTGTCAGTCTGTCAGCACAATAAAGGTTTCAGATTTTTATGAAAATTAAATTAATTTTAGTTAATATGGGACTCAAAATTGCTGTAGGTACCTCTTACATATGAAATTACTTTCAAAACAACAAGGAGATAAAAAGCAAATTGCATGCAGTGGCTCACTAGCATATTAATGAGTTTGCCATTAATATTTACAGGACACAATGCTCCAAGCCCCAGAAATTAATTTTTTAAAGCCATATTGGAAGAGGTCAGCAATGGTGTTGCCCCTAAACATCACTGATATGACCAAATGCTTTCATGCAAGGATCATAATGACTGTACAGTAAACAGGAAGACCACGTAAGTGTCACATACCCATCATTGTAAGCACCGTCATGTCGGGAGGAGGTGAGAATGTCCATCTCAATGAGGTTGTCCTGCAATGTCTCTAGGAATGTCTGCTTTGCTATGTTTCTACATACATATGGAAACATGAATGAAGCCAGTGAGTCATGCATCTATGAAGTGTGATCTTATAAACCACAATGGTTATAGTGCAGTTGTGCATGGGATTAAAATGATGGACCATATATTTATATGTATAAGATGCTACACATATACATATATAGCTTTTAAAAATGTTCACTTTTTTATATATACAATATATATATGCCTATAGACACATATAAGCACACACGCCCATGTGCATGTATAGAAAAAGTTGATGTCTTTGTTCATTGCACATTATTTATTGCCAGTGACACATGAAACCTTCTGAACTCCTGGATCCAAAGAACTAGATTTCAATCCAGTCCAGCTGTAATCTGGTTATACTTCTGCATCTGTGTTACTGTTACTCTGAAAAGGCACAGCACAGCGTCTAAATCCCATTGTGGCCAGACCTTGGGAGCACTCCTGCATCTGACTTTCTTATGGATTTCCAGGAAAAGTCTGCCACTCCTCTGCTTTACTTTCAGTTTTGGATTGAGAACTTTTTAGCTTCCAATTTGATTAATTTGTTTTCCTTTGTGAAATAATAACTCACTATTTAGAGTAAAATGCAAATTTTCAAAATGTAGATTTTGCTCAATATGAATACTCCAAATGAAAGTCTCTTGGTTATAAGCAGATAGCAGCTAGAAACAGGTTAAGCTGTAACCCAAATTCCAACACCAGAGTATTGGCTATAATCTGGATAATACAGGCAATAAGCAAGATACTTAGGGCCTGCACGTGCAAATGCCTGGGACTGACCCTGCACATAGTAGTGGCATTTTGCAGTATCTGTCCTCCCGGCATGTTCTTTTATGAGTCACATTTTCACCTATAAATGCTAAACTGTTTTGTACTTTTTGAGGAGAATAGCAGGAACATAAAGAATTAACTCAGAGGCACAGCTGGGAACAAACTGTATCTTTTTGCACCTTTGGGCTTGTTTCTCAAGAACTGGCAAAAGAACATTCTTCCCATGTTTTTTAAAACAAAATACAGTCCTGATTTTGTCCATGTCTGTTTTCAGCAAAAAAAGCCTGAATCTAAGCCTGAATGTGAATAAATTCCCTGGCAAAAACCAGCAAAAGAAACATAATAGCACTGTGACACTTTATCACTTATGCAGGATTAAGAGCTTAGAGGGTGTAAGTGACATGAACTCAAATAAGAATTCCTGTCAAAGAAACTGGATTCAGGTAACATGCTAAACCAAGAGAAACCAGCCCTGTCACATTATACAAACCTTGATACTGTTTCTTCTAAAAAGTTCTCAAACCTTATTTTCATTTCTACTTCCTCCTCTTCCTGCTGCTAATGCCAGCACTTGTTTAGGTCAACACCCTGCTTTGGAGGCCTTTCGGCTGCTTTGACAGAACAGATCTAGCCCTGGATCTGAATGAAAGTGAAGTGACTCCTATTCATAGCTTTGGAGTAAAGTGGATCAACATGCATGAGCTGTGTGCCATAGCACCTGAGACATCAATCCATCCCCAAGTGTTTGCGGCTTCCTCACATTCCCTGGGAATGCAGGAAAGATTGGATGTTGAGTTCAATGCAAAAAGAAGCAACATATGTGCATGCATTGAGCATTTAATGGGTAAGAGGCAAGGCATCTAGCAACACACCGATCAATAAAAGTTCATCAGTAGTTAAAATCCATGTCAAATTGGTTCCATGAATTTCAGTTGTGGATTGTCAATAAAACAGAAGAGGGAAGGGTTATATAATCTCATAATGTATGCATTTGTAACAGAGAGGTCGCTGGGTCACCTGAGGGACTGATGCGTGACTGTCCTCCTCATGGAAGGCTCACAGATGTGCTCCCTTGGAGATTACCTGTAAATCGCTGGCTAGTTACAAAACACTCTCCCTTCTCATTAACAGTAGCGGTGGCAGAAATCTGACCTTACATGATTACCACGTGAAATTTCCTGGGAATGGAAGTCTCCTGAGAACTGTTGGTTTGTCAACTAAATGTCCATCTAGCTGGCATTTATTTGCTCCCACAAGGTCAAACGTAAAGGAACAGAAAGGAGGCCACAGAAGAAAGAAGACTGAGGAATAAATATGGGGGGAACTGACTTACCTGTCAGGAGTGACTGCTGAGCAAAGATCTTCTCATCACAACCTTGATAATACATGGCTTTTAAAGCAACAAAAAAGGGAGCAGACAGGAAAAGAAAGAGGAGAAAGGAGAAACAGAGAAAAGGAAGTAAAGGGAAACTAATGAAAAGGAGGGAGAGAAGAGGAGGGGCTCTTCCTCTTGCAACATACAAAATTCTCAGATATGCTTATCCTGTCAGTTGTGTATTTGTGCTGCACATCTCTGCTTGCCTTTTCACTATGGTTTGGAAATTTCCAGGCAGTGACAAACCATTCCAAATTCCCAATTCTGAAAACTGCCTGGAGTCCATGGCAGTCAAAATCAAGCCACTTCAAATCCTGGTTAAATTCTGTAACTGTAGGCACGTTTCACAGCCTGTGACAATCCTCGTTTAAAAGATGCACCTTTTTATTCTTCTTGTGTTCTCTCTCTCTGTTGACTAACATGGGATTAAAAACTAACAGAAATACAATTCCACTTCTGACATGAGATTACTGTAATCTCCTAACTTCAAAAGCCTTTGTTCTTGGATTAATATCTCTTGGCCAGGATTTATATTTCTACATATTGGACATTTTATTATCTTAGGTAATGGTCTTTTTTTTTTGGTTCTAAAAATCTTTACAGTGGAGAAGATGGAGAAGATCAGTTCCATTGAAGAGGCTGAATCGGGCATCCAAGTTTGTTAAACAGCTCTGAAACCTGGTCTTTTATGTCTACACAATTCCCACCGAAGGAAACGGAAGACCTCTGCATGCCAGAAGAGCTGACTGTCAGAGTGGAGATTAGTCACATATATACTGAACATCTATGCAGCTCAGCCTCCTCTCTTAATGACACCATTATAGCACATTTTATTTTCTTAATGTTGTAAAAGTGAAGGAACAGTCAGTAGCATTCATTTGCTGTTGGCACAAAACTACACATTATTTTCCAACATTCTTGTTGTCAAAAGGAACACCGGGCAAAATTATGCCATTTCAACCAGTGTGTCAAAAGCCCCAACATCAGTCTTGAAATGAGCTGTTTTCTACCAAATTAATAAAATGGTTAGACTGAGGACCAAGTACAAATGTGACTGATCTGTAATGCTAGTGAAATCATCAAATGATGCAGAAAGAGCTCTTCTTGCAGGTAGACCTCAACTTCCAGTCTGATTAACAGCAATAATGTGACCAATCCAACCTGCAACAAGAGCAGTCTGCTTCAGATCTTGAAAAATTTTCATCCACAATGATTTCACAGAGAAGAAATGAGGACAGCCTTTAAGGTTTTGCACTACTAAAACAGTATATTATCTCTTCTACAAAGAATTCACCATCTGGCTAAGAAAAGGCACAGGGCTTCCTTCAGAATTATAGAGGATTATCACAAAAGGGCTGCAGGAGTGGGCCCTAAGTATTTTATAATGTAATTTTAATAAGAAATATCACATAAAACTGAATGCTTGGGTATTTGTGCTTGAGAATTACTAACACAATATAATTACTGAAACTGTTGCCAAATCACACTTGCATTACTTGCTTATAATTTTGTCTTAATCTTTTGGATCCAACTTCTTATTTGAGTCTTTTTAATCAAGCAGTCACAGAGAAATTAATTATCTTTAAATGCCATAAAATGTGATATTGAGGTTGTTTTGGAAGCTTCAAAGGATCAGCTCATTCTCAAAAAGACTGACAGATACGCTCATTTTTAAAAAAACATCCTCTTAGCAGAAGTTGGCAAAACTGGATACAATTTGTCCCAGGATAAAGCTATCGCTGCTCTCAACGAGATTCCCACAGGCAGTGATGTGACAAATTTGGGCCCTGTCTGAGTTTTCAGTTATTGTATGTTTTTTGCTGTCTAAAATCTTGTTGGTTTGAGAAGGTTAGACAAATGAAGGAACAAAGACAGTTGAGCAAGTGCACCGTGTTTTAGGCTTGGAAGACTTCTCTCCAGACTGAAAAAGACACCACGTATGGGGGCTAATGACTCCAGCATCCCCAGTGGCTGCTCACTAGCAAAGGAAATGGTGAAGCAAAACCTCTGGAGAAAGCAACTGGGACCCCAAGTAGATGGACTCACCATCAGATGGGAGGACTGAGGCTGAGGGAGTAGGTGAGCAGCTCTTTTTTCCAAAACCTACACAGAACCTGAACAAAGCTATGAACTAGAACAACTTGGTACACCCTTGTCACACCCTTCACGTGTTGCATAGGTGGAAAATAATTTGAGAGCTAAATGGAAACACAATTAACTGGCTGATGCCCTGCCATCCAATGTTTCATGCTTGCTGGAGCAATGTTGAAAAAGGCAGCAGCTGACCTCTCCTCATTAGGTGAAACAGGATCAACCTTCTCCGAACGATGTACTATGAAAGTACTGCTTGATGAGGCACAGCTACAAGGCTAAATCTTTTCAATATACTGACTGATTTCAGTTTTTTAAATAGGATATTGATTTATCCTACCACATAGGAAGAAAAGACATTAAAGGAAAATACAGGAAAGAAAACCAAGAACATTTTAATCTATGATCCTGATTCCAATTTTAAATGAGGAAAATAACCTTATGAGCAGCTGTTAAAGACAACATTTTTAGTTTATGAAAGAAGAGCAATTTCCTCTTCTCCTAGTCCAAATAAAAAGACACAAGGAATAATAAATACAACACAAGATGCATAAGTCAAACACTAGTTCACAAACTAGGTGGTTAGCTATGCAGATGTGTGTATTTTCCATAACATCCTTAGCACACACAGTCGGAACATTTTAAGTACTAAAGAAAGCGACCTACCTTGTCTCCAGTGGGATGTTACTGTTGAGCAACCAGTTGTCCTGAGCATGGGCTGGCTCTTGAGTAGTGGCTGGTTGTTCTCCAGAAAGAGAGTGGTCCGTAGGAGCTGGGCTGGGGTTGCTGCGTGGAGTGAAGTTCCCTCTGTTCAGGGAATTGATGGAGGCCGCGTGATGCTGATTTGGGGTGTGAGCATGTGATATTGGAGGTGGTGGAGTTCGAAGTCTTGAATGATTTTGAAGATTTGGAGGATGATCTAAAACATAAGTAAAATACTTTTAAGGTTCGTGATTTGAGTAGTTCCATACGGTGTTCATTTATGTGCAGACACTTCTAAAAAGTACGAAGGCTGGGGTGCCACATATCCTAAATGAAACTCAAAAGGGTAAAACAGCCTTGTTCCATATGTTCTAATGACACAGCATTGATCCCTAAGCCAGCTAGAAAAATAGTTCAGTCTCATGCACAAAAGTTATGAAAGTTTAAAGCACTGCAGAAAGGCTGTCCTGACAGCCAAGTTAACTCCGATGAACAACTGCAGGTTGCAAACTGCAATCTATCTGTGGCACTGATTTGTGATAAAGCATGAGAAATACAACCAGTCTGGACAGATAACACATTAGAACCATTTTATGATGGATATACAGCTCCCAGAGAAGTTTGTTCTGCCTGTTTTGCCCGAGAACTTTCAATAGTTAAGTCAACAAGAATACTGAGAATACATTTAATCATAGACTCAGTTTAGGGAAAGCCATAAAAGTATGTCAGGATCATACAGTTTAACAAAATCCAATAGTTTGTACTGTTAGAAACGTACTCAAACTGAGTAAAAAATGCATATGACATAAAAACTGAGGTGTCAGGAAAACGGAACAACGTACGGTGAAGAAAGATGTAAAGATCAGTGATACGGCTACTTTGAGTAAAACTCCAAGTATTTCTTAGCCAAGAGACTGAGGAAGGCAGACTGAGGAAGACAAACACCTAGGAAAGATGAACCTAGTGCTGATCACACCTGCATTTTTACTTTTTTTAGCTAATCATAAAGCATTTTTTCATGTTTTTTTGGAAATGAAGAAAACTAAAGTATTTGATGGAAGTGGAGGGAGATTGACAGTTCAGCACACTGCCTATGAGAAACAGGAAACATATACCTGTGCTTTTAGTGGGTTCATGCTCAAAAGTCATTAATACTGTGCACTGGAACAGGCTGTCCAGAAAGGCTGTGGAGTTTCCCTCACTGGAGATATTTGAGAACCGTCTGGACACAATCCTGTGCCATGTGCTCTAGGATGACCCTGCTGGAGCAGGAAGTTTGGACCAGATGTCCCACTGTGGTCCCTTCCAACCTCACCCATTCTGTGATTCTGCAATACACAAAACTTTTGTGATGCCTTATCAGAAAAGAATGTCTATCCTATCAATCTAATACTTACCAGACTTCTGTATTATGAGAAATTAACACCCATTTATTCTCTAATTAGAGACCTCAGAACTGAATGAACTGAATGAACTGTATGGAGTCATAAATTACGACAAATGGTATCAGACATTTAACGATACTTTTGAAATTTGGATTAGGACTTGGATTTAGGAGAGGAACAGAAAAAGCATTCACAGTATCTCTGTAGCTTCTCAGATAGTTAAACACATTAGATAAAACATGAAGATGTGTGAGACACAGCCATCCTGTCCCTCCTCACCCTGTATTGATTCATACTGCCTCATCATTAACTATGGCTGATTATACCAGAACCTTAGGGTGCTTGAGGTGGTCTAGCAAGGAAGTCGGTGTTAATTGCAGGGGTGCCATTATTCTGATTGAACATACCTCTGGCCTTGTCAGGTTAGACACGCAACCAGGGGTATATATTCCATGAGTGGTTTTAGGGTCCCAATCCATTTTACCCTAAACCCCCAGAAAGGTCAGATACATACCTACTGGTCTCTCTATTTTACATCAGTACAACAGAAAACAACAAGCTTGAAAAAAGAGGTCTATACTGGTCATCCACATTCAGACAGACAGACTTCTCATGGGAATCTAAGGAACTATTCAGAAATCTGACTTGGCAAAGCTTAACCAAATTTTATAACGCCCTATAATGCCAACAATACTGGCCTCTGACTTGCACGTCAGCCAGCAGATTAAAGGGAAGAGCAACAAGCATGGACTGTACAGACAAGAAATATCAGAACTAAACCAAGTCTGACCTCAGCTCTGTAGCACCATGTGAATCCAAGTGTCCAACCATTCTTGGACTGGATATTACTGGGGACTGTTGTTTAGTTGAAGTCCTGACCATTGAGGCAATAAAAACAACAGTGGAAGAATTCTATTCCTGGCTTAGTTAAATTAATGACTCTTTTCCTGCTCAACAGACAGGAATCAAGATAGGAACAGTGTATTAAATCCAAGTTGAGGGAGATGAACACAAATAGAGGGTTTCCAACTTTTAGGGCTGTCAGTCTATCACCATTAATAAGAACTTAATTTATCCCAGAGAAGACGACTTGTCTATTCAGGAGCAACATACCAGAGGTTTCCAAGACCAGCTTTTCAAGTTTTCAGTACAGCTCATGCCTGAGGTGAATACTCTGTGCAATCTGCAAAGGGGCTAAACGGGTGGATCTTGGAATAAGCAATAGCCCTTCTGCGAAGTTCTCCTGCTATTGGTTGACTTTTCCTTCTGGAGGCACCATTTTCACATTGTGAGTCAGAGCCTGTTTTCAAAGATCTGTTATGTAAATTCCAATTTACACCATATTATTACAGACATATTGCAGATGCTATTATGGATAATGCTTTCGAATCAAGTAAAAATGTGTTATTTTCGTTCTCTATTTTCATATCCTCTGTGATTTCTTTGCTAAGTAAAGACAGCACATCTATCTTACTCTGGTCTATGTGATTTTTCACAGGATTTTATAGCTTGTATTTCTTTTTTTCTGACATTTAGGTAGCTTTTCCTTCCAGAATGTTTTTTATTTCATTCATATACAAATTCTGAACACTTACGTCATGTCTGAGCACTACTGAATTTAATACACCTTGACTAGAATTAGTAAAGATTTCCCTTGCCTAACGATCCTTTTTTTTTAAATTTTTTTTTATTGTCGTCTTCTCAAATTAAGGAACATTAGAAATAAGGTGTAGACAAAAGTACAAGCTAGGAAATCTTTCTACTGAAAATTACTGCAGCTGTGCAGGATTTTCTTGACGCAAAAAACCCTGTTAAGGTTATTACCCTCTCCTGTGACCAAAGCTGCTATGGGATTTGCAATGGACCATGAAAGTCCACCAAAAGAAAAGTTCTTTCTTGATTTCCTAACATTTAACTGCCCCCTTATCTGAATATGCTTGGGGAAGCTGCACATGCCCCACTGCTGGAAATATTCAAGGTCAGGCTGGATGGGGCTTTGAGCAACCCAGTCTAGTAAAATGTGTCCCTGCCCGTGGCAGGGGGTGTAACTAAAGGGTCTTTAAGGTTCCTTCCAACCCAAACTTCCGATTCAGTGATTATTAACTAGACCCACAATGTTTGAGTGATATAAACGGTGTGGTTGTATTTCCCCAGAGGAAAGAGAACTTAATGCTGGCTGCAATGTCTCTCTTACATCCTGTATGTGCATAGATCTTACACAGTGGGAAGACACTTGGATCACCCGCTGTCTATTATAGAGAATTGAATTTTTACAGAATTGAATTTTTACAGATTCCACCACATAGGTGGGATAAAGAGGAAGTCTAATACAGCTCTCCACATCTACCAGCAAGCCTTTACTGGAACAATAGCATCACAGGAATTCAGAAGACTTTATAGAGGAGCAGGACATCATGGCCAGTGCACAGATTGTACAAGATTCCCCAAGACCTTGCTTAATCAAGTATAAGATGGCTAAATGTGACTATCTGTAAGTTATCTTCATTTACTCCAAAAGAGATAATTTTCAACATTTTCCTTCTTGCAATTTTCCTCTTTGGTTTCTAAAAAGACACAGACTTTACAATTCTCTCTCCATTTGTTTTTAGAATGAAAAACCTGACATAAGCTACTCAGAAGGATCAGCTGAGCTAACAAAATACCAAGGAATAAAACGAACACCTTGTAAAACACTTCTCTCCCACCCATCCAAATTTCTAATAGACTCAGAGTCAAGCAAAACAATTTAAGGGCTGATTTTCGCCTCGAAGAGAGAACAGAAGAGGCCTGTCAACAGCAAAGGAGTCTCAGACACCAGGTGCCAATCAAAGAGCATCCCAGAGATAAAGTTCAATATTTCTAGAATATAGGCTGGTAACTGTGGAAGTCTAAATAGCCCAGAACTTAAAGAGCACCCCATAAGCCTCATAAGCAATTTCTCTAATGGATATCCAAAGTGTATCTAACATGTCTGTATTCAAATGTAAGTAAACTTTAGATATCTGAATGCAAAAACCACTGATAGAAATCAAGCTGCTTTTGTGTTGGGTTTTTTTACTTGTTTTCTAACATTAAAATGTCATTGACAAACATTGGCTTGGTAACCACAGATAAAGCAGAGCTGAAAGATAATACAGTTAATGAAGACTGTACTTGGTACATATTAGAGAGTCTTGACAGAAAGCTGTGAATGAAGAGACGAATATATTTGAACCATAAAAAATTACCAATGAGGAGTTAACAAGACAAAATTTCAATAAAAGGTCTGAACCTCACATTCCTTTTCTCTCCCTAATCTTTAATGAGTAGTACTGTTTTGAAATTAGTCTATGTAACAATTACACTTTCTGATTCATTAGGTTTTGGGATTGTGTTCAGGGCAAATGTGCTAACCTCTGAGTGAAAAATACATCCTCATTTTTTTCCCAGCTTCTTCTGCTCCTCCACACATTTGTCATTTGTATGTCTGCTCACATTCAGACAGACTGATGCCTAACTGGTGTCTGGATTAGGTACAGGAAATATTTCTCTTTACTCACTGTATATATTGCCAGGTGGAATGAATCACTCAGTGCTCCCTTGAACTTCAGCTCTGCAGTAGCTGTGATGACGAATTTGGTAGTGCGACTTTGGGCAATTGTGCTTGCACCCACTCACAAAGAAATACATGCACAGCCCCCATCCTGCCACCCCTCGAAGAGGAAACACTCTTTTTTAAAACAATGAACTCTGCATTCAACTGACAGAGCAGCAAAGAGCCTTGCTTTAGCTACAAGACCCACTTCAATCTGCTGCAGATGTACACTCACAGCACTTGTACCAGCCAGCTGAAATCACCTTCACAGGGCTCCCCCTCCTGTTGGGTGCCACTGGGCATGGGAGCTGGGGTGCTTCTCTCATTGATCTGATGAGACACCTAAGGTCAGGTAGACTAGGAAAGATTGAACTGGGTCTTTTCCACCACCATTGTAGGGGGCACAGGGAGTTTGCTATTAAAAGTGAGACGGCTTGCCAGAAACAGGTTCCCTATCAGACACATGACAAGCCAATGGTGGTGTCTGCAAAATGAAAGGCAAGCAGAATATTTAACCCCCACTTTGGCAGATAATGGAAAAATATTAGGAGGAAAATCAAAATGGGAGGAGCTGCCTGCTTGGAGGGTACCTTAGTGGCTTTTGGTGACAGCCAGGATGAACTGCAGACCCAGTTTTTCTTCTATTTGAAGACGATCCAGAAGAACATGCAACATCTAGACTGAGCTGAAGCAATGTGCAAAGGTACAAAAAAACCTCTTTTGTACCAAGCAGGTCCATCCCAGGGCTGGAAATGATATTCTGCAACCTAGAGGAGAATTTCCTCCTTGAAGGAATGTGTGACAACACTCTGTCTCCATGGGACAGAGCAACAAGAAAGCCTCCACACAGGAGGGTGAAAAAGACATGGAGTGAAATAGGTCACTCAGTAGTCAGATGATTTATCTGAGCAGAGATGACTGTTTTCCTTCACTAACAATCAGTGTTACAACTCAAGTGACTGAATCTCTCCTTAATAAGTACATCCACTGAATTTGACTTAAGACTAGCTTTTCCTACTATCAAGTGGTTTGCAACATACTGTGAAATAGATCTTTTCCTGTAGCAACATCCTGTGCCCTTGGTTTTCAAAATGCTAAGTTACAAAATAACACTGAAACATAAAAGGAAAGCAAAGTGCTGATGTATAATCTCCATTAAGTAACAAAACAACAATAGGAAAGCCACCTTGATGGTCTTTTCTCTGTTTTAAGTAACAGAATAATAGGGAGCTGCTGTTCTATTAAGGACTCTCACCAGAGAAAAGCAGAGTCCTCATCATGCAGTTAGAATCATCAGGGTCTATATACTGGCTCTATAGAGTATTCTGGTTCAGAGTCCTTTTTAAGCTGAATTCCTTGAGTTGCAATCTTCACAGCCTTGTATCTCACCCATACTTTATAATGCCATGTGCATAAACATGCAAGCAACTGTGGATGACTAAAGCCTAAAGAAAAGCCTTCCCATGTGCACCTGTCCTGCAAATTTGGTGCAGTCTTCTGTTCAGAAAAATCCACCAGCATTGGAAACTACTTACTAGAGGAACATCAGCTAGACAGATGTAAATAGTTTTGAGTATCTCTCTAAATGTGCAGCTTGGACATCCAATTTGCAATAGCAAGTGCTACAAAGAGTGAGCACCACAAAAACCTGCAGAATATAAAACCTGCAGTGTATTTTCATGACAACACTACTCAGTGTCCCTGTGAATGTCTCCAGACACTGTCCATAGCTATTTTATATATTGCTAGTAAAGCTACACATATCAGGACCAGTGCAGAAAGACTTTGTAACTATCAAAATCTAAACCTGACTTCCAGCAGTATACAACGTGTAAAAGAGACAATCATTCTTCATCTCACAAACTGACCATAACAAGTAGCAAGTGGAAATGGGGGACCTCAAAATCAGGCAGCAGATAAAATGGCACCTTGTTACTGACTGACAAGACTAGACTTTATAACCTTATTAAGACTTCATTCTGAAACATTACCATGTCACACCTGTACTTAAGAAACTCCGTTTGTTTAGATTAATTACATCAAAAATCAGGCCCACTTGGATACTATCTGTGCATGTGTAAAATGAGTTGAAGCTCCTCTCCAGCTGCACAGATCAACAGTTCATTGGCTTTACTGTTTATAGAAAACCATGGGTGCACCAAACCAAGTCTGAACAAGCCAATCTCCTCTGTATTTTGTTCATCAAATGTGTACATTACATGCAAACTTTCCTCTCAAGTGCCCGAGTGCCTTTGCAAAAGCAGGATATTGACTTCTGGGTTGGAAATCAATTTTTTTTTGATGCTGGGCTGTCAAGCTTTGCCTGTACACAGTCAGCAGGAGCTCTGGGTGGTTGTTTTTTCATCAGTATGCATCTGATTGAATTGAATGCCCTACTAGTAATGGTTTTAAAAAGGTCCAGGTCACCATCAAAGGATGAGATGCAGACTTTTAACTCATGGTGTTCATTACTCAATAAAAGGGAGTCACAATCTAATAAAATCAAGGCAGAGTATTACGGTTCAGCCTCTGACAGTTTATGAAGAATCATTGTCTTTAGTACATGGGAAAGTGGAAAAAACCCAGAGTATCTGGCAGAGTGTAAATTTAAACAACATATTTAAGTTGTGAAATAATTTATGGGAAGCACAGGAAAGCTTCTACAGTGCCCAGCTAAGCAAATTTTCCTGCAGCCCTGGAGACTCTGAATTTTCTGCTGGACTTACTGAAAAGGAACATCTTTAACCACCCTGATACCACACACTGGAGGCAATAGTAGCCCTTGAAGTCTCAAGCTGTTGAACTGCTGGCCTTTCTGGTCTAAGCATATAAACAAACAAATAAACAGTGCTTCATTAGAGCTCTTTTCGTCTAAGAAATGCCCGAAACATAAAAACTGACTGTGAGCCTCACCACTCTGGTTAGATGCTGCAGTCAACCATACTGTGCTCTCAGCCCCTTAGGTCTGGGTTCTCAGGTTTGGAAACCCATAATTGCTACTCTCCTGATTTTCACGAGGATGTTCAAATGAGTTTGCTGTGCCACTCTGACAGCACTGATGGCTCCTGTAAGCTCCCTTCCAGCTAAATGACTGAGGATAACCCACCTCCACTGCATCTTTACAGGGTGCAGTACCTTAATGTGAGGCAAGAAAATCCACTGGCCTGGAGCAAAGGATGGTGCATCCGTGCTTTAATTCCGAGTTGCTACAAATTACACTCATCAAATGTTTCTACCCACGTGTGTCTAAAACTTCAAAACCTACCTCCTGAAGAACTGGGAGCCTCCAGCTTCCTCTTTTCTAAGAAGGAGAGTTAGGAATTCAGTACTTCTGAAGTTATGTGCCTTTTATGTAGTGTTAGGAAGGTGTATTCAATTCCCCATGTTTTCCATACTGCGAGGTATGCCCTATGAACCCTAAAAATCACTTGTAGTCACCCATGATATCCCAGGAGCTGTGGTTTAGCCAATGCCTATGCACTTAGATGATTACAAGTCTCCTGTCTGAAGCGTCCAACTTGCACAGACTCGGCAAAAGTATCCCTCATGTATAAAAGGGTGGAGAAATGGGTGCTATCCTTCACGCATAAAAGGGTGGAGAAATGGGTGCTATCTCTCATGCATAAAAGGCCTGGAGAAATGGAAAAAAAATCCTGATTTGCTGCCCCCTCCACTGCACATTTAAGAAACACAATTGTTATTACACCTAAGATTGTTCTTCTTGAGAGAAATGTAGTGCCTTTCTCTGATGTCTGCAGTTTATTGACTTGAGGCCCCAAGGAACTCTTTGATACAGAGAGAGTTTTGCTCATTTCCCTGCACACACTCTCTCCTGTGTCTGTTTTGTGATCCTTTCATAGAGTAACATATGGAGACAAAGATATGTATATGTGAAACAGATAACCACACAGTTCACCCTTGTCCAAACCAGACATGATTACCTGTATAGTTACACAGGCAAATTTCTGGATTGTTTGTGTAAAGCAGTTCCTGAAACTGAAGTGCATCAGCAAAAGGTGCCTCTGGCTGCTGTAATAGCAAATAAACTCAGGATTTTGCCAGCACAGCTCTCAGATATTGTTGGCTTTTTGTTTTTTTCATATACCTACATTAGAAAAAGCTTTGAAATATAGACCTGATCTTTGTCTGTTTCTCCCTAAAAATAAAATGAACAAACAGTCTCTATTTTGCTTACGCCCTTCAAAAATCTTATCTAAACTGCCGCACTGTTGTGACTTAGCTGTACACAAACAGACAGGACTGACAGATCCCCAGCTCCATCAGCAAAGCTGACTATTTATAGCAGCTGAGAAAATAGTCTGGTTTATGTATTTTTTACAATGTTGTTAGCCATGACAATCCAGAGCCCATTCTTTTGCAGATATGAAGCACACAAGTTCTGTGTGCTTCACACAAGTTTGACCATGTGTCAGGACCAGGTACATGCCCTTAGTGGTCAGGGTGAAAGATTAATACCCTGCAAAAAATTTTTTAAAATTTGCTGTATTCAATGTTAACTTAGAAGCTGTGGGTCTGGGTTCCAACCTCAAAGGGCATGTAAATCCCAGAGCCACCAGGGAATTGCATGGCACAAACACCTAAGGTAGGGTTTTGTCCCTTTCTTTTTCATTTATATGTGACCCAGGCTTGTGAATGAGTAAGTCTCTGGAAACACACAATTCCATTATTTCACAGCAAAGCGCTTATGGAATGTGACATGATGTGGTCCAGCACAATGCCAACAAGCACTAATGATTTTAATTATTTACTCTTGAGAAAGAAATGGGGAGATTTCATGTTGGCAGCAACAGAAATAAACTAATTCAAATCTTTGCTGGCAAATAGAGATTTTTTTTCATGACTTTGGATCAGCTTCTGTGCATGCTGCCCCCCAGGTGCCATCAAACAGAGGCACTGCACAGTACAGAACTAGTTCTACAGTTTTTCCTTTGTTACCCACTCCTTGCCCCCATCCTCCTTTTAAATATTTTTCCTGCCTTTAAAGTTTTAACAAAGCCAATTCTGTTAAACACCTCCAAAGGACAACATAAACTGGTGACACTCCATCTGACAGCTGTGACTGACATGAAGTCTGTCACAGTGATTAATACCTACATCCCCCGCCCCATCCACAGCCTACACAAAGCCGACTGACTTCCTCTGGTGAAAACCATGGGTGCAGTTGAGTTGAAGTCTCTCTGCACAGGTGGAAAACCTTATTCCCTTTGGCTCAGGAATCTGATTTATGAGGGCTGGGCTCCATGACCTTTCCCTTCAGGTTCTATTTGACATTCTTGGAAGCACTATGGCAGACGGTTGTACTCCAAATAATTCTGAAACAGACATAAAACTTTTATATTTTTATTAACACTTGAAGAGGCCACTAAAAGAAAATCAAAACTATGAATCTGTCAAGAGACCCCTCAGCAATGCTGCACTTTGTTCACAAAAGCACCATGATGGAATGGCAATGTAGCTTATCCAGTGTGTATTTTTTCTGACTATCCATAATGCCTGCACCCCTAAAAATCTCAGTACTAACTGATACAGGCCCTTTGGCAACACACGTCTGAGAGGAAATATTCATGATGAGTCTCATTTATCACTTTCTTTTTTTTTTTTCTTCTACATTTTATGTTATAAACCTGTAGCACTTAAAATACTTCAACAAAACCATAAATACACTCCACCTAAATATTAATAGATCACAAAGACATTTATACATATTCTGATGTTAATTTTTCACCCTATTATCCTAAATGTATCCTTGTATTCTCTCTGCCTTTTCACAGCTAGACAAATGCGGACAAATATATACCATGCTACAGAGACAGAAAAAACAGGTTATAGTTAAAAGATTTTGATCTTAATTCCTTCTCTTAACTTTTTTGTTTTTCTTCCAGCAGCTATTGCCTTTACCGGCAGTGATGATTGCTGCCCTTCAACTTTCATCTTGGAAAACAGGCTAATTTAAAATGAATAAATGAAAAGGCTTCTGGTAGAACAAAAAGACTGCCCTAGCTTTTCTGCAAAAAAAGAAGTATCAAAATTATTATTTATAATCCTAGTGCTTATTGTGATTTTTCTTCAGTGCAAGAGAAACAGAGAAAACCCACGGTACCAGGCTATACAGCAGTTGTTGTCATGTGCACAAGGCAGAAAAGGTTTGAGAGAGGCAGATCTATTTCTGCAAGTCATTCTTCATCGACACAAGCCTACAAACTGCCCATGTGTGAAACTGTCACTGGATTATTACTGGTATTACATGTGCCAAGAGAGAGATTTTCAGATGCCCTAATAGAAGTAAGGTATGAGCTCCCATTTCTGCCACTCAGTGGTATCCGTGACCTTGAAAAATTCACCATGAAAATTTTAAAATCAAGCGCAAATTACTGATATTAGTGCCGATCCCTGAAGCCAGGTGCTTAGACTGTTTAATAATGTACTTTGGAAATAGAGTCCAAGCACTGACTGAAGTCCAATATTAGCTGCAGATTCCCTTGGCATGTGGCAGTTCAAGAGAGTGACAGTGCACTCAGATAACACTTCGGCGCCAAGTGTGAGACTTTAAAGCACAGATTATCACGAAAGATGAGTTTTCTAAGGTTCTTTTCATTACTTCCTGTAAGTGCTCTTGACATTCTCTGAAGCAGTTTAGGAGTGCTTCCTAGGAAAAATGTCAAAATAAAGTAATAATTTTCTTATAATATTGTTCAACAAATGTGAGCACGGCACGGTTTAGAAATGAAGATCAGTGGCTTACGAAGACGGTGCACACATGCACACATCCATATATTATCGAGGGCTTCTGTGTGATCAAAACAATAAACAATAATTTCATATATGCACTGTCAGAGAACTAGAACAACTGTTCAGTGTAGAAAGGGGATTTTTTATGACTTTCAAGTATCCTGACAATATACATTTCAGCTATATAAGAAACTTTGTTTCAAACATTGCTAGTTATTCTCTGAACAAAACAATTTATACTGGCTTCGTGCTGGAAACATTTGCTATAAAATTTATACCCCTTCTATCTCTTTTTAAACAGAACAAATGCAGTTCAGAATGCAGTTGTATTAAAATACTGCCTTGGTTTTTTAGGGATAATCTTGTTAAAGCTAGTTTAGTCTGCCACTGGCACCAACTGGCACAACTCCATGAGGGTGGCAAAATTTTTTGGTTTAATTAAACAGATGATCATTTAGATATATTTTATTCTGTAACACACGAATAACGCGTGATAAAGAGGGTTTATTTTGGTTCCCTTCAAAGTCCCAGAGCCTCTTCATCATTAGATGAATGATGTAGAGTTTGGAATGGACCCATCACAAACCACAAGTTGTAAATTAAACAGTGGGATGAGTAACTGGCTACAGGGTTTTACAAATGCTAACAGAACACATCCTATTCAGTCTACTGTGAGGGAACTTCTTTCAAAAATACATTTCTGAAGCAGAAGTAAAATTACTTAATAACATGATTTAAATTAATAATGACTGGATATTTTAAACTTTCAGGCTTAAATTTCACTGAATTTGTTTATGCATAGAACTTTGGATGGCTCACTTTTAAGCTAAAGCACTTCACATATTAACCAAATTGACATCAAAACTACAAGAAAGAACTATTTAACTCATCACTGGATGGCCACCATGCCTGCCAAAGAACAAGACAGCTGCTGCATGAAGGAAGAAGCCTTGACTCCACTGACAACAACTGCCAAACTCTGAAAGACTTTAGTAAGGCTGGAATTTTACTACTTTTTCTGAAAAAAATACCTTAATACTTGAGGGTAACTTTAATAATGGGAACCAGGCAGAGCTTTCTTTATTTTCCAGTTCCAGTGATCAAACCATGATGAGGACAGATCTGTGTCTGCTGTTATGAATCCAGCAGCCTACTTCCCTGCCAGCATAGCCATTTGGAAAGAAATGTGCAGAAACTCCCACAGAGATCCACTGCCCTTGATCTGCAGCAAAACTCCCGTATTGTCAATACTTGCCTTGATCCACAATGTAACTCTTGATGTCAGCAGCAGTTTTGTGCACAGTGTGGGCAGTATCTGGCTCCTAAGGAAAGTTTTAGATGCTGGGGATGCACTGAGATTAATCAGCATTTGATGCCTCACTGGAGAAAAACAAATGAGCAGGGTTTGTGGATACAGTGAGTGAGGGAAACGCAACTGCAGCCAGAAAAAAACCAGAAAAATTACAAATGAAGCCAGAGAAGAGCAAGAGTAAGGCAGGGAAAGATTAGCCTTGAAGAAGGATCACTGATGGACCAGATTGTCTTCATCTCTTCTACAGCTTTTCTTCTAAAATATCAACTTTCATCTGGACCATCCCTGATCTTCCCCCATCAGCCAAATCTGAAATTCACAATCTCTGCCAAGCTATCCTTAAAACCAGCTCCCATGTAAACCAGGAGGGTTGGATGTAGATGCTCAAATTTCCCTGCACCACTCTCTTACCCAGTCCAGTCTGTATCTACTGGAAGATTCATACGCAACGCACCAGACTGCTCCCTGAGGTGAACCCACAGACCTAACCAACTCTGTTGGGATCTTCAGGGCCAAGAGGGGGCCTGACCTCATAGAAAAACTCTGGGCAGCAGGGAATTTACACTCTTCATTTCTTTAAATTCACAGTAGTAATGTTAAACCCCCCAAGCTTCTGTGTTTATTGGAGGAGTAAAGTGATAGTCCCCCTATTCGGGACATGATGCTTTTAAAATAATCTATCTGGTATACACTGGGAATCAGAAACACAAATAATAATTTCTATTGCATAGCAACTTTCAGCCTGGATTGTTACAGTAATTTACAGCATTAATTAGTTAAGAGCATCTGATAACAGGACTCCATATTAGATGATTATGGCTATAATTAAAGGTATTGAATGATGAAAGGAACAGTGCTCAATTTGTACATTAAAATAGTGAACTCTGAAGTAACGAAAACAAAGTTGAGCACAAAGATTTGTGACTAGGCACGCACGACTGTATGTATTTCATTTCTCAATCATGCTTCCATCTAGGAATTTGTATGTTTTGGCTGACCTGCTGGCTGCTGACAAAAGGAATGGGCATCGGTGTAATTCTCCTTATCTTTTCCTTTCACAAAGGTGTCAATTTCCACAAAACTTGTAGGAATTTGGTATCTTTGAGACCTCTGCTCCCCATTAAGCAGCTAAAACTGGTCAACAGCTTAAAAATACAGGTAACAGGGAGTCAGGCAGACAAGCAATACAGTTATTTAGACCTTATTTTCTTAGGAAATAGTTAAAAATGAAGGGGATTGCACTGGGGGACCAATACAGATTGTATAATGAATTACAAAACAATCTTTAACAAGCCTGACAAAATTATTGCTTTTCCTTAGTCACATATGTGTGTTTCCTATGACACACATATAGCAGACGATAGATGGTCTTCTTTGTGTAAAATGTTACCTCCATTTTGAAGAGTTCAAGGTATTATCTTGTAGAGTTCAAGAGCATTCTAGTCTAGTGGAAGGTGTGCCTGATCACGGCAGGTGAGTTGGAGCTCGATGATTTTTAAGGTCTCTACAAATCCAAACCATCCCGTGATTCTATGATTTACGGTGAGAAAAAGAAAGTAGTGACAATCATCCTTCTGTCTGAAAGGAAGCTCCACTTTTTTTAGGAATCAGTATAAAAGCTCCAGGGGAGTGAGACATCATCCAAATGTCCTTCAGTGCAGAAAGAACCTTCTTTTTTTTTTTCCCTCTAAAAGACTTAAGATCTTTCTAAGATAATCTGCAGAAAAACAGCATCCAGCTTATGATGAGGGACTTGTCCAGTGAAATGGCCTCCTCATAATGATGAAAGGTGTCAAAATTGTGGATGACACACTGGGAGTCATCCAAACTGCATGGAGGGGTGTATTCTCTATATGCATATTACAGTCACCAAAGTTTTCAGTAACTCTACACTTCCCAGTCCAGCGGGAATCAACAGATTCTGAGAATTTTCATTTATTAAAAGTTTGAATCACACCACTGGTAATTAGCTATGCAGAATTGAATGACGGCAGATTAATAACACTTGTATCCAAACAGATCAAGAGAAACTTGATAACTTCCTCTCCAGGAGCATCCTTCCTTGGAGACCACTATCTCTAACAAATCAAGCAGTGATCCATGAACAAGTATAGACAGTATTTCTACCTCTTAGCTGACTTGGAGTTGCTGATAAATACTCTGCTGACTCCAAAAGGGTTTGCACCTATGAAGCATGCCAAACGAACAGGTATGAAAGCAAAAGGAAGGCTCTGGTTGGCATGGAACAATTTGTGGCTCAAACAACTCATCTGCAGAGGAAGGCAGCCGTTTGGCTGTGGAAGGTTGTCGAGAAACTCAGCACCCAGCACAATGAAAGGAACAGAGTGGTTTTCTGCTGGAAAATTAGCAAAGACTCCAGCTCAGTAGTGATCTGAACAGCCTTTCATAAGCTTTCATCTGCTGTACATTTCTGACACAGAAACACAGAGTGTTCTAAGTGGTGGTGTGCAAGTGTACAGGCTGCCTGACTAGTCAGGTGCCAAATACACTCACCTGGACAAGAGAGATGGCTTCTGAGGGGTCAGTGCCACGACAGCTGGTGTCTGGTGTGGGGTACAGTGCTAGACTGGTATCTACTGCTCAGATCTCAGCGCCAGAAGCAGCTGTAGTTTAGTTCTGAGCCAGGGTCAGAGTTATGCCAATGTGATCCCTCACAGATCTAACAAAACACAGCTTGAGCCACAGACATCTTTGATCAGTAGCAAGAAGGAGAATTGTGCTTCTTTTTGCAGAAAAATCCCAAGGGGGGAAATTATGTTGTTTTTTATTCTTGTAGCTGTTAAGGCTTCCCTATCCATGTACACACTGCGTTTTTATGCTTTTCCTTAAGCACACGACCCTGGGCATTTCTGAAGACCTGCCCAGATACTGCTCTGATACAATTCATACAGGCGACACTCTAGGCTGGACAAGTTAAGATAAAACTGGAAGGCAGATTCCAGCAAGATGTAAAGAGGGAGGAAAATGAAGCGGGTGGAGCACCCAAAAACTGCCAGGCATCCTGCATGAAGTATTCTAAACCACTAAGAGTGCACAAAACCATCAGGCAAAAATCTGTGCCAAACTAAGATAAGGTATTACCGGTCAAGCATCTGCTTCTACACCAACATCCAGAGTAGATGTAGGGTTTGTTTCTTTATTTTTCATTTCAAATGCTGATTTATGCTATGTGTATTGCCAGTAGCTCAGGTTTATGAAACAAATAACCTGACTGGTGGAGAAATTTAAACACATGGAGTAGTCATGTTCTCATCTTTTGGCATACTATTTCCTTTTTCTAATTTATGTTACTAAACTTGTCAAGAAAAGAGGACTCTCTTGGCAAATCAGAATGAATGCAAAGGAGCAATCAACGACATATACAGCTCACAAATCTTTGTACCTAGCCTCCCAGGGACTGGAAGCACGTTCAGGTTTAGATAGAATATCCCCAAGGATTTACACCTATAGATATATTTAATAAACTCAGTAAAAACATGACGTGTGAAGTAAGCACTTCATCAAAAGCTTATTTTAGTTTTCAACAAATAAGAAAATTAAAACTCCTGCTGCCCACGAGTCTGTGTGTCTGGATCTTCCTTCATGGATAAAATTATTCATGGCATATTAGAGCTTGTCAGTCTGTTTAACTAGAAAAAAAAGATGTATCTGTCCTAGAGGAAATCTAAACAACTTCATTATGAAAGCTGTGAGAGAGTCACAATACATTAGGAAGAACAATTGTAGTCTGCAGTGGTTTTTCAGCTCTTTCTACACCACTGACTTACCAGAGGAAAGTACCACTAATTACACCTACTTGCATTGATTATTTTTTTTCTTCAGGATGGATCACCTTGTCCTCCCCTACATCTAATGATTTAAATTAGAATGAAATGGCAATGTGATGGAGGTTGGAAGTTATCTTGAAAGAAAGACATCAAAGATGACATTTTAAAAAAAATCCTCTTTCCTTATTAACTGCCCTTCCAAAATAGGCTAAGCTTCAAGTGCTGTGATTTAGCAAATAGTACAGTGGTATAATACACCACACATTACAGGAAATGCCAGATATACTTCTTGTGGCTATATAAGGTTCAGGGATCCAGATCTGGATCAGATATGATCCTGTTTACACCAATGTAAATCCAACCTAAATTCCACTGAAGTCAGGGAATTAGTTAGATCAGAATCTAGTTCATTAAATCTTACATTATTCCATTCTTAGGCATACTCTTCTTATCTGTCTCCTCCTTTTCCCCCTACAGACCCTCCAGTTTTACTGCCAGGACCATGAGGATCATCTAAATGAAACTCATATGCTGTGGGTCATAGAAAATCTCCCAATCATTTCTACATCAGACCCAGCCATTTGCAGTTGTGGTAGAAAAGATCAAACATTTCTGCTGATTTTTTGTTTTTCATTTGTACTATCCCTGTGAGAACTCAGCAATTAGGAAACAATTGCCATGGTAACATATTACACCCAAATCTGATCATAATTAAATCAGTGCCAAAATTTCTATCAGGTTCTTCTGAACAGTCAACCTCTCCCTCTACTCATACAAGATTGTATCTCATCCACCAGTCTGGGACTTTTTCCCACCCGCTTGTTGTGAGGTCAAGCTGAGAGATGGATCTCAAAGAAAATTTCCTGAGCATTCGTCAGATTATCTGCTTCATCATTTGCATGCTACTATAGCAATTACCACTCTGTGCTTCATTTTCCATCCCCCTCCTCTTCACGCCCTCTCTCTAGGTAGGCACAGATCATTCTGTGCCACTCTTGCCATTTTGTAATCAATGACAAAATACTTCTCAATTCCTGGCTGTATTCTTTGCACAGACAGTTACAGTGCATATTTCCCCATGGAATAAGTACTATTAATCCATTAAAATTTGAAAACTTTATATTTTCTCACTCAGTTATAATGCAGATGCATACACAATCAAAAATTCCATGAAAAACAAGGACACTACAATGAAAATGAATAGTCCAGTATGGATTTGAAGCAACTGATTCAGTGGCT
The DNA here is from genome assembly GCA_013397775.1 of Eulacestoma nigropectus. Classification (NCBI taxonomy): domain Eukaryota; kingdom Metazoa; phylum Chordata; class Aves; order Passeriformes; genus Eulacestoma; species Eulacestoma nigropectus. The sequence goes on along the minus strand of VZTE01005755.1, from coordinate 7,240,213 downwards.
CATCATCCTGTAACCTGACACAAAACAGGTAGTATCAGAAGTGCTGGCAGCATGCTGAAGGATTTGGAGGGACAGGGGTGGGGAGACACAACAAAAGCTTATCTGGATATTGCACAGAACATATATAAAATGACAAGAAAGAGATCTGATAGTCAATACACAGCACAGGAATCAATATATGCCAAGGAAACAAATGATTGTAACTCCAAGATGCTGAAGTGCGCTGAATCCTTTGTACACTTATAGAAGTGCATGCATTACACTCGCTGGTGGGAGCAAATGTCACTGCCTGGACAAATGCTTGTTTGAGGACTTGTATTTTCATCAGTGCTATTTGTATTTTCATCAGTGCTATCACCGAATCAGACAATGTAGTTTTGTATTTGTTCTTGTTTTTCCTACTCTGCTAAATTGGCAATAAAATAAATCAATTTACCCAAGATGAGTCTGTGTTGCCTGAGACTGCAAATGCTGAGTGATCTCCTTGTCCTCATCTTGACCCATGAACTTTTCATTGTATTTTCTCAGGGAGGGGAGTGACAGAGTGGCTTGGTGGGCACCTGACAGCCAGCCAAGGTCAGCCCACCACACCATCAAATCCACAGCTCTCTAGCTGAGCAACAGAGACGCTGTGTGGGACCACGTCAAAGGACTTAAAGAAGCCAAGTTACATTACAGCAGTTGCTCTTCCCTTCTCCACCAACGCAGTCGCTGCGTCACAGAAGGACACCGGATCAGTCAGGTGTGATTCGCCCTTCGCAAAGCCATGTGGCTGCCTCTAATCACCTCCCTGTCATCCATATGCCTGGACAGAGCTTCCAGGAGGATATGATCCATGATCTTACCAGACACAGAAATATCTGACCGGTTGATGGTGCCCAGGGTCCTATTTTTACCCTTTTTAAAACCGGGTGTGATATTTCCCTTTTTCTAGTCACTGGGCACTTTGCTTGACTGCCATGACTTTACAAATACGATGGAGAGAAGCTGAGCAACTACATCTGCCAGTTCCCTCTTATGCATAATTCATTATCATGTAAATAGTAATGCTCAATATTGTCCTGCTGGATGAAGGAAAACATGGGAAAGTCCAGGCACTGAAGACTGGGGGCACTCTTGACCTTACAACACAAGTGTTATTTGCCTTGACTGACCTCATACATAATTTTTTGCTTTTTTTTCATATACTTTTATTTTCTGCAGCCCCACTAGCTTAGGCATTATATAACCAGTGCTTTAAAAGCTAGGAGAATTACAAGCTCCTGAAATCTCTTTCCCTAAAGATTATTTTCTTCATCTGCATGATCTTAGTGACTTGTGTAAAACTCATGCCCTAGATTTTAATGATGGTGACCTTTGGGACCTACAGTTGAGTCAATGCCATTTTAAACATGAGCCTGCTACTTTATTATATCTTTGCAGCTGTAGCCAAGTGAGAGGATGACAAGTGTAATTACCAGCTCTTTCTGTGAAGACTCCTATCTGAGAAAATGCAAGAACCTTTACAAAATGAGAGTGTGGATATGCCATGACTTTGTATCACTAGCACAAGTGCAAGTATTTATTTTTCACCAAAGTCGGATGCATTTGGTGTAGAAAACAGAAGTGCACATGTGCATATATGAAGTTAAGAAAATATAAATGTATTGTCCTGTACACTATCCCACGTGTTTCTATTCTCTTGGAACTGGAAACACTTTCATAGAAGTGCTTTAAACTGCTATTTTGGAATATTTGCAACAGTGTTCAGGTAGAAAGTAACACTGTGTTTTATAGTTTCACATCAAGAATGCCCAGTTTGCAAGTTTAACTTTACAAATCAGTTGACATAACCCAGACAATGACAGGTAAACTGACTTGTTTGAACCTCAGGTATTACCACTAATAAAACATCTGAAGCTAAATTGATGTAAAGACAATTTATTGATTTTACTGGGTCTACAGAAATGTATGAGAAAACAATTTGGTTAATTCTACTGAGGCACCCCAAGACAGAACAGAGTCTGCAGAAGCCTTGAGATGCCATCTCATCCCTCTTCACTTTTTCTTCCACTAGCTGGTGATAGCAGCTGAAGCTGCTCTCAGAACCTTGAAATCCTATTCCTGTCTCTGTGGGAGGTACATGTTTGCACAGGAGTAACTGAGAAGAAAATTTTGATTTCCATTTAAACTAAAACAAAGTGTTTGAGAATGTATCAAGGTTCAAAAAGTTTCAATGATGAGGACTACTACTTAGATCAGCAATTTTAGATTGTAGAAAATTATCTCTATGGTACTAAATATTTTAATATATTTTTGATTCAGCACTCCAATTCTCTGATGACAATGACAGAATTATTTTTAGCATCCAGTGAAAGACACTCTAAAAGGCAGGCTTTTGTGCAACAGTTTTTCTTAAAAAAACTAGTACAGCATGCATGCACAGGGGAAACTACAACTGAAAAGGAACCTGACAAGTGCTGCTGCAAGGTACTTCTCAGAGATGCTAAACTGTCTCCCTTCCTACAGAGTCTGGATTTTGTTTCAGCATCCTTTTGCTATTCAGTGTCAATGCACAGACTAATTGTATGTTACCGTAGCAATTTCCACTGTGAAGCTATTGCACATACTGCACCATACTGTATAGCAGCTTGCACAGTTATTACTGGGTCTGACCAGAGGAGAACTTGATGGCATAATGAATTCTGTATGAGAGAGAATCTGATCTGTCGTTCATTTAATGTTAGTGCAGAATAAATCCCTTAACTTCAGCAGACTCGTGCTGGTGTAATTCAGATGTGAATTAGATCCATGCTGTGTATCCGTAAAACCACTCCCTGCTGGAGGGGATGTCACCTGCTCGTTCATTACACATCGCAGAGCCTACACCAGTAGCAGTCCCATTGCCAGCACTGTCCTGTCTCAGCCAGCTCACGGGAAGATCAACTTATTCATGGGAGGTGCTCAGACACCACTTTGTTCATAGGGGCCACAGAACCACCTGTGTAGAAAGCAGGAGGCTCAGCCACACTGGTGACACAGGACTGTGCTCGCTCGGTATCTCGGGCACACAGGGCTTACAGCAGCTCCTTAGGTACAAAGATCATGGCAGTGGGATGCTCCTGGGTGAGCGCCTGCTTCTCCTGGCTTGCAAAGCACTGTGAAGATACTCAGGCTGCACCTCCTCTCGAGCTACTGCAAGTCACAAAAAAATCACTGCTGAGATCCCACGGGACTTGTAGTTAAATTTAAAGTTAGAATCACCAATTGACAAGCCAGGGAAGAGCCATGGTGACATGAATACAGCCAAATGATTCCTCAGTGTTACTCACAGGCCAGCCCTCTGGTCTCATCCAGTTCCCTAGGCTCCTTCTACACATGGTAGGAGAGACCTGAACACTAGTAGACGCTGTCATAAAATGATACGAATCACCTTGTGCATTCTGACTACAGAAATAACTTCCAACCCATACACTTGGTGTCCATGAGGCTTTTGCTTGGACCAGAGGGTAAGTTAGCTTCTTGGGGAAGATGGATAAAATGTTTTTCCAGCAAGGATGTGAGGGAGGTGGGTTAGTAAACAAGGCAAACCTGGGGGGTTCCCTGCAGCCATCACAAAGATGGGAGCGCCTGCAGGGGGAGGTGGCATTGCAGGTGGCATTACTGGCAGACGGAAGGCTTACAGGGAACAAGGCAAAGGACAAGGGTCTGAGCAATACTTTGGGGCTTGAAAAGTAAGCCAAGAAAATACAATGGAAGGAGTTAATGAAGAGCCAGTGTTAAACAGTATCAGCCACAGAGCTCTGAGCAGGCAAATGAAATTCTCTGTAGGTTGAGGAGTCCAAACAAAAGAAGGCTAAAAGAAAACAGAAGAGGAACATGAGTAAAGCAAAGAAGCATACACTGGAAAACCCAGATGGTGCATTTGGTCACAGGCACCAAAGAGTTCATGAAAGCCGTGCGCATGTAACCGCAGGCAACCATCAGCTCTGACATCTGCATCACCAGATTCCCACACTTTTGGAAGATAAATAACTTGTTTTGAAGGGAGCACTTCAAATAATAGTATAGATATTGCTGTAAATCACAGTCTTATTCCTCAGCTGTATTTCATCAACTTTACCTTATGTACCCTCTTTCTATCATATGACAGACAACAATGTTCCTCTATCCTATGACCTGCTAACAACCACTCCTAAATTCAGTACTTCACAGTCCTCTAATTCTGTCTTTCAACCCATATATAAATGTCCAGTTCCACAGGTTAGAGGTAATATTTCTGTAATTGTCCCCAGCAGCTCTCAATGCCAACACAAGGATGAATAGAGAAAAAAAGCCTTGCTGCACAGGGCATCTGAAGCAGGCTTTCACAGTTCTACAGCCATCAACTAAATCACCATTCTTATTTAATGTTTTTGATGTAGGTAACTCTCTTAATGCTTCATGACTAACTAGAACAAGAGGAGTGCCATCTAAACATTTTTTCATTACTTCCACCTATCCAGTTTGCTTTCAAAGGAAATATTTACTATCTTCAATAAATTTCAGTGGCACCAAACCACACGCATATATACAACCCCAGTTTAATTATATGACTGAGCCTCCCACAGGCTGGGTCTCCCATTCCGAAGTACAGGACAAGTCAGCTCATGTTAAAATTTTTGAGAAACAGGAGTGCTGATCAGTTCCAAAAATCAGGCACTTCTGTGTCCAAAAAAAAAAAAAAAGGAATGAGAGTGTAAAAACAGAAAAAACATATAAAGCATGCTCATGAGGTGTTTTTAATAGCACTTCTTGACCAGAAATGTCATTTTTATGCTCCTCATTCAGTGCTTACTCAATACCTACACAGTAAATACAGATCAACAACCCTGTAAATGTATTAAATGAAGTCTTCCTTTTTCATACTGATTTCAAAACTGCAATACCAGCATCAGCTCTGCTTGAATTTCAGAAAACTTTGGTCCTTGAGCAATCCACCTTCTTACCATGTAAATCCATTATAGCATTTGGACTAATCCTTTTGTCAAAAGGATTCCTGGGAATACCAGGAGGCAGCTAATTTTACCACGTTTTTATTCTCGGCAGTGTCTGAAAACTGGATGTGTGGCTATTAAGAAAGTAAAATTCACTCAGTGAGAGCTCCAAATACAGAATAATCTCCCACATAATCATTTCTGCAAGCCTGCAGGAGTAGGTCTAAGGTTCAGTAGGTGTCCTGGAGCTTACAACCATGCCTCTTTGTTTCCCTTGCTTGAATAAACATTTGATAAAGGAAAGATGAAGAGAAATGTTAATCCTGAATTTGTATCTCAAGACATGCAGGGGGGAGAGAGAGAGAGAAAAAAGAGAGACAGGGATCTGGCTAGATTTTCTTACAAGGTTATAAGAAAAATAAATCCAAAGATACTAATCAGGGGAATTATCTCTCTTCTTAACTAAACAGCTACTTTAATGTAAAGTCAAGAAATAATTGGCCTTCCAGGAAGACTTATGTTTGCATAAAAAGAAAGATATACAGGCCTACTCAGCTGAAAAAAAAACAAACAAAAAACGATAGTGAAGAATGGGAACAGCTTCAGAAATGTATAGAGTTTGGGGACACATAGTGGAAGGGGATGAATGTCTCCAGAGATCCCTCAAGCAATTTACCAAACAAAAAAGTTCTAAACATAAAACAGAGCAATGTGAGTCCTCATCCCACCACTGATTGTGACTATCCTTGCAGTCCAAGACAAGCTATTTAACCCATATAAATCTTTCCATCTGTGCAATAGGTTAATAATATTTACCTTCTCATGTCTTTGGGATTAAAACATTATTAATATTTTTGAAGTACTTTGAAGATTAATCATGCTATGTGATTGCTAAATATTATTATTACTAAAAATGTGACATATTGTTTGAATTAAAGAAAATAGTATATCTTAAGAAGCTCGTCAGTGCATAATGAACTGAAATTGTGGTTGCTTAATATAGTTACTGCAATTTCTAGTCCGAATGTTCTGTATTTATTGTTTGCATTGCACTGACGTATATTAAATTAACGAGATTATACCGTATGATTGCTCTCCTCCTGAGACCCTTAGGAAATGAGGCTGTCCTAGGGAGCACAGTGTTTAAATAAATATTATTTTATGCATTAGTTTATAAGCACGGACTGTAGTTTTTCTGCATCTTTGGATGTGTTTTTAATGTTACCTAATTCCACATTATGTTTAAAGGAAACTTCATTGCTTTGAACATTAAAAACAGAAGAGTAGAAAGTATATAAAATTGGACTGCAGGAAGCAATCCTGCAATGGAAGCTGAAGGGACCAATTGTTTTAGTTCATCTTTCTTTCCTGAACGTTTATTCTCTGCTGTACCACTCCTACCTCACACGCACCTAAGATACAGCGGAGAAAACAACGCTCCACTCACTTGTGCATTCACAAAAGCGTTTCCTATTCTTTCAGTATCACTGAAAGGAGCACACATTACAAATCCCTCACCCAGTCCAGCGTTAACCAATCTGCTATCTGGCTCTGCACACCCACTGGCACAGCCTCCTGTCAGTGGGCTGGACAACACCACCAGCATTTGCTGCCACAGCTTTGGCCACACATGGTTCAAGAGACACCAGAATCCAGGAGCCAGGCCCGATGGCCTGTGCACACACAGCCATGCTGTTTTCCAGGCTAGCAGATTTACTTGCATGGGTGCAGGTTGTTCCTTGACACCCAGACTCCAAGTTCCAAGGCTTCAGTTCCAAGTACAGACACAGCCACACTGGAACCAGTGCAGAGTGCTGCATGAACATCCTCGTGGCAACTGCGGCTCTTTGCACACAGACGACGCTATTTAGGCACAGCCAGAGCTAAGTTAAATACAATTGGAGTCAAATGCACGATTTCCTGGCTTACACAACACTGTTACCGCACTCTGAATTTGTCAGTGTGTGGAATCATTACTCAAAGTGTCGGTAGTTTTTGTACACCTTCTGAAGCATATTCCACAGCTTTTTATTCTTGTGGAATAGAATTTACCTACTCATGTACTCCCAAATGAATGCCATACACGCTCTGCTCAAAGCAAAGGTTAGAGGGGCTGGTCCTCAGTATATAAACACAGAAGCCTTGCACCTCCACTCTTCTGTGAATTTAGAACTATGTTTTGCTCTTGTTTTAGAAGCTTTTAAGGCTGCAAATAAATCAAGACCACCCCGGGCTCCCACAGCACAAGCTATTCATCTAGAATAAATTCAGCTGTCATTTAAAGTTGAACTAGATTGGACAAAGAGGCAGCAATCAAGCCATTTTCATGTGAGGCAGGTAATTACAGAATCTGTTAAACTACAGTGATTAGGCACTGCTAAGAAGAAGCTCCAAGAAATCTCAAGTAACTTTTGAAGGGGGAAAAAATAAGTTAACAGCTGCAGACATCTTGCAATGGATTTGATTTTTCCTTCCTTCACCCCCCCCGC
>VZTE01005755.1:7172381-7232665 GCA_013397775.1 Eulacestoma nigropectus | reverse complement strand
CCCCCCCCCCCCCCCCCCCTCCCCCCCCCCCCCCCCCCCCCTTATAAAAAGCAAGCAAGCAGGTTAACAAGAGACAAAAGGCAGATAAGGGAGTGTAAGTGGATCAAGGGGAGCCTTGGGAAATCCTCAAACAGTATGTTTGAATGTGGCATTAAATGGTTCATTTGGTGGTAAGTGATTAAACGGGAGAGGACTTTCTTTATCATGGAAATTGGTCCTCTATACTGTTGGACCTATGCTAATGATTTGAAACTGAGAAAAAAGGATGACTGTGTTATAATGGTTTATAATACACCACTTCATGTTGGACTATGAGGAACATTTGCATGAATATAGCCACGCAAGGAATCTGAACAGCAATAGATTTTTGTTTGGCAGAATTATTCTCATTGATGCCCAAAGTTCACAACCTAGAAAATGCTAGCTTTTTTATACATTAATTTAAAGTAAAATGTGCCATTTTTAGTCACAACACTGAGAAAACAAAGGCCCTCCTATTTTACTGAGAAGTCTTCATTTCCAAGTCGAATTAAAATTATCCTGGTGATAGGAAAAACTATACTGAAATCATTGGGGTAAAAGCAAACCTGTATTTAAACCATTCAAATCCTTTAGAGCCCTAATTTTTATTTTGCAATGTAAGCTATGTAAACAGGGATATTCCTTCAAAGAGGGAAGGCCCACTAGCTCAGCACATCAGTTAAGAGTTTCAGAGACCAGAGGTCTTGTTTCCAAATTCATTTGCTAATTCCTGTGCCACTTGAGTGACTTTAAATTAAGCTCTCACCATATTACCTCAAATGGCTTGATAAATTCATGCAAAATCTGGGGAGGACTAAAATGCCTTTAAAAATCTCATTAGTGCAATACCAAAAATATTTCAAACTTTCAAGAGAAGAAAAGGCAGTTTCATATTACAACCAGAACCTTGGACAGAACCAAAAAAGCAACACATTCAAACCCTTAAGAAGTCAGAAAGCATCATTAAAGGGTCATTCCTTCCTGCCTTGACTTCCTTGTCACCAGCAGAAGAATAACAAATGGTTATGGTTTCATTTTACAGTGTAGCAAGGAGGATTTGAGAATCTGCAGGGCCTCATCTGCTGCTTCTTAAGCAAACATCTAATGTAATTTTAAATTTCACTTCATCATTGTGATAGCTTCAAGCAAACCTCTCCTGTGTGCCAATTCTCCCTCTCAAAGGCACACAGTCAGTGTTACAGAATGGACAAAAACAGCTCAAAACTATCAGCTCCCCTACGACTGTGATTTGTGACATAAGCTACACTTGTAGAGACACAGCTCCTCATTCTTCTTCATTTACTTTAAAGCAGTGCCTTGTAGTTTGTGAGCACAAAGTGCTGAAGCTACTTATTGTCACAGTGGTAAAATATAAGGTTTGATGGGGCATGGGGCTGAGCCTATAAGGATATTTAGGTGTGTGAAAGTGCAAGAGAGAAATGATGAGGTCAATACCTTTGAAAGCATCAGAGGTGCATTTTCTAGAAAGCCTTAGGCCCAAGTGAGGCTTTATTTTCAAAAGTACTCCATGCATTTTAGAGTCTAAGTGTTCCCAAAAGTTACTGTGACTTAGGCTCATACATCACTTGGGCACTTCTGAAGAGCACACCTTTAGTAAACGTACAAAAGCGCCTGAAGCAGCGAGGTACCTCTCTTTAAGTGTCAGGAGAGTGAGGCTACTTGCCTGCTAGGCACTCTTTATAAATCCCCTGGGAATCTCCCCGCATTTTTATGTGTGTAAATAAATCTCACCTCATCCTCTAGTGTCCTTTAAAAGCAACAGGACAACTCACACACAAGGCCACTGTGTGCATATAAATAAATCCCTGATAATCAAATCTCCCAGTGATTACTGATACGGAATTACTGCTCAGGCTGGAGCCAAGCCAGCTCAAACGCAGCCTACCAGCCTCAACAGCCCAATCTGACCTACAAGTGTTAAAGCAAAGGACACTTACACATCTGGGTGATGATCTGCAAAGATGGAAACAGCTCTGCTACTGGAGACACTCTGGCCAGCCAGCAGCTCTCCCAATTTCAGTGACCATATTCCTCTTCATGTTCAATGGATGACAGAAAATAAGGACATAAGCACTGTCACTTGTGGTGTCCAAAGAGGTCTTCAGATTTTGTTTTCTGCGTTCTAAACTGGAGAAGTAAAGGCACTACGAGGACAGCATTTCTCTAGTACAGGCATTCTCACCACAGAAATTCCCCATGTTACTCAATCTTCCTGAGATTTCCATTCCTCTCCAGCCACAATAAACTGACCAGAAATCTTGTCCCTCCTTATCTCAGACTATAATTGTTTGAACACAAGACTCTTGTCTCTACACTACATCTTACTAGAAATACAGGAATAAAGTTGTGAACACTGAAAATTAAATGTTAATATTCAACAACCTGGGAAAATTTTTTGCTTCCCACTTGCCAACTACATACCAGCAGGCCATGCCTGCTATTTCTTCAGCAAATGAAGATTTACAGTCTCTGCATAGTTTAGAGAGAACAGACTAGGTAGCAGGGGGGGAGGGGAACTTCTCATGTGCCCCATCAGGTCTCCCTGAAAAGAAAAAGTACCCAGTAAAGGCCTCCTCAGTCCCTGGGTCTTTTTGTGGGGTTTCTGACACTTAAGTATGTGGCTTCAAGCAGCGAATGTGGAGGTCGAGGAAACTCCCCTGAGAGGAGCTACAGTCTAAAATTGCAGCATGATGTTTGCTCAGAACTGACAAAAGGAATGCCAGCCTCCTCTTCCTTTCCCTGGTGCTCACCTAAACAAACAGCTATGCAAGTGAATGTGCTGGCAAAGCCAGTGTTGGCCATGCCCAGGAAGTGCCATGTAGCCCTCAGAGGTTTCCCTCTGCTTACTGACACACAGTAGAAAGCAAGAAAGAGAGAATTATGGAGGCAGACAAATGGTTATTTAAAGTAATCATCATGTTTTTTTATGGAATAGCCAGTGCTGGCTCCAGTTATGAAGTGGAGGGGGAAGGATCTCTAAATTAAACTCACATGATCCACTCTTGTTCTTTTGCATGGTTATATAAACTGCACACTGGCAGAAAGCTGGTCATTTGTAAATTAAAAGAAGAAAATTATGTCATCTTAGTACAAATACGTTTTGCTGATGAAGACTATTTGTGGTAAAGATCAATAAATAACCAAGTAGATAACATGGTGGGGCACGACTTCAACTAAACCCTTGTGGAATTTCACCTCTGGTTTCACTGGAGCTTCCACTGCTTTAACAACATAGCTGGGGCACATTGTCCTGCACAAAGGAGAAGGAAAACAGAATGTAACATGTAACTTCTTAATTACATGGTCTATCAGATGTAACATTCTACCCAGCAGCAAAATGTCCATTGACTTTTACAAGGTATGGCTGGGCAGAGGCAATTTATAGCAATAACTGCCCTAATTCATGGAGGGAAATGTCTTCCTTTACTGATTACTCAAAGTTTGGGCTTTTTCCATTCTTAATGAAGACAATAGGAATTCTACTTTTGACATAAACTTGAGTAGAACAAACACTCCAGAACAGCAAGCACTGGAAAAATGCTGATGTAGTCCGACACTGGTTTCAGACAATAGCAGGTCATATACTGGTGGGTGTTCTGGGCTGAGTTCAGCCTTAGAAGCACTACCCAAACCCTCACCATTTCCTAGCAACAAGGTTCAAACGCTTCATGTCTCAAAAGCTATGAAATAAAGAAAAAAGTCACAAAATAGGAACTAAGTCTAAATGCTGAATGCTATTTTACACCTCATGTTGGGAGGCCATAGGCCAACCCCTTCAACTGTGAGAGGAAGCATTTGGGGCACAGCACGTATAAACACAAATACCCCAAACACAGGCAGTGTGATGGCAAGTGGGAGTCTATTATGGAGAATTCGTGATTCCTTAACTCAGGCTCCATATGACCGCTGCAGGATATGCACTACAATCTGATCTCAGTGTTTGTCACTTGTCAAAAAATTGAGAACAAAGAGCCAATTAGCCGTGGTTTGTTTTCTTTTATTTTGCTGGAAATAAAAGCTGAGCTATCATACAAAAAGAATTCCTGGTGTGTGTACGAGGCAGGGAGAAGGAAAAAAACCAATAAACAAACATTTTTACAAAAACTCAAATCATTGGACTTGCAAAATAAGGACAGCTGGGATGCATAATCAAGAGCATTAGAAAAATTTTATTTTATACAAAACTTTCCTATTCTGGCATTTGTTCTTTCAATATACAGTATAACCACTAACTTCTACTGCAGATCTGCAAAGATTTTAAAGGCAGCTTAGCTGCAGTGGGACTGGTTTTTGAGGCTGTCTGAAAGGCAGTGACTGTCACATAGTGGCCAGGTGCTTTTCAACCATTAAGATAACACTGCTCTGCATTTGGTTAAAGATGATCATAATAGAGTGTTTCGTGACAATGGAATTAATTGCTCCTCCCCACCCTGTTATGCAGCAGGTAAAGAGACACTGGAGACACATCACCAGCATTCGAGTGCCTCTGCAGTGAAATCCGTCGCAGATGCCCAAGATACAGCACTGAAAGACAAAAAGGACCACCTGGCTTCCTACTCATCTCCTGGGTAACCCAGTCCACTATGTTTCACTCCACTGAACAGCGAACCGAAAAAAAACCCCAAAAAACCAAACCTACTGGAACCAATTGCAAAGATAGGGAAAATCTGGAGGGGTGGAGTAGAATTACTTAAATTGGAATGTAATTAGAACAGAGAAGTCAATATCCACGTACTACAAAGATGACAAGAGACTTTTAGGGGACCACAAAGAAGTGGTCAAGGTTTTGGTTTGTGTCTCAGTTTAAGACAACACTCAATACAGTGCCACACAGCACTGACTGCTAACGAAAACTGATCATTCAGGAAGTACCAGCAACAGCTCAAGCAAGATCTGCAGGAGTTCCTGGGAGGTTTCCAATTCAAGGATGAATCCAGTCCAAAACCTGATAGCATCAAATAAGATAATACATGACTAGTTTATTAGGACGGCCTGGTGTAACTCAAATACATAAACACTGTTGCTTATGGTGAAGGAGCAGCATTTAGCAATTTGCTTAACACTCTGCACACAAAAAAACAATTAGCAAATTCATTTTCATCTTAATCTGAAATCTAGAAATATTAAGAAATATATTTGTGCAATAATGTCTTGTTTTCTGTAAGGAATTGGCCAATACCTACAGTAACTTCCATAAGAACACAACTCTTCCCATTCCTACTGATAGTGACGAGATTATTTCATGACTGACATGTCCAGTGAGCCATTTCATTCTTTTTTTAGGCTTTATATTGAATGAGGAAAATGTGCTGCTTTTTCTATGATCACAACTCTTTGTCTTTCACTGTGCTGTTCATGAACTACTGAAGCTTATTATGTTTAAATAATAAAATAATGCAAACCAAAAGAGTGATTCTGTACAAACACAGATTAAAGTTCTTTACCTAGAGCCGTGCTTAGGTCACTCCCAAGGGAGGCTGAAGGGAACAGTCTGTGTGCGTAAGGGAAATCACATTTCATAGCTTAAGACAAGTGCCTTTCACACTGTTGCCTTTTAAACAGGAATGGGAATCAAGCAATGCTGATTTCTAAGAAAAAATAAAATCCAAATTTGGTTTCAAGCGCAAACAGAGATAATTAAAGTACTTGCTCTAACAGGAAGCTGCATTAGAAAACAACTTTGCACTTTTGAGGATGCACACTGTGTTTCTTGTTATGCCAATTTATTTTAATTAATCAGAAAAACATTTATTTGAGGTATTAGCAATGCTGGTGCTTAGCCTGTCATTCTGCCTCCCGGCTAAATACCCAGAATGGCAATTCCAAAGCAGAGCACATCTGGTGCAAGGAGGAATTTCTCCTTCTGGCACATTGCTGAAAAGGAGCAGTATAAATTCAATGGGCCAAATCTTTGTCCTTCCACTCACCTGGAGAAAAGCTGAACTGTGCTGGAATTCATCACTGCACAGAAATACAATTTAACCCTTAGTGGATTGTGAAGCGGTGCTCATGGCATTGCAGGAACCCATTCATGCTTGCCAGGGAGGAAGTGTGACAAACCACAGCACCTCCCAACAGGCAACCTGTGACTTGAATTTAATCTTGGAGTGTCACACATGGTGGGAGTAGGCCCAAATCCCTCTGGGAGACAGAAGGAAAGACGACAGTATGGGGGGGCTGGAAGGACCAAACAACTTGGACTGCACTCAGGTAATACTCCTGGAATACAGAGGGCAGATGAGACCTGCCAGGACCATTAAAGACAAAAAGGAACCAGAGGATGACTCAGTCTCCTTTCATGCTTCTCTACTGCATCTCTCACTTCTGAAACCACCAGTGAGTTTCAGAATATCTGCATCAGAAGATGCTCCTCTCCAACAGTATCTGGAAAAAGGGAATGAAAAATACCATCTTCCATGTTCCTCTTTGCATGCTTCATTCAAATAATGAGAACAACTGACCTGTCCTCACCAGCTCTTGTCCCCTACCTTGTCTACACAACTCAAAAACATTGGGTAAACTTTCTCAAAAAAGAGGCAGACTCCCAAAACACATTTGACTGACATGACTTCTTAAAAATTTCTAAAGTTTAAAAAAGTAATTAATTTTGATAATATTTGAATAGTTTACATGATTAAAATTATTATTTAAATATATTTTAATAGAATATTTTGGATTTTTTTTTCTTTTTGGTTTGTTTCTCTGTACCTGCCCCATATTCAAATCTTTTTAAATAAAATAAAGAACACTAGAAACTTTATTTTACTCTTCTTTTAGTTGGACTGAAGATAATGGGTAATTGGAAAATTCATGGGGCTGGCACACCAAAATAAACACCAAACATTTCTAGAGGCAGCAAAAAACAAGTGCAGGATTTGCTCTGACACATGCAGAAAAAAAAGTGCTACCAATTTCACCAGTAATATCTCCTAACTAGTACTGTTAGTCTAACCAGAAAGATTAACAGGCTAGTGGGAAAAAAGCAGTTTTGACAGTTCCACAGGAACAAGAAAAAGACAAGGTGGATGCTCCCGGAGGATGAGTGTGGCACAGACAGGGAGCAGACAGTAACTTGGCTCCAGCTGAGCTTGCTGGGTGGTGCCAGCCTGACCTTAGACCAGCTACAATCCAGCAGGCAGCGATTCCCACTGCATGACTCCGCCAGCTCTCTGCCAGTGCCTCTCGTGTGCAATGGGGCCAGCTTTTAGCATCCAAATGAAAGCTCTCAGGATAAATAAACCAGAAGACCAACTCAAACAGCGTGTGTGAAATGGCAGCAGCAAGCAAGTCCTCCAGCCCAGGCAGTTTCAGCACTCAAGCGGTTCTGCGATACAGCATTTTGGGAGCTGCTGCACACTACAGACTGAGACCAAGAAGGGAAACATCCCAAACTCACAGTGTGACAGCCCACAGCATCATGAGGAAGAAAGCCAGCCTTTCCGCGAGGCACTTAATAAAGAGACCTGAAAATAACTGAGCTTGCATATTTTGCTCACCTTAAACTCCTGCTAAAGTCATAGAGATTGAGCCCTAAGTCCCATTTGATTGCCGATTTACTCAGAGAAGCATTCTCCTGTTAACACATGGAAAACTATCCCTTGTAACCTCCACAAGTACCACATGATGCTGTGACAGTGCCTACACTGTCACAGCACAGTGCCTTTGATACATTATAACCACTACCAGTAAGGGCAATTTATCATATAATAAAAATTACCATAGTTTAGCAGAAGAAGAAAAAAAATATGTATGTTAAAACTAATGAAGAGCAAGCCTTTCTTTCAATTACAAATCAGTGAAGACCAAGCAACTAGGGAAGTGTAACCAAGGAGAAAAATTTGCCCCTAACCTTTCATCCTCTTTCACAATAATTTCTTTTTCCTCTTCGATTTTTAACCTTTTCTGTCACCACCAGCACTAAAAGCTGCTTCTTTTTTCCCCTTTTGCTAGAAGAACAAACAAGCAGTTGCCATTTCAGTCAAAGCAATGTTATTCTTCGGCTGGCTGGCACTGGTTTCAGCTCACAGGGCGGTCAGTTCCTCTGGCTCCCATCCAGAAAGCTGAATAAACCAGTCTGGCAGTAAGCACAACTCTGTTTGGGCTCAGAATCAGTGCTTCAGACCTGTTTCCAACCTGAGCGCTTCCAATTTACAGCACTCCAACACCGCAGGAAGTACACCAAGCCAATCTGAAACTCAAATATATTTGAAACATTATATTCTGACTTTTAGGTCTTTTTCTACACTCTTCTTCCTTCTCTCTTTAATGTTTGCAGGCTGGAATTTAGTGCTTTTTTTTTCTGCCAGAAGTTTGGCCTTTGCAACAAATAACTTCATCTAAGTGTGCCATTTCCTCCAAAATGCACAGCAGTGGCAGAAATCACAGACAGATCATCATCAACTTTTCTCTGTTTCTCGCTTCCCTCCTCTTGTATGGAGCACTATGAGAGTCAAAAATAATCTTCCTGAAATTAAAAAACTCATTTTTTATAGATGTGCAGTCGCCCAGTGTAAGACTTTGGACTCTCAGAGAGCAAAACAGAAAACACAAGAAAACTTGTAATACAAGAGAAACTGCGGCTCAGCAAGTGCAAAGGCAAGCTGGAAGGATCATAAGTGCAAGACTAGGCACTTTAGACTTCCCTTACGCTCCGCCCTCTGGCAGAATAACACTAACAGCAGAATTTCACTTTCCTGGGATAAGGGATGGTGCTTATGAGAAGAGCAGGAGATGCGAATGCAAAGGTTGAGAAACCGTATTGAGTGCTGCGTTTCAGTGCTCAGGTTATTATTTTCTCTTTCCTCCTCTCATTTTTCACACCATTAAAATTCCACCTCAGACACCGGACTCAAAGTGAACAAACAAACACGCATTGTTCGCTATCCAAACCCACCACGCTCACACGGCTGCTGCTGAAGCTGCAGTGACACTTGAGCTGGGGAGCACAAACCACTCGGGCAGCTCACAGAGGGAATGCCAGAGTGACAGATTAAGTACAAAACTAATCCACACGTTGTGTTTCTGCTGCACAGGTGTGTTCAGGGATTATCTTTCTGCCACGCAAGTCACTGATGCCAATCTCTAAAGAGCCTTTCTCTTTCCTTCTGTTTCTTGGTTTATATGAAGTAGGTTTTCCATGGCTACTGTGCTGAAACCCTTCCAGGGAAATTATTTTGTAAAACTTTAAACATAATCATTACCTCTTGTACACAGTAATTTATCAATCATTGTAGCATGCTACAATGTTTCATCCAACTCTCTCAGCATCCCAGCAGATGAAAGTTACCCACATTCTTCGAAAGAATACTAAATATTACTTCTTTGCCCTGCAAAGAACAATTTGGAAAAAAAAAATAAATTAAAGCTTCAAGATCACCTCTAAATTCTGCACACAAATATTATGCTAAGCCAAGACGGAGACAAGTAGTGAAAAAGATGCAAGAGCCCTGAGACATGTTTGAAGTTCTCAGATAAAAGTTAGCACATACAGACTCCCATTTAGAAGCAGAAATAATTTGAAGAAGTTCTACTTAATGGATGGCACAGCAAATATGGGTTCTGGTTTCCAACAAAAAGTGACATGCAGTAAAATATTTAGGCAATCTCTTGAGGACTATGTAGCATTTCATAAATTAAAGGGCTTTAGTCAGCGTTCCACGTGACAGCAACCAGCCCACAGTTCAGTCAGAGGAGAAGTGTTTGTGTTTTATCCCAAGATGGATTGGAGGAACTTCTGGTGTGGACTGACACTGATATAAACTGCTGAAGAGTTTTTACAGAGAAAAAATGGAAGACAAAGCAAACTGTTTTAAATTGAAGCTACCACAATATTCAGCAGAAGCCTAAATTCTCTGTTCAGAAATTCATGTGACTGAACACCGGGACTTAATTTTAAGGTGCCTTTAGAAATTCCACCCCTATGTTTAAAAATCCTTTCGTTTTCATTCCAATTGTGTTAGGTGTCTCTGTGTAGCTTTTGGGAGAAAACATTGTGTACTGGTTGATACAGAAATGGGAGAGCAAGGAGACGTGAATCCCGTCATGGTGGTATCGCAGAATGCCTGGGTGACCTCGGGCTAGTGAATTGTGACCTCTGTAAAATGGAGATAATCACGCTTATCTGATTCAAGGAGGTACCAGGAGACCTACTGTTTCCTAATTGTTTAGAGATATACACAGGAAAGGCACAATATATAGTTACACAGGTTAGGTTTCTGGAAATATCTACTGGTGACACAATAGATTTTACCCATCTGTGTAAAAGTGTCAAGTACTGCTATTATTTTGACCCCATTGATAAAGAAAGGATGGGTGGTCTGGTAGATTGAAGCACATTTTGGCTGGAAGCTATTACCCTTTGAGACGACCTCTTGTTTCAAGTTTCATTGGTGTATCAGAAAAGTTACAGGCAGCAACAGTAAGGGTTTCTGTAATTCATGCTACAAAAACACTCGAATCTGTTTTATCTCCTCTCACATGCTACTCCTCTGTACTAGTACTAATGATATTTTTCCTAACCAAGCAAACGTTAATGGCAGGAAGCAATGTGATGTGTCTTTGGGTACTCAGTATGTATGTGAAGCCATACCAAGCTCAGTTGTCTGTCACTATTAGAGAGGTGTAGAAAAACTGACTGCAATACTAAGAAGAGCTGCAAAAATGATGGCAATTTAAAAGGAAAACAGATTCTAAAACAAGATACCTAAATTGAGGTAAAATGTAGATCCTTGTGATAGCTTCATGTAGCCATTCAGTTTTAGGGAGAGAAGTTGTTTAAGGTGATTTGGGCAGGATTTATGTAAACTGAGTAACAAAGAAAAGACATGATTTACATTAAAACACAGCACAAGCAACCATCAAGTAGCAGTAGTTTTACTGCTGAAATGTGACTCTGGAGAATTTTTACAAAATCTCCACACTTGGCCGGGCAGGGTAAGGCAAGAAAGGGGCCAGCATGAAAGTATTAGTTTTAACCTGGAGTAATCCATGCTGATTTCTATTTCACCAGAATAATTTTACACCAGAAATATCCACACAGAATGCAAATATTGGCACCTCTGTCTAAAGCGCTCATTTACTACAAAGTGCCCTTGTTTTACTCAGTGTGTTTGCAAGGATGAACCACTCTATCATTTATATCAGTACTGCAACTCCCACCCACATGTACTTCAACCCCCGACTTGACTAATGCATGAATCTTTATGCTGTGCTCCTTATGAAATGCTGTGTCCTATCACGTTGCCACGATACTGCCACTAGATTTATGGCTCTAACTAAATCATCCGATCATACCACTTCTGTGCTGTGCTTCTTCCATTACCACCTAATGTATCAAAAGCATCGATTTTACACTCGCCAGCTTTCCTGCCGGAGCACTCTAAGGTCCTGCAGCACTTTATTACATCCCATGCCCACTCCCAGAGCCGTCATGCTAATGAGCCATGTGTCGCTACTTTAATTTTTCCGAAGCAGTTCACAAAGCTCAATTCTCCCCTCATGTGGGAGAACCTAGAGTCCAATTCCTGAGCCGTCATGGCTGGCTGATTTTGAATAGTGCATATGATGACACAGGCTCTCATCTTACTGGCCTGGCCACCACAACACCCCTTCCCTCCCAAATGCTGAAAGAAATACGTGCACTCATGGTTTCAGAACGCTTTTTCCTATTTGCAGCACATTGTATTTACCAAACACCTAATATCCTGAGGTGTCCAAAATTCTGAAATTATAACCTGCTTAACCTCAATAATTCTGAGAAGCCAATTTTCATCTCTGCAATAGGGGTCTTATTTAGACTGAAAGAAAATGAAAGACACCGTGATTAAGAGATTAAATTGGCAGGACACCTAGAAATACCCAGAAGACCTAGAGAAATTTAACACAACAGAAAAAGGCTCAGTTTCTCCAGAAAGGACCAACGTATTTTACAACCTGCAGGTATGAATCCCTTCCAACTCCAGGTATTTTATGATTTCTATGAATTTACTGCCTTGCCAGGACACTGTCAGTTAGGAAAGGTAAGAAAGACAAGAGTTTAGAGTAGCAATTTTTAGGTTAGCCTGAAAGGCATCTCAAACACACTTGCTATATTTTGTAGGATTAATTTCTGAGTAATGCTGATGTCCTAAGATGTGAAAGAATAGGAACAATTAGGAGGTAATTAACAAGGGCCAGTCCAGCCTTCTTATTTTGACCACTCTTATTAATAAGGCTACTTGGTGTTTGAGACCCTTGATGAGCAAAAGGGGCAGATTTGGGTGTCAGTAGCTTTGCTCATTTTAGAATTTTAAATGGCATGTGAGCTGGGGAGAAATGCATCAACCATCATTCTGTCAGCAATTGTTTTCCAAATGCATCTGTGTTTTAGTGGTAGAAAGTAGTTGATTAAGATATGAGGTCTCTGCCATTTGGCAGAGATTTTCCAGCATCACCAGCCCTGGAAGTGTTCAGAAGGTACCTGCATGTGGTACCTGGGAACATGGTTTAGTGGAGAACATGATGGTGTTGGGTTAATGGTTGAACTCAGTGACCTCAGAGTCTTTTCCAGCCTTAATGATTCTCTGATACTATGACATAACACTGAGTCACTGGTCTTTTGGCCCACCATTGTTGTCTTTAGTGAATGGCTGCATATTTTCATGCTACTTTGACATGTCAGTATTAGCTGACCTCTTTTAGACAGAAATACCATATACTACATCTGAATTTTATCAGCTTATTATGATTTGAACCATTTTGTCTTTTTGCTACACTTTCTCTGCTATATATGGAAAAGGCCTAAACTACCAGGCTGCCATTAACAGACCTAATTATTACAAGGAAAGAGCAAAAACATCTATTAAATCTTCCCTGCTAAAAGTGAGGGCAGACTGTGAAGATGTTACAAAAAGGCTGCCTAAACTTTGCAGCATCACCATCCCCTACCTCCAGAGACAGAGCACATGTTAAAAGCCAGCAGTAAGGCCCTGAGACACCGTGGATTTATCAGCTGAATGGACAGGGAACAGAACAGTATTTTTCATTTTCAATCTGAAATGAAGAATCTGAAAATCTCCAAAACTTCTAAGGAGCAAACAATGATGATGATCCTCCATTTCTTTAATGCAAGAGTCAAGCACCAGCTCTTAGGTCACCCGGCCAAGGTCACCAGCTGTCACCAGTTTTCTGATTGGTGTTGACTCCCACTGACGGTGCTGACTCCAAACTGACTCCCATTTCCAGGCACTATTTACTACAAAATATTGACCATGTAGTCGTAGATTTTGAGCTAATGCCAATCATGCATTTAAAGCACTATAGCAGCTACTCCATCTCTTTTGGGGCCTTTTTTCTCAATTCACATGGCAAGACTTATAAACATGTCTCTACTGACTATCCACAAAACTTTCAACCTTTTAAATTCTGGTGTTTTCCAA
The DNA here is from genome assembly GCA_013397775.1 of Eulacestoma nigropectus. Lineage (NCBI taxonomy): Eukaryota > Metazoa > Chordata > Aves > Passeriformes > Eulacestoma > Eulacestoma nigropectus. Next base: position 7,219,208 of record VZTE01005755.1, on the reverse strand, counting down.
ACTGCCATCAAAATGAATTTTTATGTGGGGTGTGCACACTGGGGCTTGTAGTCCTCAAAGGCTTAACCCAGTTGACTCTTAAAGAACTGTGACAGTCTTTCATATAAAGCTCTTCGTATCAAAGGTTTCTTCTGTGCCATAACTACCTGTCACATCAGCTTTACTGCCAAACATGGGCACTAAGGGCTTGGTCCTGCTGTTAAGACACATGGTTAAGGACTACCCTCCCTTGAACAAATACCCTACTGCTTTGCACCCAGGTGCACATGGGAAGCAACTTCAAAGGATACACCATGGTTCATACACACACAGCAAGAAGCTGCATGATCCTCTCATGTCATATTTCAAATAGCATTTTTCAGAAAAACAACACTGGATCCACAGAAAACACTACTTCCTCTGAATTACTGCCTCAAACCTTTTTTAACCTGATCCTTTCCCTTCTACTCAGAACCTCAAAAGCTTCCACCCAAATTACCTAAAGCTAACATTGCTTTAGCTGAAGAATTTGTTGGGGTCACATGATGGTTTGAAAGCTGTGGTTGAGATTAATAGTGTGTTACAATAAACACAGAGAATAATGCAAAGCACAGAAACGATGGAGGAGGAAGTGGGGGGATACATCTTCTGAGGCTATGCAGTTATTGGATGTTTAGGTTGAAAGAACACACAGGTCAGAGTGAGACTTCTGGCATCTTCTCCCTTACAAATTAATCACCGGTTCACAGTGACCAGCAAATTTCAGCTTATAAATAAAGCTCAAAGCCCCCAGGTCCTCATTTAAAAATGGAGACATATGGCTTGCAAACAGCTAATGGAACAGGCCTTCCCAAAGTTTGAGCTCATTCCCAACTGAGAGATCCATTTCACAGTAATAACACAACACAGCCATGAGTACACGAGCTTCAGACTTCCTTCCTGTATTTTATAATACCTTGCACTTCCACAGCAGCTTTTATCTAGTGAATGGAAAAAGTTCTGATGAACATCAGCTATGACTTTTCAAAGTGTAGAAGGCACTGCAGGAACTGAGAACATACACAGACCCTCAGCCACACAGGCCTCAGCTCAGAGACGACACATGTCCAGAAACAAAAAGTTCAATGTTGTGCATCCAGAAATCTGAAAAGATTAAGAAAAAAGATTAGCTTACTCTCTGAAACCTGATGTCTGCAAGTTTGGAGCCACAGGTACCTTTTTGTCTACTTGTTCATCATAGTGTAAACCATGTCTAGCTCCAGCAATTTCATACAGATAAGGAAACAGTTCAGAAGGATAGCGAATCCTAAGGCTTGCTGTATCTCTTATTTGGAACTGAGAAAACTGAGGTTAAGTTTTGTGTCTGAGAAGCCTGTGGCAGAAACCAGAAGGCTGAATTCCTAGCACTCACTCCAGTCTCTGGACAGCTCTGCCTTCAATGTTTTGTTCTTCTAAAGCTGCCCAGAAAGCATTTTTTCCACACAGAATCTACTGCTTTGGGGGCTTTGTTTCATGTTAGTCACAAATCTCTCAGCATAACCTGAGGTAGACTAAAACACTGGCAGTCCTGCAGTGAAAAAGCATCTAATGGGCCATAAATTAATGTTTCATTTCCTTTAATAGTGTAAAGATTAATTCCTTCTTCAGAGCAAGATTTTGTTGTACATTTGATAGTTACACTATAAAGAAAGAAACGGGGGTTTTTAACATTGAAAAGGATCAAAGCCAGAATGCTGCTATTTTTGTTTGTGCTCTTGTAGCTTGACTCTTCAAACAGTTTTTTCTCCCCAATTTCGTAAAAAGGTAAAAAAAATCCATCTCAGATGAGACCTTGCACATCTTGTCAAGTTTCAACCCACAGTGAATTTTTTCTGCAGATATAAACCTCTGAAAGCAGGGGTTTCTAATGGAAATGCTGACATAACCTTAACTATACCAACGCCGCCGTAATGCTCAGGTTACCAGGAATATTTCTGCTGCCAATTCCGTTTAACAAGTCTGAATGCATATAATTTGTTCCAGTTGTCTTTCCTCGGAGTGGGGCTCCTTTGTGCACACTTTCCAATGTGGCTTGCATTAAAAGAAAGAAAAAAACCTCCTACTCCTATGTAAATTCATATACACACTGATACGGTTTTATCACAGCTAAAAAGCTATAAATCTGCTCTAACTGATTCAGTGTGTTCCCTGGCCTGGAAAGGTGACTTGTTTCATTGCTGCCCTTCACTGAATGTGACAATCATAACTTTGCTTTATTCTTCCTGAGATATTTACTCCTTGCAAAAAAACCTCCCAAAAGCCCCCGACCTGCCTCTCTGTGTATTCATATTATCCTCTCCTGACCAAACGTCCCTCTGTTAGAGCCAAAAGGATTTGAGCTGGGTCAGGATTTGACCCTGGCTATGCTACGAATCTAATCCCAATGCCTCCCACCGATACCAGCGATAAGAATCTCGTCCTATAGCAAATGATTTGCTTCTCACCTTTGGCTCATCCTGAAGCCAAACAACTGCCAGGTTAAACAAATATTCTCGGGATGCAAAGTGAATTCATGAGGCAAGAGCTTAAGGGGACAGCGAGGTAAGTGGGTACTTCTAGAGCCTCATGTCCTCTGAAAGATCTGCAGCTCACACACTGACATTTCTCTGATCTTTCCTCCTAGAAGGAAGAGTGAAACAGGAGGAACAAAAACTCAACAGGACAGCTCCACTGCTCAGTGAATAAGAACAGGAATAATTCATGATCTGATCCTCCTCACAGCTGCCAGTTTACAGCTTCTTACTTGATCTTCAGGGTCTAAGATGCAATGGCTGATGATTGGAAACTCAAAACCTGAACCTTGTTGTCATCTTTACATCAGAGATAAATTCAGAGGAATGATGTGAGGACAAATTTTCAAATATGTAAGTGGATTTTTGGAAGTTTCAGTGAGTTCCAGTAGGTGTCAGCTGTGAAAATCAAGCCAAAATGGCCATCTCCACACTAACTTCTCAGGCTTCTGTGGAGCCATAGTCAGACACAGATCTATCCACAATGAGTGGGAAAAAAGACATCTCCTCAGGATGACTCAAACCCTGGTGTCTTGAAATGTCTCTATCTAAATTGAAAGCTTATGGTTAATACATTTCTTGTTTAGTTTACTGACTAAAATTAAAATAGAGGAATTTAGGTTACAGTTTCTCAGGCTGAATTCTAAGCACATTCCCAAATTAGAGGCTAAATTCATCGAAAAATTATGTAAAACTGATTTTAAAAATGCTTTTTTCAAAGCACCTCACCTAATCATCACTACTGTTCTAAAAAAAATATTCTTTTACTAAAGAATATTTTTAAAAGTATTGCTAAACTAAACATCTTTTAAACCTTTCCTCTCCTTAGGATGTTTTTTACCAAATTTCTGTAGTGTTGAGAGGAGGGGAGGAGGGGGATGATGTTAAAAAAGTTTTAATAGGAAATGCAATAACAGAAAGAATACTTTAAACTTTTTAAAAGACACTTGGAAATTGATTGGCTATATCTTCCAATTCCTGTTTCCCTTCTGTAATTATGAATTACCATTATGAGTAACACTGACTGCTAATGGACTCTGCAAATCTCTGATAAAGGATGCAGAGATTAATTGCTATTCTTACTTAACACACTTGCTTGAGTAGTAAAAAAGAAGCAATAGAAAGCACTATGCAAGGACAAAACACAGCAAGAGAATAGTTCCTCTGTTCACAAGCTTTTTTGGAAAGAAAAATGAAAGCCTTCCATAAAAGAAAATTGAAATTAATTGGAATTTATTGTTAGTTTTAGATGAGAAAAATATCAGTTATTCAGATTACACTATCAAAGGTTCTTTTGCTCTCCTCAGTCAGATTCCTGAAAATTCTCTACTTCTAAGACGCCTTACATGATACTATTCCTTCTTCAAAATCCTTTCATATTCAATGCCTTTTGGCCTCCCTGCTGCAGTTTGATCTCTCTGTACTTTCCATCCTGGTGCTGTAGACACCTAACCCTGTGCTTGAGCAGAACTCCTACAGGACAACTCCTGTGTCTGAATTCGGACCTGTGGATCAGAGGAGCGCTGCCTGATGCCAAGCGGACTGATGCTATGTTCAGCCTTTGAGCTGGTCACACCGAGCTGCTGAATGAGTCTGAAACAGCAGTCACTGTGTGGCAGACTCTGCAGCACCAACCACATCAAGGATACCAAAGAAATAAACACTGAGCATGCACAGACAGATCAAAAACTTTCAGCAGAAAGTGCCCTGTGTTTCTAGAAGAAGACTTCCTTCTAGATCCTGAGGACATCCACTCATAGCAGCAGCAGTGGCAGATTATCTGGTCAGTTACTCACTGTAAATTGCCAGAAATGCACCGTTTATATAAAATAAAACTATTTAACAAAAACCAGATAAAGCTATAGGAGTCCTTAGCAGCCTTTTTATGAAGAATTTATCTTCATAAATCTGGGCCAAATCATTGAACAAAAAAGTGGAAAGGCCTTACTGAAGGATAGGAGGGCGAGGTAAATTACAAACAGCGATTGTCTTTAATAGCTCAAGGCTGCTTTTTAAAGGTTTTTAAAAAACCTTAACAGAAAATAGGTTACAAATCAGGAGGTCTAGGTTAGTCCAATTTAGTTAGAAAGGAAAACAAAGACCTTAGGGGAACTTACTGCTTCAAATTGTCCAGCACTCCAAACAAGAAAAAGTGGCACAAGCAGTACAAGAATCTTGATTAACTCCCTGACCATGGATTTTGTTGGTCAAGCAGCTCATTCATGCAGATCCCACTATGCAGAAGCAGCATGGTGTGGCTGCTGGGGGCAAACTGATCCTGATGTGGTCTATTTTCCACTGAAATCACGGATCATAAAGAAATCACACTCGTCTCCCAGGATCTAACCTCAGAATATTTATGTATGTACATGGTTTTCCCTCCTTGTCCACTGCCAATGCAACCCGTGCTGAGGTAAGGGCTGCATCATCCATGCTTTACACAACTTTTAACCCTCCTCTTGGAATTCAAAGTGTAATAATACTGCCTGCCTTCCCCCTCTGCCTCTCTCCAGCAGCGATGTCACGTTGGGTGACTGGCAACATGACCCTCCACTGTGGCTTCTTCTGTGAAAAATGAGACCTTAGTGGTAGAAAAGGTGCAAAACTGGTTAAGGGAGAAAACAAAGAAACTGGGGTACATATATTCAGAAGTGGGTGATAAGACTCCAAACTGTATTAGATCCTTCCTAAAGAGACTTCAGTAGATGCTACCTCCAGTGTCACCAAGCTCATTCTCCCATATTTACCAAAGTAAAGTAATTTCTAGGACCAGAGAGTCAGTTTTAGATATTCTTACAATTTTCTGGTATTGCCTTACTTCTGTTAGAATTAAATGAAATCCATGCCCTGGTCTCAGAAATTGTGTTTGAGAATACTAAAATGCTTCAAATCAGAGGGGGTTTGGGATTTTGTGGCTCCCATGTGCAGAGGCTGCTTCAAGTGACTACATCCAGCCTTCCTGTCCGCCTGATACAATCAACTTAGAGAAACACACCAGACCCCACAAAATGACAAAAGCACACTTCACATGGAATGCCTGCTCACTGATGGAAGAGCTGGAAGAAGTCACACATTTCGGCTTTGACTATGAGGCAACACAGTCAGTGTTCTCAAAGGACTTTGGATGTCAGCTTTCCACAGATTTCATATACCTTTCCAAATCTGTTCTCTGTCACTCTGTACAACAGCCATTTCCCTACCTCAGCCCTGTATTGGGCAAAGATGTACCTGCTAATGTCCCTAGTGCCACAGATGTGGATGCTGAGGGAAGTGGGCAGCAATGGTCAGGCTGATGTGCTCCTCCTGAACACCATTCCCTAAAGACACCCGATTTTTTAAAATGTATTTCTCATGTCATTTACCAGTTCAAATGGAAGAAAGCTGCCACTGACGAGCTGGTCACCCACATCTACAGCCCTCCTTGTCTAGTGCTCAACCTTTCCCAGCTGGCCAATACCCTCCCTACAGCCCCACTTGCTCATGCTTATTCTCCATACCGTTGTCAGGGTCTGCATGTTCTGATCCAGCACAGCAGCTGTTAGTGTCTTAAAACAACCAGATTAAAGACTGGATGCCTTCAGACAGTTCTGGCTTCTCCTGAGTCCTATACATATATACCTACACACGTAAGAAACCTGAAAAACTAATTAATGTTTCTTAAAGTCCACCAAGACACCCCAAGTCAGCCTACTTTTCAAATAGTGCTGAAATCCTCAATTCAGGAAATCTTAAGGTTTCTGAGCAGAAACATCCTGAGATATTTTAGAGAGACGGGGCTGTTTAGTCTGCAGAAGGGAAGGTGTGTGACCTTTTGATGCATAAAGGGGCTTATAAGGAAGATGGAGAGACTTTTTACAAGGGCTTGTACTGATAGGACAAGGGCAATGGTTTTTAACTAAAAGAGGATAGATTTAAATTTCATATAAGGAAGGAATTACTTATGAGAGTGATGAAGCACTGAAACTGTGGATTCCCCATCCCTGGGAGTGTTCAAGGCCAGGTTGGATGGGGCTTAGAGCAACCTGATCTAGTAGAAGGTGTCCCTGCCCATGGCAGGGGGTTGGAACAAAGCGATGATTAAGGTCCCTTCCAATCCAAAGCATTCTAGGATTCTATGAAATGGAGACATTCACACCTTAGTTACTTTGAATAATTTTAGGTAAAGTAAAAAGCCTTCTGGACTTGACATATATAAAAAGAAAAATGAAAAGGTCCAAGTTTGAAAAGTCTCTTTTTCCTTAAAATTATGTACCTGCTGATATTACAGGTACAATAAAAACTGGGGCTTTCAATGTTCTAAATTACTTAGAAATAAAGAAAATCAAACAATGGTTTGTAATGCATCTAATACAAAACTAAAAGCTCTAAAAGATGCCCACGTATTTGTATACATATTAGTTGGTTTCAGCCTGCATTTGAAAGTTTAGTTGGACATTTTTCTGGAATTGTAAAAATAATATTACGTACAATATTACCTTTCTGGAATGAAAGGAACTTGGATAAAGAATAGCCTACTGTATCTTCAAAAAGTAGCATGTTTCTTAAGTTGCATGTGCATTATATTTGCAATTTACATGGGGATTTGTAACAGTGGTGCTGTTCCCTGGGTGTTACTGACTTTGGATGGGCTTCTCTAAGGCTGAGTTTACACAGCTGTGGTAGGAAAGCCTAGCCACAATCAATTAAAAAGTGCAACACAAATCCTTTGGACAGCATTCTCAGGCTGTCCTGCTGTTGAGACAGCTACTATTCTCCGAGAATGAGTGCTCTAACTGTATTAAACTTAGTCCTAACCAAAATAAGCTTTTACTAATTTTCACCATTTAAGGAACATAAAGACCTGCCTTTGTCATTTAAAGTTTAAGCTGACTAAGCCTCATAGAAACAGAACGTTAAAGAACTAAAGCAATTAAATCCATTTAGAGAGGTCAGAAGAGACTTAGACATGATGGGCTTGTATGGTCTGTGCTTCTCATTCATGTGAACTTTCAGATTATGGGTTGGTAGGTGGCAAAATAAGTCACCTTTGTTTTCCTCTTGATAGCAGAGTGATGCTGAGCTGATCCTAGCAGGTCACCAGTGTCCTGGCATTACCTGCACTTCTGATTACTGAACAACTAGAATAAGCAGGCAAATGAGACCCCAGACACCCTGTCTTTGTGTGGGACATATTTATTACCAGCCTACTGAATCCTGCACACAAAGAAGGCCTTAGGGAATGCAGTATGTCTACAAGCCAATGCAAAAAGCACTGAGGGAAAAAAAAAAAAAGAGGATAAATAAGCAGGCAGCTGAAAAGCCTGAAGTCTAACTAACTCACCAGCATATTGATAATACAATAATGTGGTCAACCCACTGTGGACTCTGAACAATGCTCTTTTTGTTTTTTGGCTAATTAGTAAAAGAAGAGATTAAGGTCTTTAATCTTGCTTTCTCTTTCTTCCCTCTTTTTACCTGGAGGGTGTACATGTATGTGTACGTATGTATTTCCTAAATGAGCAAAGAGAAAGTACATGCATATATATCATGATGTGGAAAACACGAGGTGACGTGTGAGTTTGGTTATATATCCAACAAGAGGGTCATTGACATTATTTCAGATTTCCATGTTCTGTGACTGCAAGCAGTCAGATGTGTGTATGCGTGTGGGAGTGTGTGTGTGTGTGTTATAGGGTGGGAGGGGAAGGGGGAAGCTGAACAGAGGATATGAATTTTAATCAGTTTCCTAAATGAATTCAACACTGTATTTCTCCCTACTCTCCTTAGGATGACAATTCAGAGGAGATAACCTTCTCCTTTGAAAAACCTTGAAGGGAAAGTTTGTTTTTACCATAACAAATGCAACAAAAGAAGAGGGAAGCTGGGAAAGGGGGAGGGCGGACAAATTAAATGTCAAACTTTCTCTCCTTACTTGAAGATAACAGCATACTAGGAAACCTTCTTAGAAGCTTAACACAAATGCAGTTAAGCTGTTGCCAGCTGCAGTAAACCTCTCTCTCACCTTTCTTTCTCTCTTTCAAGATATCTTTGAATGCCTTCTCCTTCATCATCAATCAGACCTGTGAGCAATTATCACTCAAGCCGGATGGCAGCGGCCTGAGTGGCCACTGCTATTCCACCGCTGTAATCTGCACTTCGTCAGGTTACACTACCCTTGATGAAATTTCCCATTTCTTTGCCAATGAGCGTTACCTCTCCATTTATGACTCACTGTCTTTGCAGCAGAGAGCTGTGAATTTCATTCCTCTCCTTGTAGTTTCCTTAAGCATCACGGACCATCGGGCGGTGCTGAGCACCCTCAGCAACCCATTGGGGAGTCTCAGAGCATCCCGGTAGGATGTGGTTGTGCTGCTGTTCCTCGAATACTTACAGCATCTCTCAGCGCCTCGGAGAGAGACTGGACACAGACACCCTCCTCTGGGATGGTGCTGATGCCATTGTCACAACTATCAAAGGAACTCTGCGTTTTCGTCATTGCCCTTGGGTGACAGGTTCCTGACAGGTTCCGGCCCCGACAGCCCCCAGGCTGCACCTTGCCTCCCTCACAGAGAAGGGGAAGGCACTTTGGCCAGTCTTTCAGCCAGGAGTTAAGAAAATAAAAAAAGCCAAACCACCCCGAAATTCCACTCCCGCAAAAGGGAGCGGGCTCCAGCCTTCAACTCACGCCAAGTTTGTGAGCGCTGCCCGGGTACCACATGGGGTCCCGCACCGCCGCCACCCAGCAGCGCGCACGGCACCCAGCGCGGACCTGCCCAACGCTCCATCTCCCAACCTTTGCCAGGCGACGTCGTAACTTTTTAAATAAAACCCCCCAAACCACCCCAACGAGCACACCCGCTCCCCCAACCAACCTACATCCCCGCGCACAGCTGTCAAGAAGGGCACGAAAAAGTAGGCACAGAGAGAGAGAGAGAGAAAGAGAGAGCGAGAGGGTCACTCACCGTTGGCGGCGACACAGAGGTTTCCAGAGCCACTTTGAACTAAGAAGGACTGAGGGACAAACTCTTCCTCAGAGTCCGAGCCCGCGGCCGCCCGGGCCGCGCCGTCGCCCAGCGACCGCCCCGGGCCCTCATTGGCCGGCGGCGAGGGGAGAGGGGAGGGGGACTGCGAGCGGGGGGTGGAGGAGGCGGACGAACAGGGCAGGGGGGGACCTGCGGGCCACAGACACACACACAGAGAAGGGAGGGGGGGAGGAAAAAAAACACAGAAAGAAATAAAATGAACAAAAAAACCACGGCAAAACACGGACAGAGAGACAATAAAAGTCCAGCCGGGGCACGAGGGAAGGCCGCCCCCCCCACCCCGCCGTCTGCCCCAGCGGGGCAGCCCTGCCTGAGGGGCGGCCGACTGCACGTATCTGACCCCATTACCTGCTGCCCCTCGGGCTCTTACTGTCCTTTAGAACTCCTGTCCACCTCGTATCCATCCTTTAAAACCCGACTCCGTCAGGGTTTGGGGTTTTTTTGTTGTTGTTTTTTTTTTTGGGTTTTTTTGTTATTGTTGTTTTTGTTTTGTTTTGTTTTAAGATTTTGATATTGGCGAGAGCCTCTGGTGCGAGATGCGCTTTGTGCCACGTGGGCGCTCACTGTCAATGAGCCGTCCTCATTGATGCGGCCGCGCTGCGTCTTACTGAAGGGAAAGCTTTGCCCGACGTATTGTGAGGTGAATTATTTCAGTTTCCATGTGAAAAGTGTAAAGTCCTTTTGGGGATTGATTTAACAATTCCCTTCCCTCTAGTTTATAAAGCAAACAGCGCAAGACCTCCACCATGCAGGCAAGAGGTGGAGGAGAGGTCCGGATACCTCTATGTGGGGTAGAAGCACCTCAGCAAACCACCACACTGATACAGGGCAGAAGCACAGCTCAGGCCAGCCTCATTTCGTTGATTAAATGATGAAAAACACATCAAATCGGGTTCTAAGATTATATTTTACATAGAGCTGTGCCTGACGCAGGAAGAGCTCCTACTGACTCCAAGGAAATTGAATCAGGTACATGTAGGTTGAGCAGATTCAATTGGAAAAGCATACTGTAAGCAGTTAATGGTTATCAGGGTCTTACTCCAATCAGATTTTTAAACAAAACTGGGAAGTCAGAAGCCCCAGACTGTTGAAAAAACTATCAGGCAAATGTGGAGGTCAGATATGTGCAGTACATCAATAAAAACAGGGGGAATATGAACACAGACATACAATACAGGGCAATGCATTTAAACGTGAGCTTTTCCCCATGCTACATTTGATCTGAAAGTCATAATGGTTAATCTCCCACATTTTCCCAAGTACTGAAATGTTACCATGCAAAATCCATCAAAATAACAGCACAAGAAAACCAGTAAACTTTAAAAATCATCTGTTTCTAAAAAAACACATTTTGAACATAGCATAGCTCACAACATAGATGTACAATATTTCTTACTAAACACAACATGAACACTTTAGAAAAGGACACAAACCCAAAACAATAAAGTGGGTTTAACATTTAAATCCCCCAAAGCTGGTTCTGCTGTGTTTCCTTCCACCTTGGTCATCAGTTTTTCTCATTGGATGTCACCCTTGGATGTTACCTCCTCAGCATATGCCAGTCTTATAAATTGCTAATTATAATCAGAGAAGACACTGTGGCATCAGAAGCAAACCCTGGGATCCAAGGAGAATATAGGACTGTACCTGTGCTCAGAGACACTTGTCACCCGAAGGAGAAAAGCCAGCGTTGCTTGAGAGCCTACACTCCCTCGTGTGAACAGCAGCCTGTGCAGCATGCAGACCGAGAGCCAAAATTGGGACCCCTGTGTATTTTGTTATGATCAGCAGTGGAATTGTCTGGGTCTCCTTCTTTCTGACAGCCCTCCAGACAGAGAAGTTCCTCCTTTAGGAATGCAGCTTTTAAGGAATCTGCAGCCCACTTCACACTCCCTGACCCTTTTTATGGTGCCAAGGCTGTAAACTTCCCATTGTGCTAACTACTGGTAGGAGCTGGAGAGAGACAGGAAGAAAAAGGAGCATGTGCAAGTCGATGAGCACTGCTTTCCTTGTCACAGTCCCTGACAAGAAAACTGAGATTCAGGTCTAATTCTGATCTGCTTTTGAAGAAGCAAAGTCTACTCTGCGTCATCCTCTTTGTGGCAATAGAGATTTGATGAGCCTGACATGTAACAAAGTTTAGATCAGGACTTTGATTTGCTATGCTTTTATTACAAAACAGGGTGACATGCATTTTTAATCCCTTGTAGTCAGATGCTGAATTCTAGTGTGATGATGACTGAAATGGAAGAGAAGTGTTAAGTCAGTGTCTTCCTATAGACCCATGCAATTTTTCAGTGTACTTTGTAAGGAGAGGACACATTTTTTCAGCCATTGAGAAAGACAATCTAGATTAAAAAATTATTTCAAACCTTTCATTCATTCCAAAAACACCAGTGAAAATGCATAAAAAGGAGGTTAATGGTGTGACTAGCCAACAAACAAGAAAAGTATGGTAAATTACAGTAGAGCCCCAAAGCTGTCCCTGTGTTTTGTTCAGACAGCACGCTTGGCATAACTGTACATGAATTCTGTAGTCTGGACATAAAAGAGCAGGAGCAGAATGAGCTGAAGTTGGAATTGTAAGCCTAAAAGCAAAATGTCAGTGCTTTTGTCAGTCCACATCAGAAAGTTTCTGCCATTTCCACATGGTTGCAAGTTGTTGGGGTTTTTTTTGGTAGGAGCTTTCCCCATCTCCCGGTATTGCAGTTTTGGCAAGGATAAAAGAAAAAAATAGAAATAAAAACATAACCAAAACCTTTTTAATGGCAACTTTGGATTTTAATCAACTCCGCCATTGCAGAGCGCACATGAGAAGATCCCGTGGGCTTTCACGGCCGTTACATGCACTTCCAGCAGTGCATGAGCTGACCTTTACAAGGGAAGTTTCCCTAGGAATTGTGCATATTAACCACGTTACTGAGGGCTGCGCTGCTGTGAAGGGCACTGGCACGTACCACTGTGCTCCCTGGAAAATTGCCTTTTGGGCAGGAATGACGGGGTGGATTCAACAGGAGATTTTGCCAGCTTCTGGATGGAAGGTGTGCACTAGGCAGCTCTGCTGACAACACCCAATTAAAATGCACGGGAAGCAAAGTGATACCTTCCTTTTTAACAAGTCAACAAGGCTGTAAGGCAAGCATGTGTTAAGTTGGGGATCCTTTAAGAGAATTGCCTCCTTTTTTTCCTGCTTGGACAGAAAACCAAGAATTAAATCTGACCTTTTCACAAAAATTAAACCAAGAGACAGACGAAAGCTACAAGTTTGTTTCCTCCTCAGACAAGTATCTCATTGAATTTACTGCAATTGCAGGTCCAAGTAAAACAAGCAGGATTTGGCCCGTAAACTTTCATTCCAGCTGCCAGAGCAAAATTTCTAATTGATTAGAGCAAAATGAATTTGCAGCAATACTGGGTTGCCATGGAACCTGAGCAAGTAGGACAAGTTACTTTGCAGTATGTGCTGTTTCTCCTTCAGAAATTCAAAACAGAAGGACTAGATAACACATTCATTATGCACACTCTTGCAATTTGGAACTTAACTCAAAGAAAAACAAAACAGATTCCAAGTATGGGCCCCTTGGCATCAATTTGTAACAATCTTACATATCCACTTACGGTGAACAGTCAAAATTATGTTCTTTGGACTTGAGGCAGGAATAATGGTCGTTGAATGTCTCTGTATGAATGATGTGATACTTGCACATGTTTAGAGGAAAACAGAACAGAACCTTCTATTTTATCTATGCGCCAGAATTTCAGATTAAAATTAAAAAAAAAAAAAATCAGAGGAAGATATGTTGCAGTCTCTGGTAGATTTATGAAAGTACTTAGAACACACAAACTTTGGAAATAGGTTAGTACAAAGAATCTGTTTCCCAACTTAACCAAGGATATCTGCAATATTCAGGCAACTACTTTAAATTTAGGGAAGAGACAAGCAGAGCAGACCCTAAATAGTTAGGGGAAAGTAAGACAAACAATAAACACGCCTTCATTTTATGCTGCACATTTGGCTGTAATATTTCAGAATTACTTTATCTCTCACAGGATTTGGCGTTCAGAGATCAAGATCTGATTTAAAACAGGTGTATTCATGCTAGTGTGAATAGAAGAGCTGCCAGAAATATAGAACATTCACAGAGATACTTCTAAAGAAGGTCAGTAAATTGTTTCATGGACTATATTCAGTGGATTATACTCATATGTTTATAATTTGTCCCAAAAGAGGTGAAAAAGAGTGGATATATACAAAGGCTGACTTCTCGCAGAGCTGAAATGACAAGGCAACAGGATTTAATAGTGTTAAATATACCCAGAATGGTATTATCTGTTATCAATAAATAAGTAGTATCAGCTTTTTTCACCTAGTAACTTCTTCTATCAAGCTTCATCCAAGAACCTTTAAGGGCTTTACAAGGATTGAGTATGTAAACTTTGAAATACTGTTATCAGATCTGTTGGGATCTCTTATCAGATTGGCTGATACAATGGTCAGAGGGCTGGAACATTTCTGCTGTGAAGACAGGCTGAGAGAGTTGGAGTTGTTAAGCAGGGAGAAAAGAAGACTCTGGGGAGATCTTCAAGCAGCCTTCCAGTACTTAAAGAAAACTTGTAAAAAAGAGGGAGAGTGACTTTTTACACAGGCAGATAGTGATAGGACAAGAGGGAAGAGTCTTAAACTAAAAGAGGAGAGATTTAGATTAGATACTAGGAAGAAATTTTTCCCTGTGAGGGTCGTGAGACACTGGCACACGTTGCCCAGAGAAGCTGCGGATGCTCCATCCCTGGAAGTGTTCAAGGCCAGGCTGGACAGAGGGTTGAGCAACCTGTTCTAGTGGAAGGTGTCCCTGCCCAGGGCAGGGGGTGTGGAACTAGATGATCTCCCAGGTCCCTTATAGCCCAAACCATTCTGGGGAACAGTCTTACACTTCCGACAGATAAGGAAACTGAGGCACAGAGATGTGTAGTAATTTTATTCCAAATTCTGTCATTTCCTGTACCTGCACATTGTATCTATAGCTACTGAAACAGTCTAAAAGGCTGTTTGTCACACTCAAATTACTTTAAATTAGCAGAATTCCCACCATAAAGGGAGAACAGCCGTGGGCAGAAGTACTGTGATTGCAATTACCTCAGTACAACAACTGCAGTAGTTCTCACATGAGAACGTTTGCATTAAGTCATATCACTGACAATAACTTTGTACCACCTCAAAATAGGAAAGTCTCTAACCAAGGTTAGAACTGGTGCACCAACGATGTTAAGCAACACTACAAACAAAAGACATCACGGTACAGCTCTGGCCTTTAAAACAAGGCTTTGCTTTGTGGGTTCACAGGAAGGCTGTGTAAATGATAGCAGAGTATATTCTGTAGTGTGCTGGCTGGGTTTATTATCCTGTCAAAGGAAAGAGAGTGTAAACAGATGAACTTCTTTTTATGTCTTCCCCTTGCTTTACACAGGAGTTTTGAGTGGTTTGTACTGAGATTGACATGAAATCTTCTTGATCAATGTTAATTTGTAGCTAGTCTTGTGCTGGAGAAAACCATGACCTGCCTAAAAAACCCTTACCTCTGTCTGATAAAGGAAATAAATTAATAATTAAGTCTAAAACTCAGGCACTTTCATCTCATAGTGTATCTGATTGATTACAGCCCCACATGCATGAAGCAGTCCTGCAGGGCTGAGATCCTGTGTGAGAGCTATCCTTGCAAAGTGGCAAGCAGGATGGACACCAGGACATCCCTGGATTGCTGACACATGGGACAAAGTGGAAAGGAGAGCACCCTGCCTGCACAGCAGTGTTCAGTTCCCTGCAGAATATAAAAGGCAGTGATTTGCTCTACTGATATTTCAGGGCACCAGAGATCCTGCTGAATTGAGGAGGGGAGTGGGAAAATATCTGCCAGTTTGCTTTTCACGGTGAAGGGGAATATATATGAAGATGAACCCTGATTATCATGTGCTGATGTGCTAGAACTCTGGTTTAGCACCCAGGAGCCTCACTCCTTCAGAGATGGAGAAAGAAGGAATTTTCCTAAGTGACAAACAGTAGTCATGCCTTTTCTCATGGCAGCATATCAAGCCTTTCCAGTGGACAGCATAATACACCTCTGAAAAAAGAGCAAGCTGAACTAGCTGTCTGGCAAAATGTATCAGTGAATCATAGGAGTAAGGAATTGTTGCACAGAGGTATTGCTGCTCTTTAACAATAGGTGGTCACAACATTCTTAGTTCAACAGGCAATATATATCTTGTGTTTAGAATTGATTAAAAAAGCAGTCTTGGAAAACTACTCTTAGTTATTTATATTTCCTGAATTTCCACCTGCACTTATGTTTATTTTACTTAATTTAATTTTGTGCATTTGATTTATAGCTTTAAAGCCAGAGGGGAAAATGAATGAAACAAAGGGGGCAAATGAATATCATCTTAACAAGAAAAACCTGGGCAGCTGCCGTGTCACTAAAATTAAGAAATGAGTAGTTATGCCTAGAAAATGGGAAATAATCACATGCCCTGAATGAAGACTGGCATATTGGGGAAAAAAGGGTCATGTGAGGTTAAGAAAGAATGAATAAATTCACCTGGGCTGAAGTAGAGTATGAAGAACACGTTACATGGACTTCACCTGCCTTGTGGGTGATTTGTGTTACTCTTCCAAACTGTGTTTTTTCCCTCCACTACGCTGTGAAGATAGGCAATGATTTTCTTTAGCCATTTACGAGGACAGTGCATTTTCTATTGAGGAAGTCACAAAGTCACTGTCAGCAGGAGCTGGGAAACATTCTTGTTTGTACAGAGCAGACCTTGGGTAGACCCTCTTCTGGGTGGCAAACCTCTAGATTGGCAACAGCTCTGTGAGGAATGAAATGCTGGGATACATAAAAGCATCACAGCTGAATGCCTGTTACTTGCCTCTGTCCCAGCACAGATCATGGAGCAAGTGTTTGGGTCTTATGCAGTTATTCCCCAAATGCAGCAGAAGGTAGAAAGGGACAAGAAACAATGCAGAGCTCAGATCTCCTTTCCCCCAGCTCCTGAGGTTACTAACCTGACCCAAAACAGCAGAAAACAATTATCCATTGAGCAAGATGGAGAGGAGCAGGGAGAAAATTGTTCCCTTCCGAAGTGCAGTTCCTCCAGGGCTTGGGGTGCTCTAGAGCAGCACAGCCGCACTTATAATTTTTTGCCAACAGAAGAAAATAATAAGGCAGATTTTCAGAAAATTACACGGGCAATTGCCCGAGCCGGATACTCAGCTTGCTCATTTGTAGGCACAACAGTAGAAACAGATTGTGTAAGTTAGCTACATGATTTTCTACAACATCCGTCTCCAAGGCTCAAATTGTGCTGCTATTTAAAAAGCACAAACAGGTAATGCAATTTCCAAATATGTGGGAGATTTCTTGTATCTTTTTCAAAATCAAAGAAGTAAGGATCAAGAAAGAAAAACTTTCTTCTGCTAGAGACAGTATAAACAATCCTAATCACCACGGAATATTTATATCATGCCTTGTGAAATATTTATGCATGTAATTCATATCATCTAAAGTTTTAAGGCAAATGCGAGCCCCTAATTATGGCTCAGCATTACAAAAGCTTCTGCAGCTTTACTCAAACCCGACTTGTAAAAGAATAATGTAATCAGTAGGCAGTCTGATGAGCTGCCTGTGAAGTGGTCTCTCTCAGTCTGACACTAATGCTCTATCTGATCCAAACACCCAATATAAAGTATGAAGTTCTCTGCAAATGATTACATGCAAATCTCCTAAAAGGTCCATTTTCCTGTGTTTGATCACCAAACTGTAGGCTTTATAGAAATCTCTTTCTCTAAGCTTAGTGCTAACAAAGTGGTTTACACTAGCCTTGCAGAACTCTTCCCGATTGGCTTGGTCAAGGCAGAGAACTTGTTCATGCTCCTGTCACCCCAGCAGGAAAGAGTTATTATACATGGGCCACTGCAAGCCTTTTTCACCTGCCCCAGCAAATAAAATTTACACAAGTGTCTTGCAGGGTGGTTGGCAGTAATTTTCTAAAATTAACTATAAAGTAGTGCCAGAGGAGACAAAATTATGAAGTGCTAGAAACCAACCAAAATCACATGATGTTAGAGCCCACCTACTAGGCAGCAAAACTAATTCATCCTGCAGCCAAAGCACAAAAAAATCCACAGGTTCAGCTCATGAGCAGCGATACACTCTGCAACTGTTCTGGCCACTGGGAACGGATTCTAACACATGTATGTGAAACAGTACATGATGAGGTGAACTATGCTGTTAAGGAAGAAAATGTGTATTTCCACCTGTTAACTAGACAATCACAAATAAGCATCTCTTGAAAGGAGTGAAGGTTGCAGTTGTTAAGAGAAATCCAGGACTTGCTTGAGGAAACAGAAGGATAATATGACATTGTGCAGCATAGTCACTGTAGTGTCTCCCTAAATACAACTTTTGTCTTCCAGAGGCCACTTTTTCTGTCTCCAGTTTGAGTTGGAATGTCTCATTTCTCTTCACTGACTGTACAGGGAACCTTGGTGATCCTTACTTGTGCATAAGTGAAAGTGTCATGAACCCTGGGCTTAATGTCTAGAACATGCCTGAAGGTAAGGCAATCTCACTGAGATGTTTTTGGCAGTGACAATTTGGGTTGCTCCATAATACAAATCCATAATTGCCCCATCATATGTGCAGACTTGACACTTCCCTCCCAAGGTCATAGACAAAGGTGCTGTACAGTAGCAATGGAATTGGAGATTGAACACACAGGCAGCTGGAGATAAAGGTTTCAGTGAAGGAGTACTCTGATGCAAGGATATTTTATGCTTCTCTTGGGAAAAAACATAGTCTGCCTGAATAAATACAGTCCAAAGAAAACATATAGCTGCAGGTCTTGGGAGTCTGGCAAAGGGGTAATAAAGGTAAACTGCAGTGAGACCCCTACCTGTCTATGCGTAAGTGTTCTGGGGAGGAAATTTGGGGTGACAGGAATGTTGCCTGAATAAAGAGATTGTATATGATTTGCTTACTGTTAAGATTACTGTTGACTTTGGATTTCTGCACTGCAGAAAACTAATTAACTTGCTCAGCCTCCTACTGGGGCAGTTTCCGCCCAATCCCAGTCTTTATACCCATGAGGATTGGATGCTTGCATCCTTAAAATTGTATGGGAGCTGTTTTCCAGTCATTGTTAATTCTTTTATACTAGCTCCCTTATTTTTGGAGAACGTTTTTTGCAGTGCATGATTTCAAAGAAAGCAAACAGCCTCCCTGCGACGTCTAAGAGTTATGGTTCAGAAGATAATTTTCTTTCTTCAGCTAAGAAAGAGATCAAGGCAATTTGTGCTAAAAGACCCTTCTTAGATCAACTTTCAAAGGGATCTGATTAAGAAGAATGGTTATTTTCCATCACACTGTCTGTGAGCTCGTCCTGGGGCTCTGGACTTGAAGACAGTGGAAAGTACGAGGCTCCTGTGGAAGGGGAAGCGGGATGACTGCTCCAGGACGATGCTGAGACTCAGTGCATGTGCTGCAGACACCAGCAGCAGAGCATGGTGCTGTGCTCAAGGGGCTTGCACCCCTGCTAACCCTTGTGCACAGTGCTGTGCTGCCATGGGCAGCCTGCAGCACCTCTACAGCTGGATGTCTGTACCCAGGTTGACAGTGGGTGCAATTCCTTTCTGGCTTACTCTGGGGAGTAACTCCCCACTCTGTAACCTGGGGAAGAACTCTTCAGACCTGTCTGATCTGATCCTTGTGTGTCAGACTCTCATTTGGCATCCACCTCGTGCTCCCCCAGGAATGCATTTGAATCTTGCACACACCCTGTGCCTGGCACCGCTCATTAAAAACCAGATCTATCCTGCATCTTCCAGCAATTTCAATCAGTTTTGCCTGTTTATTCTGCAGGCTTTTCAAGACATGGACTCCTTCTCCTGTGTGCATGTGAAGCATGCAAAACTGCAGGACTTTGATCTTGTGTTTAGCCATTAGGTGTTCTTGCAATGCAGGCTGTAAGAGTAGAGAAGTTGTTTGTGCTCAAGTAGCTGTAATTACGGTGGAGGAGAGCAGTTTGCAGTGTTCTGTGGGCAGGGGGAGGCTGAGAGAGCCCCTTTGCAACAACCTGCAGGCAGGACAAGTGCTCTGTCTCCAGGGAGGTCCAAGTGGAGATCACACACTTACTGAGAAAGCTGCTAGGAAGATGTGCACCCCTCACTGCTCAATTCCAAAATTTCACCTTATAAACTTGCACTTCAGCTTTGTTTTCCCAGAAAACTTTTTGAATTTTTGCTGAGGCAAATGTATCTGTATCTGAGGCTATGCATCTGTAGGAGATGCTCTTCTCTCCTGGGAAAAATTGCTATTTTATGGTATTGCCCAAGAAGGTAATGGAGGAATATGACAATACTGAGGCAGGAAAAATGGTGTTTGACCAAAAGTTGTAATTTGCTTGAAAGAAAAGAAGTGGATGAAGAAAAATTTTCAGATTATTGAGTGACATTTCAAGTTCCAAAATATGGGAACAATCTCTTTTCCTCCAAAATAATTTATGTATTTCAGCAGACAACAAAACAACTTGCAATGCAATAGCAAAACTTCAGAAAGTTTGAGACACCATTGATGTTACTGTTATTTTTTTTCTCCAAAGCACTGATTAATATCTTTAAAGCTGCAATTTAAATACCTCAATCATTGCTTTACTGACTTTTGCCTTATAAGAAACTTTACTTTGACTTTTGTTCAGTTCCCTGCTCAGTGAAAAAGATGAAATTTTTCAAGTGACTATAAAAAGATTGGACCCAAATGATGGATTTTCTGGATAGAGAGAAGGTAATGATAATTCAAAACACATCGCAGGCACATCAGAATTATTTTAAAATTCCAGTAGTTCAGAGAAGAGTGGCTATAAGCAGTAAAGCTAAATACAGAGAAAAGAATACCTGGTCTCATTCACTGAATGGTCTCTCTATCTCTCATTTCTCCCAGCCTCTGTCTGTTTTTCAGAGTGATAGTTAAAGGAATTGATAGTTAAAGGAATTAATTCATATTCAGGAAAAAAGCTCTTTTAAAAAGATGAGAGCAGTATTAGAAAATAATTCAGTGCTTGGAAATAAAGCACATGAGCCCATGTGAAAATGTGCTGCTGGTTTTGTCAGAACAGAACACACTACTGGTCCACCTCGTTTACTTATCCCTTCCCCATCACTGGCTAATTGCAGCCATGCAGTGCTCCCATAAAACAGTTAATCACACCCAATGGTATAGGGGGAAAACTCTGATACTGCATAGTAATCAAAGCTAGGCAAGGAAGCAAGGTGGCTAAGACACCTTATTTTTCCCTGGCTGTTGAAACAGTATGTGCTATGTGTATTCCAAATCATTGGTAATTATTTTCCTCAGTCTATTTGCCCCAAAACCAGCATGTAACAGGTAGCTTTGCATGCTTGTGATGAAATATCCACTGCTTTTCTAAGTGTAATGGTTTTAATAATGGTAAAATGCTAATGGGAGAAGAGAATCCTTATGTTCCGGGTGACAAACAGCCCTTATTGGTTATTTTGTCCATCTCTGAGGTGGTTATTCACTCACTGTACCATAGAATCCCTGCTATAAAAAGTCTAACTTTAAATTCCTGATCAATTAGTCTGGCCAGCCTTATCCAGAGTTTTGGAGGTCTAACAATGCCCACTCTCAAATGTGCTTCTGTTACACTGCACTGAACACTCCTCAGTAGGCTGGTGAACAGAGTATGTAACATCTCTTTTATCTCTAATTTTGGTGATTACCTGCCTGACCTCTTTGGCAGACTTGACCTTCTGTACACTATTCAATAGTTTATACAGCTATTTTCTTTCTTGTGATGCTTTTTGAACTAAAGACCCTGATCTGCAAGCAGTGTGCAGACCCAGCTGCCTTTCATCAGTCCACATGTGTGTCGGCCAAATGCCTGCGAGTGGGGAAGCTCTGACTAAACAGGGCTTGAGGCACTTCTGCAGACATTACAGTGGTTCCACTACCCTTTATAAGCCACTCTGGCTTCAGTTTTGTCCTGATTTTTACCTTTTGGATATCTGTGCATGCATTCATATGAGCTATTTTTTCCCTATACTTTTTAAAATTTTGGATGCACAGAAAAGAGGCTCTTTTTTCTCTTGGACAATTTTTTGAGTGATGCTTTTCATTTACAAAAAGACAACACAAGAACAAGCATGAAGAAAAAAATCCTTGAAAAGTCTAGGCATAAAAAGCTTTTCAAAATTTATGACTTTTTGATTCTATATATGATCAGTTGCCTTGGGTTCATAAAGTGTAAAAATCAAAGGAAAGAGCAAAATGAATATGAATGATTCTGAAGAGATTCTTGAAGTCCTGGATGGTCAGTAAACTTGATCACTTCTAGGGGCTGCCCAGTTGTGTAGGCTTTTGTGCTCACTAAGTGTCTTGCTACTTAACCAGCTGGTTCCCTGATTTTTAAAAAGAATATTATCGGAGAGAGAAGCCTGTCTGTTGCACAACCTTGCTGAGATAAAGAGCCCCCTTAAATTCTCAAAGGGCCAAAAAGTAACTAATACCACCCAAACTGAGTGGAGCCTAGAATCAAGGCTTCCCACTTCTTGGGGAAAGGTTCTAATTCCTAAATTATTTTAGAAGAGATCAGTGTTATTATCACACACTCATTGTCAGAAGATGGCCTGAAAGACTGACACTCAAATGTTTCCTATTAGTTGCACTGGAAGACTTAAAGAAATTCATGTAGGAAAAAACATAGAAGACACTCAAGCCTTCTGTGCCCTATCCAGGTGAGAAGGGATTCCATGTGATAGGTTGATTAGAACTTCCTCTGCTTATCTTCAAGGCCCTCTACCTTCTTCCACTTCCACTTCCCCAGACAAAAAGCAAAATTTGGATGGCTTTTAGCGTATAGACTGGATTTCTCCCGAACTGTTTGGGACCAGATTTCCCAAATTTGGCTAGGTTTCTTGGACTCCTAAGTTGTGTGATGAAGTATGCATAAAAGCCACAATTTGCAGACTTTAGTCCTTAGAGGAAAGAATGAATATTCACTTTTTCTTTCTTAAACTGAAATGCTGAACTCATCAAGTGAGAGGTCCTGACACAGAGCACATCAGGGTTTTTTGCTGTTTTGGAGTTGAGTTTTTTTCATAGATGCAGAGAACCCTGAGGTCCCGATGAAGACAGTAAGTGGATTTTGGTGTGTTTATTTCTCTAATCAAACAAACAAAGGTGTGCCTAAGAGCAATGCTTGAAATTGTTAACAGACATAATCATAAATGGACATTATTTCTAAATATATCCTAAACTATCAAGAGTTACCTGCACACAGACTTTGTACAGAAAGGATGAGTTGTATTTTCAATGTTCTTGGCTGAAAAAAGCTACTGTCTATCCCTGTGCCTTTGGGCATAAACTAACTCACCACACACCCATGGGAAAACAACACACATTTGGAGATGCTTTAAGAAAAACAAAAGCTCATTGCTCCCTGTCACAGCTCAGTTTATACAGAAGCTACAGGAAAACTCATTTACATTTGGGATTCTAGCCATGGACAGGTAAAGGTGCTGTTGACAAACTGTTCTGCATCTGAAGGTTCCTGAAGGCATTCCTTATCTAAGGCTATTTCAAAGGCAGTTCTGCTTGCATCTGCCTGCTGATCTACAATAACTGTGCTGTCTTCTGGTTTTTTTTTTTATCTTTTCCTTTCCCTTTATGTTTTCTTATATGCTGAAGCTGATGCAAAGATAAATGTGAAAAGGCATGACATTTCCTTTTTGTTAGATGCTCATGACTTTTATTATGTGTGTCCCCAAAGGTAGCTTAACCAGCACCTGGTGCTATTTGAGTGTTTCTGCCTTCCAGTCAATGAAAGAAGAGTCTCTGGAATCGGGGAGCAATAAAGCTACTTCAGAATCAAAATGGTCATTCTGATGTGAATATTAAAAGTTCTCTCTCACACACACATGCACACACACAGACAAAAGGGTTCAGATAGCCATTATTCTGTGCCATTTACCCTGCAAAAATATCTACACTCATACAAGCTCTGTTATAAATTCTTAACATTTCTTTAAACTTGCACTTAGCTGCAGAGTCTGCTGCTTCTATTTCAGATTTGAAGAAAGCTTGTCTACTTTTTCCAAGTATATAATTTCTAATAAAAGATTCTACCTGTGCCTGTGTTTTCTTGACTAACTCTTCAGATTATCACACCTACAAAAATATGCCACTATGCTGATATTTCAAGGTCTGAAATGACATGCAAGATGTTTGCTGGCTTATTTTGAGAAATAGATTTCTACTACAACATGGGTTTTATAACTGTATTGGTAACATAATCATTTAAAGCTCTTCTGGTAGTAGAGCACTCAACAGGTGCTCTACATTGTTCTAGTTTTGGTGGGGAACACTGATACCCTGTAACACAAAGATCTGAAAACATGATGTGAATTACATGAAATAAACCTATTATTTAAAGCATAAGAAAATCTAACACAGGTCTCAAGCAGCACAGATGAAAATAAAAGGTCAGCAATCTGAATGTGTCCAGATCTATACTTTGTATATAAATTTAATTTCTGAGCTTTGCTGTACCCGGTCACTGATGCCATCCACATGAGCACGTAAACATAGGCAACAGGAGCAAAGACTGTTTGGACTACTTGGAATAAATGAGGAACTGAAGTCTGAAAACATAAATTGCACAGTGTCACAAGAAGTTAAATCTGCTGTGAGCAGAGTAGGGGAGACCGCCAGGAACTAATAGAGAAAACTTACAGGATATGGGGAAGAGACAAAAAGACGTGAGGGTTTTGTATGGCATTGCAAAATAAGATATACAGAAAGAGAATTGATGAAATAATGGTGATAAACTTGGCCATTGGACCCACAGGATGAGAAAGCATAGCTGTGCAAATGATTTTCCATCTGGTTTACTCAATAAAACATATGTATGTTCAGAAAATGTTTCATGGGAAAAACCCTTCAGCTTCTGTAACTTGTGAGTTAAGTCAGGTAGAAGAACTGAGATTGGTCTGTGGCTCAAAATCTCCACAGCAACAGGCATATCTGCTGCTTTAGTTAATGCTGGGTGGAAAATGGAAGGGGTAACCTTTTATGTAGAGAAAGCAGTTGTGTCTGATTATATACAAATGCTAGTTTAAAGCTCAAACAAGCATGGATTTTCCCTAACTGTGAAAACAGCTCTTTAAGTCATTAACTTCTGTGTTTCCTCAAGAAATAGGTATATTTAAAATAATTTCAAAATTCCATGGCCAGCCATTACAAAAATTCTTGCCTTTTTTTTTTTTTTCAGTAAACAGAATTTAAGGTCTGCTGTTATTGTGGGCAAAGGTCAGTTGGAGGAACAGAGAAGGTTTTATGATCCATTCTTCTTTCTTACTTGCTGTTGCTGGGATGCTGTGGAGTCAGCCAAGAGATGGATTAATGAATGTCTTCTTAACACTTCCCATTTTATCCTTCCCAATGGTAAAAGGTGGTTGTTAAACCATGTAATGGAAAACTGGACTGATGGAACTGGGATTTTAGTTTTTGGAATGGTCCTTTTCAAACCATTCCATTTTCCCAATCTCATTTGTTCATTAATTCAGCAGTCTCTTTTACCACAGCCAGTGCTAAAATTCATATAGCAGTGATACATCCAGCAAATTGCACATTGCTGTGTAGGCAGGAATTGCTCCCTTCAGATCCCTGGCAGGTGATAAGCACATGCCCTTGAGCCTGAGGTTTTTTTGCAAATCCCTGTTACATTATGCAAATCTCTAGAACTGATTAGAACAGTTTCTGAATAATAGCAGAATCTGCCACCTGTTCACCAAGGCCTTAGGAAACACTGGAAGAAACTAAAACTCCAAACTCAATTTCCAAATTTGTCTGGCAAACTGGATGGCAAACTAGATGACAAACTGGATGATAGAAGCAAGTTTGCTTCTTAGAAGAGAAAAACAGGTGAGCAACAAAGCTACCAGGCCAAAATCTTCCAGCGTGTCAGATAAGAGCACACCACTTCCCTTGGTTCCCACTATAGGGCTCTATCCACTTGATCATCCCATTTTCTTAAGAAACTTTAGTACTATTAAAAAAAGTGGCATCAAGACTGAAAAGAAAGAAAATTAAACCAATCTGCCCCTCACACCTTGGTGTTTAATAGAAATCTGCAATGAATAGATGTGTTTTGTGAAAGGTCTGTTTTAATAAAACCTGTCTTCGTCTCAAAAGGGACTAGAAATAGAGTGAAATGGGCACTGATAATACCAGCTTATCAGCTACTCAGTAAAGTCCTATTTATAAATCTATGAGTGCTAGTTAACTGTCTTGCAATAGCAAGCAGAATTGTATATTATTCCCAAATGAAAGCATGGAAAGTGTTAAAGAAGACACCACATTAATTAATGTCTAGCCAGGTGTCTTGTATACCCAAACTCTTCCTATCCAAATTTTTCCCATTGTTTTTCCTTTTCATAAAAGACTCGTATGAACTCTTTCAATTTTAGTTCTTTCTTAAAAGACTGCAACTTGGCAATAGAATCATAAAATTATGGAATGGTTTGGGTTGGAAGGGACCTTAAAGATCAGCTAGTTCCAACCCCCCTGCCGTGGACAGGGACACCTCCCACTAGACCAGGTTGCTCAGGGACCCATCCAGCCTGGCCTTGAATGCTTCCCAGTTGTGATGGGGCATCCACAACTTCTCCAGGCAACCTGTGCCAGTGCCTCGCCACCCTCACAGTGAGGAATTGCTTCCTAATATGTTGTCTAAAGCTGCCCTCTGTCAGTTTAAGCCATTATCCCTTGTCCTGTCACTCCATGTCCTTGTCAAAAGTCCCTCTCCGGTTCTTTCGAAGCCCCGTTAGGCACTGGAAGGTGCTCTAAGGTCTCCTGGAGCCTTCTCTTCTCCTGGCTGAACAACGCCAACTCTCTCACCCTGTCTGTATAGCAGAGGTGCTCCAACCCTCTGAGCATCTTCCTGGCCTCCTCTGGACCTGCTCCAACAGGTCCATGTACTTATTGTATTTAGGAGCCCAGAGCTGGATGCAGCATGGCAGGTGGGGTCTCAGGAGAGTGGAGCCGTAGTACAGTGAGCATCTGAGATTGTCCCAGAGTCTGAACTTACCAGAAATCAAGCAGAAGACACTAGGAATAATAAAGTGGAATGAGTATATTTATGACTGACCTCTGAAGAGAGCTATTATCTGATAACTGTGTTACAAAAAACATGGCCTTTATGAAAAGACTTGTAGGTAGAAAAGCCCACTATAGGAAATCCATATGTATTTATAAACCACATGACAAAAATATGTAGCTACAATGTCAGATTGATGGAGTAGGCTTGAAATTGTCCGTGAGGCTCTCAGAAGATGGAGACGCACACAGCTGACTTCAGACAGGTCAGCTCTGGAAATGAAGAAGTTGCATAGATACAAATGGGCTCCTTCCTCACAGCCACCTTTCTGTGGTGTGTCCCTGACCTTAAAAAGCCTCTTTAGGATTGCCAAAGGCTAAAGAGACTTGCCAGCACAGACTAGAGCCATGACAAAACCCTGAGGTACTGCTGCATGACGCATATAAGCCCTCAGGTTTTCAGGTCTCTAGAGAAGTACAAACCAGGCTGAAATTCAGATCTTTCAAGGTACCTACGTAATTTCCTGGATAAAGGCTTGAGAGGGAGGCACATTTCTGCAATTCTTATTTTGAAGTCCAGCATTGACAAGTGTGAGCATCTGAGCAAAATGTGTATCACGCTTTGACAGACCTGATTACCAAAGGACGTTTTCCGCATGGACTATTCTTATTGATTTTAATTGAATTACTAATAGTGTAAGGCACTATTTAATGATACTCGGGGAAAGAGAGGTTGGAAACCAAAGTATCTCAGTTCCTGTTGGATGTGTTCATGCAGAGGTGCATTTATTCTGTGAAGAACTCCACTGAAATCAGTGTGTATCCCTGGAGAATAGCTCTTTTACCAGTTGGATTAAGAGAAAAACAACCTGTTTTCTTTGGATGAGAAAAAGTTGTGTAGAAGTATAGCATTATTTTTATACCCTTTCTTATTAATGTATTAAACTCCTCATCATTCTTCAGGGGAGATGAAGCACAGCAATGCTCAATACAACTGTAGGTTACCGTCACCTATGTCATTCTATCAGACAGATGGCTTTTACATGGTGTATCCTGGACAGCCAAAATATCAAGAGGGTAATTTGTCTCTAAATTATGGCTGTTCGTAATTAATCCTCTTTTACTCTAGACTTGAGTGACCTTTATAAAGAAGCAGTTGAAATTAAAAAAAAAAAAAAGGAAAAAGGGAAATAAATGAGCCATTTCTTCACAAACATATACACTTATGTCTTAAACATGCAGTAACAACTATGAAAAGAATAAAAACCCTACAGCTGACTCAAAATATAGCCCATAAGATGTATACTAGCTGACTTCTCCTGTATTTGAGGATAAAAGTCTTTCCTGTAGTGGCAGTGGGAAGCCTGTGACCTCTCCAAGGCTTGCCAAAATCAGGTCATCTCTGTGATAAACTGCTCAGTCCTGCATTTCCATCTCGAACAGTTTCCTGATGAAGTGTGAAGGAAAATGTCCGGCCTCTGTAGATATGGTGTTTCTTAAAACCTTGATGAAAATCAAATGTCTCCCTCCCTTTATTAGGGATGTTAAACAGAAGCAGCTGTGCAAGGGACATGCAGTCTGTCAGCGTGACCTTCAGAACTGGTACCTGCTCACTGGTAATTGCACAGCCATAGCTGCTTATCATATTGAAAGTGCATCCAACACCTTGTTGGAAATACCTTTGAGGAAACAGAGTCATGATGAAATGCTGCCCTGCTTTATTTTTGTGAGTGAATTCTAGCATTTATAGAAATAAACTACTTCCATGACAGTTAAAAAGCAGACATAGTTTTTGCAGACTGTTCGGGGTGAGACATCTCTGCCTGTTTGGAAACCATTCCAAAGCTGTCCCAAATATAAGGAGAAGGGCAACCTTTTAACATAGGTTTTTTTAAAAAAAACATCTAGGAGGATAAGTAGAAGGCTTTGTGGTGAAACCATCCCTGTGTTTGGGCTGCCTTGTTTTTTTGATGGTAGGCAGTTTGGGTTTGGCTGGGAAGGTTAAGTAGAGAAACCCTTTTTTTGCAATACTTATGTTTTCTCATCTGAAAATCTGGGAGCTTATCTAAAGAACAGTGGCGACTTCTCTTTCAGATACAGCAATCTCTTCCGTCTCAGATCCCTTATATGTGATTTTAAGCTCCATCTAATTGAGACTGCCTTATCTATGTTATTCTTAGAAACCAGAAGTTAATCCGTAAGAGCTACAAGTTTATCTTTTCTCTTTCTAGCCACATCTCAACTCGAAAAAGCCCATGCCATCACCCTACTTTGCCTCATTTATCAAAATAATACAGCAACTAATCCTTCTGGAAGGACACCATGTGAGACATGCAGGGCAGGACACCCACATTCCTAGGGCTCTTTTAGGGAGTCAGGGGGGCTGTGTGCCCATACCGTTGGTCCTAGGAGGTTTGGTTGGCTGGTTGGGACAATTGAATGTGAACAAAACATGATGGGGAAGGTAACAGCCTGGTAGGACCTGAACCCCCTCCTGATCCCCATCTGCAAGTCTGTGTCTAGGAAGGATGACCAGAAATTATCACCTCTCCATGGGACCCAAAAGATTAAGATGGTGTCTCCTAGTCCACCACGATCTCATGTCAAAACCTGTCCTGTTTAGTATATTAAAGTGAATCATCAATTTTCAGAGCTGTCAGCTCAGCACCAGTTCACAGACCTGTGTTTGCTGCACAGAAAATACCCATCCTGCTTCTGTTCCAAAACCCAGCATATTCCAACCTGAGCCAAATGTCCAAAAGGCAAATGACTATATTGGGTGGAAAGGTTTCCTTAGAGAGTGGAGACCTGTGTTTATTTGCAGAATAGGTGAGGTCTGCTATTAGGGTTAAATGAGGGAATGGGATGGTTGCAGGAAGATGTTTAAATAGTTCTGGTTCAGTGAGTGCAGATTCCCAGTAAGCATTGTAACAGAGATGGATAAAGAGTGCTGGGAACTTAACTGCTTTTCCAGGTTTAGGCACAAGTTTAACAATTGCTTTCTTAAGCTTTTTATTTGGGTTTCTTATTATAAATATGGAGAAAAAAGTTTCCTGCTTTCTCAAAGAGAATGCTCACTTCTGAAGTTTCTCTTTCTGGCTTTTGTACGAAACAGTTCACAGGGATGTCAATATATACACCTAATGCATCCAAACTTTAGATCAAGTCTCCAAGTCTGAAAGGACCATTTCAGATATCTCAAACCAATTTATTCCTAACACTCAGGGTTTTCCAATTCAATTATGTTACAGAGCATGATGTTTTAATCTTCAGCAAAACCTATCAAAACACACAGTGGTGGCCCATTGAAGGAGTGGTAGAGAAATGGCAGTGTTGGGGACACTGCTCTGTTGGCACAGGGGGGAATATGTGAACTTAAGCGTAAGCCAAGTCCTGAAGCACAAAAAGTGTTTTAAGATCAGTGAATTGGACAATGTTGTTGATCCCTGCAGCAAAGAGGGAAGGTTTGAAAGAGCAACAACTGTATGAACGGCCCAAACGTGAATACTTAGTCGATGGCTCACGGAGTTGGAGGCATTAGGAATGGAAAAGACCTACAGGGTGAACCATGATTATTCTGCTTCAATGCTCTGTCCTGTGTTTCAAACTGAATGCAGACGTCTCTGACCCAAATGTAGATTTTAATATGTGTATTGTACAATCAGCTTGATTTATGGTCCTGAGTCAATCTCTTGTAGAAAGAATATTAAACTGCAAAACATGAACAGGGATTTAAATAACAAGAAGGGAGTTTTGGTTTGGTTTTTTGTTTGTTTCCCCTTCTCTTCCCACTTTTATTTTTTCTTTTTAATAGGTTCTGAACACCAGCATGCATTAAACTGTCTGCAAGGCCAAACAAATATTCCTTTCCAGAAGGGAAACATTTTCTTTCCACAGTGTTTGAAACAGGTATGTACCATGCAGGGATTCACACAGACAAAAATCTGCTAAGCAAAACTGGCTGTTTTACCAACTGAATGCAAAGTGCAAATCCCTCCCCCAGGACATGATTTTTAGTGGTAGAAAGCAAGGTACATAGAAAAAAAGGTGAGATCTTATAAGAACAGGAAATTGCTCCAAGTCATCCTTCTGGAATCAGGGATAGAGAGGAGGGAGGAAGGAATTGCAGAAGTATGTGAAGACAATTTCTGAAAAATTTCAGCTTGTGGCCGTGTGTGGCACTCATAAGCTCAATATGTGGCTATATTATACGTGCTGATTTACACAGCCTGCGAGAGAACTTAGGTCTGAAACATGGCAAGAGAGCAATGCCTATCCCAACATATTCCTTATGGCTTTTCAAGGCAACATACTTGCCCAGCTAAAGATAAATTTCAACAGGAGTCACAAGACCCATTGCTATATGTGAAACTGTGCTAGCAATTTATTCACAAGAGGTCCAGTGTTGTTTCTGTTGCCTTTTAAAAAGCCCATGAAGCTTGCTGTCAGTTTGATTCTGGAGACTAACCTCTGATCAAAGTTTTCCTCAGCTTTTCTCCTTTTTGACAGGTCCTTTTTCTTCCAGCTCAGTTGCTTTATGCAAATTTTGCAGCAGCCTGCAGAAAGGCAAGCCACAGCCTCCTCGCCTGGCAGCAGTTCAACACTCTCAGAAGTGAAGGTATGTGCAAGGTAGGAGCAGAAGTACAATGATGGAGAGTTGGCCTAAATGAATGACCATCCCAGCTACACACTTGAAACAGAAAGAAATTTAAAAAAATCCAAAAGCAGAGCACAGAAGGTTTTGGCGCTGAGGGTGGTAAAGCACTGGTACAGATTGCCCAGAGAGGTGGTGGATGCCCCATTCCTGGAAACATTCAGCATCAGGTTGGATGGGTCTCCGAGCAACCTGATCAAGTTGGACTAGATGATCTTTAAAGGTTCCTTCCAATGCAATCCATTCTATGATTCTGGATTTCCATGTTTCTCCAGATCCAGAATGTGTAATGGCAGCTGCATTCCTGCTGACTCTGCTCTATTTCCTTCTTAGCCTGGTTTAGACCCGCGTTGCTTCCTAAAAAGACTGGCTTTGCTAGTGGGTCCTAAGACTGAGAATTCTCCTTGTCGTTCTGACAATCTGAGGATAAATATGTCAGTAAATACAGTGATGGAGCCTTTGCCCATGCACCAAGCCCACCAGAAGTGGTTCTGTCAAGGACTCTTTTCCTGTGGTTTAATGGTTGGCCCCAGCACTGCTGTACATGGCTGCAGGACTTTAAGGTTTACAACAGACGTGCAAGGGGCTGGCAAAGAACTGGGGTTATGTGAGCTTATGCAGCAATCCAGTGTAAGGTATTTACTATCTCTGAATCTCTTTAGATTTTCTTTGGATGGGAGCCCTTTGAGTAGGAAAGAGACTTGAAAAAGATACTAATTAGAAACTTGCTAAACAACCTAAGATGACAAATGTCTCCAACATTGAAAACTAGAGGTGAAAAAGACTATTTGCATCCTTTTTACCTCTTCCTAAGATCAGGTGTGACGCTATGCTCATATATTATCATGTACTTTACTCTGATAGACTTTAAATTACTCAAGTGATAAGGTCTATAGACCATGCAATATGCTGTACAGTTTTTGCAGTATTTTTTGAATGCAGATTTATATTCTAGATAGACTGATAAGAAAAGTGATGCAGCTGAGGGGGTAAAACACTACTCACTTTTTATCAAGATGGCCTTTAGTGAGAGGGAACAGTAATTCTCATTAACAAATGCAACAGAATGTTTTACACAAAGTACTTAATATTACTGTTAAAGTAAGCATCTATCTGAATGCTCCTGAAATGTATAACAAAAGATGTTTGTCACCACAGTTAATTTCTATCAAAGGTTGATCTGATTGCTGAAGAAGTTTACTTTGCCTTGAAAATCATCTGTGTAAAAAGTCAAGCTTCAGGTGACCAGCAGAAGAGATTACATCAAAAGTATTAAAAAACAAGAATAAAGCCTTGCCAAGTATTTTTTTTCTATATGCTGATGATATTTCAGTAATATTCACGTTTCTGCCATACTGGCCATCCAGTACAGATTACTGCAGAAAGTTGCCATTCTTTGATACTTTGTTGAGAATCAAAAGTGACTTTAATGTAATTCAGGCTTCAAACCCTTCCTGCGAACTTGCTCTAATTATGGTGACCAAGTACTGCAGGCTAATGCCACCCCTGAAGCAGGCAGTTATATCTGACCGGCAATCAACCCAAAAATAACAAATCCAAGTTACCCTGTGTCTTCAGGCAAGCTGCATAACATTCAATCCATACCAAAGTGGTCTTCCAACTTTCTAATTTCAGGTATTTGACACTCAGCCTGAACTCATGCCAGTGATTATTTACATCACTTTCCAACCTGCAGCACTCTGTGTCTGTTATCTGAGTTACTGTCACTACCTCTTTGAAAAGCACCAAGACCCATATGGCTTGATTTACTGCCTCATGGAATTAAATAAGCAGCACAACCAAATTGCTCCTTTTCAGAAAGATCCTAATGATTCTCATGAACTCTGTATCCAGCCCAACCGATCCAGACTTCCCTCCCTCTTAGGCAGTTTTCCCATTACTGAATATACTTGGCACATATTGAGCCTTTTTCCTCGTCAGATCTCTGAACTGATCGCTGTGCAGCCTAACCCCTGGAAGATGTCCTGTGTGCTTAGTGAATTTTTCATGAATCCCACATTAAATCTGCAGGCTTTGAGGTGCACTAAGGGAACTGACATATTTACCCTTCCAGATCAGCACCACTCTTATCTTTCCTAAGAAAGCACAGGACCACCTTTGTTTTCAAAATAGGTGCGGGCAAAGGAAAGACCATGGTCCTCACATGTCACTCAGCTGCCACATCATCATTCTTCCCAAGTGCATTCCTTAGGCCATTTATTAGCATTGCTAATACCAAGCACCTCATTTTTATGCTACTAGCAGCAATTGTGAAAGCCATACTGAACTTTCTAATCCATTTATCTATTAATTTATTATCTAATTAAGGCTCACAATGACAGTGCTATTTGTTTAAAAATGCCCTCAAACTAAACCAATACAAAACACACATGCATTCAAATCAATTAAAATGGTGCTCGCTAATGTTTTCCTTAATCAGTTGGTAACTGTTCCATTACCGTTTAAAGGAAGGCTAAATTAATTTTAGCTTCACCGTAATCGTGCGACCTACTTACATGGTGCCAAACGGATACAAATGGATGTTACTGTCATGTCATAAGGGCATGGAATCGTACCAGCCATGAATTTTGCAAGAGCCATCCTGAGAATAAAGCTTTTTTGCATAAAAGGGCCCTAGAGCAGTAGTTTAAATGCTGTCACTGAAAGGCAGGCAGGCAAAAATGGAGATTTCTGAAGAGTTTATTAAAGTTTACTTCTCACCTCGTGCTGTATCTTTGTGATTTTTTTCTTGCAGGGGCTGTGCCTTTTGCACAACAGCAACAGAATCTAGTGCCACATGCCTAATGCTTCATGTTCATTATAGGAAAAAGTGACCCCATCTTCCTGTGTTGTTTAAACAAAGCCTGAGCACATTCTTTAGCTACTGAGCTGTGTCAGGGACCCTTTCCACTGTGTCATCCAGGCACAGAGAAATCCTACACAATACCTTAAAGCCATTTGTTTTGGCCACTGACTTCCAAAGGCAGTTGTGCCTCTTCTTTGGATGCAAAAAGTGCAGGCACTGCACGTCTAAACCACGTGCAGATGTTACACCATCATCTACCTTCCTGATACTGTGAAAGATTAAACCTGATGTTAATTGCTTACTATGGCAAAGGATTTCTGGGGCACAGCTGGGAGAGAGTTCTGCTCCCTTCCCACTTTCCCTGCTGCCAGAGTTGTGGTAGTAACAGCACAGATTATCATGCTGGAGAGGGTTGCTCCATTTGGTTATTTAGAAACATTTTAAGAACATCTTTCAAAGCCCACAGTAATGCATAGTGACACCAAGGTCTGAAACACAAATCCCCGCGGACTCAGTCTATCCTGTTCAAGCCTGGAAAAGCATGGAGGAACATTCATTCATTCTCCACTGTTGTGTTTGAACGTGATTAAACTGCTGCTTTTCCCCTCCTGCATGAAGCATCACTTTCCCTTCTGCTTATTATTTATAGTACCACGTAAGATATTTTTAAGATGAGGAGAGGCAGAAAAAGCCAGATTGAAGATACATATAGCTGTAGTTTCTGTAACTAAGAATGACTGAATAACATTTCTCAACCTATTTACTTCTTGCAAGTTTTTTTTCTTTTCTCTTTTTAAGACCAAACAGGTAGCCAAAAGAAAAAGAAATTTAATAAACAGGGTATTTATACACACTACAATTCAACTCTTGTATTGGCAGAATTTTAGAACTCCAGCTCTGCAGCGACTGAAATGACACAGCCATAACTGGGATGGAAATCACTCACTATGCCTGAATTTTTTGCAAATCTTTTAAAAAGTGAAGAAATATACCTGAAGAGACTTCTTTTCCTTTGCAAGGAAAAACAAGAGAGAAGCAGAGAGCTCTCAGGATCTGATCTAGATCCCTCTGAAGTCCAGAGAAGACTGCATCTGTGAGCTTCAAACCGTCACTGCCTTCCAGCACTAGTGTCAGCCCACAGGCTTGCAAGCTGGTTTTCAAGTGACAGCTAAGCCACCTGAAGAGTTGCTCTGCCTTATCAGTTCAGTGGGGATTTTTTTGATCAGGTTTACTGGATGATGTCTTCTTGAATGACAGCGACAGTCGGAGTACCGGATGTGTATTCAATAAAGCGCA
Source organism: Eulacestoma nigropectus (assembly GCA_013397775.1). Taxonomy (NCBI): domain Eukaryota; kingdom Metazoa; phylum Chordata; class Aves; order Passeriformes; genus Eulacestoma; species Eulacestoma nigropectus. The sequence continues at coordinate 7,183,740 of VZTE01005755.1, read as the reverse complement.
TTCCACTCCCAGAGCTTATTTCTTTCCTTTTGTGCTTTATTTACCCTAGCTGACATCATGACACTTAATTAGTCTTAAAATTCGAAATGTTTTCTGGATTAGAGATTTCTGTTTAATAAAGCCTGGAAGGAAGTGCTAGGTCTGATTACTGATGCCTGACTCAATGGAAAACAAAATCCCAGAACAGCCTCCTGACAGCTTATCTCCAATCCTGAATAATGTTAGACCAGGAGAGGAAAATACTACTGCAAAGCATTGGGACCTATCCCTGTCAAAAACCCTCAGTGAGCAGAATGAACAGTGGCCATGTAAGAAACCTCTTACTCATGTGATGACTGGTGCCTCATGTGAACAGCCTGAAGGTGAAGCTGCACTGTATGGTTTTGGTAGCAGAAGAGGCTTTGCCAAGGCATAGATGAGCTCTCCCTGGGTTCTGCTTCTGCATCACAGAATCACAGAATGGTTTGGGTTGGAAGGGACCTTAAAGGCCATCTAGTTCCAAATCCCACTGCCATGGGCAGGGACCCTTTCCATAGAGCAGGTTGCTCCAAGCCCCATCCAATGTGGCCTTGAACACTTCCAGGGATGAGGCACCCACAGCTTCCCTGGGCAACCTGTGCCAGTGCCTCACCTCCCGCATAGTAAAGAGTTTCTGGTTCACTAGTTGCTGATTGCATCAGACATGCTCTCTGTGGAATAGGGATATTCCCTGCATTACTGAAATAGGTCAGCTCCAAATAATTAAAAAAAAAAAAAAATCATTTAACTATTACCTGTCCCGGATCTTTTCTACCAAGCAGAACTCATAAGCAGCATTGCTGCTGTTAGCAAAGAGATCTTTGCTAAAGCTCCTCACCGGAGGAAGAGGAGGAATTGCTGCTGGCCTGGTAGACTCAGACTGGCAGCACCACAGTGAGCAGAGGGGGCAGGGCACAGTGCAAGAGGAGTGGTTCATGAGTCATGAGGATGGTGGCTGGAAGCTTGACTGAAAGGGTGGCCAGAGAAAAATGATGACAGAGAGCTCATGCTAGAAATTGAAGGGTCTCTCCATGAAAAGATGAGTCTTCAGAAGGTCAGACACCAGGACCAGATCTTTTTGGGGAACTCAGAACTGGACTCTGTGGGTGCTGTTACAACCCAGTCATGCCATGGTATGATCAGCAGTGCTGGCCTATTTGCCTGTCAGTCACAGCTAAACTGCACTAGGCAAGAAGGTGCACACGGCCATCCTCTCCCCCACAAAGCCACAATTCCCTTGGATCATGCTGCCCCAGCCCCACCCTTATACTTCATGGGGAGGCTCCTTCAGCGTTCCCAAATCAAATGCGTGTCTGTCCTGGACTTCCCCGCTGGCAGACTAAAATCCACACCCATGCCAGCATCCTGCACACCCGAAAGGAGACTGTGGCTGTGCCTGTGGCTGTGCTTGCAGATTTGCTCTCAGTGCAGCACACAAGTTTACTTATGATGGCAGCCTCAGGGATCAGAAGTGCTTCATGTCCAGCTCTGAATATAATTTTGCCAAAACTCAGCAACAGTAGAGTGCAAGCTGCCTTGGAAAAGAGAAACATGGAAGGCCATGATCTGCTCTCCAATGTAGTGCAGTAAAACAAATTTACACCACTGTTTCAGTGTAATAATAATATATTAATACTTCACTTAATTTAATAATATGCTTGGGGAGAGAATTGGTTGAAAACAAACAATTGCAGTGGCACATCCTGCCTATATTATGATCATTCTGAATATCTATCAATGCACAACACCACACCTATTGATACAGAGTTATCACAGCTATATCAATATCTTCCTATATCAATATATGGAGTGGGCGGAGTGTGAGAGAATCCTAATATTGATGTGGGATAGTTGCTGACAAAGAAATCACTGACATTTCTATGGAGTTTCTATACTGCAGATAATTTCAGGAATGTGCTATAAGAAAAGTAAAGATCTCCTGTTGTTCAATTTTCGATTTTCAATTAATTTTATAGTGTGAATGATGCTGTGCTCTAGAGAAGTTGGCATAAAACCAGGTTATTATGGAAAACCCCTGCAAAATGTTTGCTAGTATTGTTAATTCTTTTTTAAAACAACTATCTCCCTATGCAATTATATTTCAAGAAGCAAAAGGTTATCTCTGTTGTAAAGACACATAATGGAGAAAACACTCAATCTGTTGCAATGTCATAGCTGGAATTTATCCTCCAGCATGATTGTGTTCTCAATTACAGCAGAAAAAATGTATTAAATATCAGTCAGATAGGAACATCATCCAGCAGTTGTATACTTCTGAAAAGCTTTTAGATTCCAAGGAAAGAAAATTTTTTTTCACCTACATTATGCTCATTTTAGGAAAATAAAATAGAAACCAAATAGAAACAGCTGAGGAAGAATAGGAGAAATCTCCAAGCTATAGCCCAGAAGGGGAACCCAGGATTTCTATTTACTAGAATTATTATTGGTATTGTTATGTTGTCATCCACAGTGCACCAAAACCCCTTTACTGTGAACATGTGCAAGACACCCGTCACCCATGATTCACTTTCCTCATCTCTAAAGTGGAAATAAATGTCCTTTCCACAGCTGGGTCTTGTAAAGTTGCATTTTCAGGATTGGAGTGCCAGTATAAACGGGTTTGTTATTCAGGGCTTTATAAACTGTAATGAGCAAAGGCTGAGTAATCACTGACAGTGTTGATGTCTTATCTGAGTTTCGCCCTGAGATCCCTCTAGTCACAGAAAAGTGACAAATTATTTTTCTTGTGTTTCTAATAGAGTCAAAATGAGCATGGTTCTTTGTAATAGTCAGTTCCTTAACAAGCTCATAAACTTTCATTATGTCTTGCTCTGCAGAAATATTTGTGCTGCAGAACCAGACATCAAAGATATAATGTAGCTCTGGACACTGGGACTACTTCGCCGACTGCTGCTTGTAGGCTATCTATAAGAGAGCAACATACTGTTTTGTTTTTATGAGATCCTGTAAAAGGAAAGCTGGTACTTAGAAAAAAATGAAATGCTGCAAGCAATATATTGGCTGGATTAACTTCACCTCTAGTACATATAATTTGAAGGAATCTCTACCAAGTTTCTGTATAAACATGTTGTGACTGTGCTTACATTGAAAGTAAAAGAGGGCTCAAGCTCCAGTTCACATGAATTTCCTGCTTAATGTTGCTGGGCCCACAGTGGTCGTGGTTTGACCCTGCTGTGTCAGCCCGTCTCTGTGTCTGGGGCCAAATCCATCCTCCTTCATCCTTGCAGCTTTCCAGGAGAAGTTCCCTTGCTGCTTTCTTGATGCCCAGTGTGTGCCCACATGTTTCTAATTAAATTGGATCGGGCCCCTCATAACTGCTGATAGGCAGCATTGTTCTTAAAGTTGGTAGGCACTGCTTGTTTAACAAAAGGCAAGTGTACACCATCCCTAGTGGAATTTTCACCAAACTGCTTGATTGCCCTTGTGCCAAAAATAGAGCATGGAACTCAGTTTTGCTTAGTTTAGAATCTGAGGAAAAATTAAAAGCTGCTGGCTATTGCCTTTTGTCAGGATGCATCCAGAAATGCTGTTCCGCTAAACAAGTGTCTCTGTCTCCTTGAGGTGGAAAGAAAACGGATTAATAAGTATCTCATCTCACACCTCATGAACACTATAGATGGTCACTGACCAGCAATGCAAGGTGGGGACTTGGAAGTGACAGAGACATGCGTTACCTTGGAGGAGACAATCAATAATAAGTAGAATGGAAGGAAGGAAGGATGGAAGGAAGGAAGGAAGGAAGGAAGGAAGGAAGGAAGGAAGGAAGGAAGGAGGAAAGAAAGAAAGAAAGAAAGAAAGAAAGAAAGAAAGAAAGAAAGAAAGAAAGAAAGAAAGAAAGAAAGAAAGAAAGAAAGAAAAAGAAAAGAAAGAAAGAAAAAGAAAAGGAAAGAAAACCACAATTGATATAATTCTGTGAGGATAGGCTGATTTGAAAAGTTGTGAGAGATTAATAAGCAGTAGGTCTGTGCTTTGGTAATTAATCTCCGTTATCGAGTTTTAGTCCATGCACGCGGTATTTATTTTTTGTTTTGGTACATTTTGAGAGGGTGGAGGGAAAGAGAAGATTATGGGATCTTCAACACAGAACGAGACAAAGTGTTAATGGGAGAGATTACTGCTGTATAATCCTTAGCAAATGGCATAAAAGCATTAGATACCTGTACTGCTACCATGTGTGCCTGCAGAGATATGTCATTGCCAGGAATTTAGTTGCTCTTTCTGTGGCCTTTGTAGCAGCAAGAAAAATTCAAACTGAAGCTGTTATTCTGTTAAGGTTTCCTTGCAAATCCATTGGATTTTGCTCACAGGACCATAAAAATTGCCATGCTGGGTCAGATCAATGGTCCGTATAATCCAGTAGTCTTTCTCCAACGGTGACTAATACTATATGTTTTGGTAAATCACAGGAAAATGTAAGAAACCTTTCATGACCAATTATGGAACAACTTTCCCATAGAAAGAAAGCTTATCCTAAGTTCTGGTAAAAAATAAAGCTTTTTTTGCTTAGAGTCTGAAGTATTTCTATTAGATCCTGTCCAACATGACTCTGGTTATATTTGCTGTTAATATACATATCCATTCCTTTTTCAAATTTGTTAAGTTTAACTTAACATGACTGTCGCAGTGAATTTTACAGATTAAATTATCTTTAGAAGTCTGCCTTTTATCACTTCAAAACTTACTGCCCTTCTGTTGCAATGGATGGCTCTTGTGTTGATTTTCTGAGTGGGAGTAAATAAGGCTGCCAATTTACCGTCTCTGTAGTACTGAGGATGTAATATACTTCCATGGAACACCTTTGTATTCACCTTTTCTTTAAAGTAACTGTTCCTCTCTCTCTCACACTTGCATTCTTCCTAATATTTTCTGTGCTGTGTGAGACTTCTTCCACTCTGAAATCCATCTATTTCTCTAAATATAAAATGAGTTGTTTGTTTAGATCTGTTCTTTTCTTCTGCATTATTATGCTCTATTTAATTTAAAAACTAAAATGACTTTGGCACTGAAATCTGATTTCTGGAGGTCTGATTTGAAATCCCCTGAACCAGTCACTACTTTCTCACCAAGCTTCTGCCACCATAGCCATGTGACTTTAGGCTATTTGTGGTATTATTCCTAAAATCCAGTTTTAATATTCTACAAATGTATACATTTTCATAAACACAGTTCTGCGCTAAGTGCATGATTGTCCTGAACTATTGTTCATAGTGACCAACCAATTCTCTCCTAAAACCCTTCAGAATCTATCAATGTGCTGGAGCCTCCAACCTGTATTTTCTCACCTCTGATTTTTCTCATCTGTGTTTTCCCAGACAATGGTTCGATTGTTCTTTTCCTTTGGAAGATGGCCCTGGATTTCCTCCTTAGACTCTTCTGGCCCTGTCACTGCTATTATCATCTGCCAGTATTGCCCCTTCCCTCTTCACTGCTTTTTCAAGTCAGAAAAGGGTGTATTAAATATATTTCAATCATACATCTTTTCATTAATCTCTTCTGCTGAAGACCTTTATTCAAAGTCCATGTTAAATACAATGAACTGTCTTTTTATCCACTGTTGCAATCAAGTTCAAAGTAGTCTGCACAAGACTAGCAGAGAGAAAAAGCATGTTTACATCTGCTCTATTGTGTACATATGGTACATGTGGCTTCTTTGTAATCTAACACTGTTATAATATTATTTTCCATTTTAACAAATTCTTCGCTGGCCCATCATCCAGAGATCTCAGCTTCTTTTGAAAGAAGCAAGCAGAAGATGCTCAGCCCTCTACTGCCTAAGCTTGAGTTAGTATCCTTCCGTTGTGTGACCAGCAGCAGTGCTGTTCCCAGCAGCAGCCAGAGAATGAGCACCTCTGAACCAGGAGAGGCATCCAATGCACTTGATTTCAGCAGTCTTGTTTCAGCAGCAGGGCACTTTCTGTAATGATGAGAATAGAAATACTGTAGCACCTCTGAAGTGCAAATTGTTCCCTGAGGCACTTGTTTTGGTGGCATTCATCACCCTCTAGAGATACTGGTCTCTTTCTGCTGAATACCAGGACTGCCTAGAGGACCAGCTTGGAACTAATGGCTCTGTTCTGCCTGACTAAAACTGCCTGAGATGAATCCTTTTCTAAGTGACCTGAGAATCTTTAACATAATGCTTTTTTTATGGTCTTCTCTGGCATTCAAATTCAACTCTGTTGCTGTTTTTAAGTGTGTGAGGAGCTCAGCAGACTGACAATAGGCTGTGGAAATTGCTAAGAAAGAAACCATTTTTTTACTGGGAGGTTGACCAAGTGCTGGCACGTTGCACAGACAGTTTATTGAGTCTCCATCCTTGGAGATATTAAAAAGTCATCTGGTCACAGTCCTGGGCAACTTGCTTTAGGTGGTCCAGCTTGAGCAGGGAGCTTGGACTAGATGATCTGCAGAGGTCCCTTCCAGCATCAACCACTTCGTCATCCCATGATTTTGAAGTAAACTCAGTTTGGGATGGCCTAAGGATATTGCACTGGTTTGTGGACTAGTTTGTCAATAGAAAATAGAAACACAGATGTTAAGGACCTGCCAGCTCAGCTTCAGATCCCAAAGCCTCGTTGGCATAGTTTGTTTGAGTCCTGAGGTCTGCACTTATTCTCTCAGAAATGCTGCCCAACTTGCTGTGGGAGTACAAAGGTTTTAAAAGTACCATGCTTTACTGTATGCAATATGTAGTCAGTCAGAGAATTTCACTCTAGGAATCTCTGTTGGATGCTTTCCAGGAGAATGTTTAGGACCTACTTCCTTTAAAAAACAATACTTGACTGATGGTGGTATTTTGCTATATAAATCTATATGTGTATATATATACATATATGCATATATAAATAAGGTGACTAGACATTCTCATACCAGCTGAATCTATATACAAATATTTTAAAGACATTTGCTTTCACTTCTCTTTAAAAAAAAATTAAAACTTAGTAAGGTATTTCATTGACAGTGAATATTAATTTCCAGCAGTTAGAAATGTAGCAAGGAAATTGTGTCATGTGATGGGATGACAAAAACCCTAAGCTGTATCTCTCATGAGAAATCAATGCACTGTGTCGTTTAATGTCATAAAAAAAACCTCCCAACAAGATGTACTCAGAGTAGTATTAGCAGAAAAGTGAGCTTCTAATAGCCTTTATTGATTAAGTCAGAAACAGCAGACAACTCTGAGGGTATTGCTGTTGTACAAAACAGTTGGAAGTACCACCACCTTACGATATTCTTAAGTAGATTTAGTGAGGATGGCCCAAGCTCAGTATCTGTGGAACTGCCTTTGGAGCAATTGCAGCCCTTTGCTGCAAGGGAGAGTGATTTGCGGAGCTTGCAAAAAGCTTTCCAATCACCTTTTCTGAGATACTCCTCCTTTTTTCCCCAAATTTTCATTTTCTAAGTGCGAACCCTCCTCTGTCCTTCTTAAAGACATCTTGAACCATCCTGTTCCCCTCCTGAGCATCTATCAGAAGTTTGCATGAGGGAATGAGGACTAGAGTCCCTTTGAGACACAGCAGCCCTAATGACAAAGAAAAAATTACTGCTTTGGGGAATGAATCCACAGTGACTGTAGGACACTCTCTCTCTAGGAAGGGACACAGAGACAAATGCAGCTGATTTATGGAGGCCTAGTAGCATGCTGTACCTCAACGGGGTGGGTGCATCTTGAGGGGACAATGTTGTATGATGCAGAGGTGCATTCCACACTGACTGATGCTGAGAAGCACAGAAATGCACTCGTGATCTCCACATCCCTGGAAATCTGCTCCTGTCCTGAGGCACAGTTCCTAATTGTGAGATGGAAAATATATGCTATTCTTTCCTTATGCTGAATTCTTCTATTTTGCAGAGAGGGAGCTCAGAACATGCTGGCCCAGCTGCACAGCCATAATTCATTGAAGTACAGCAATTCAGTGAGGTTTGACTGTGTGCCCACGTCCTCCAAAAAACTTCATGATAGGCACAGACCGTGTCGGTGGCCTCTTGACTCACTGCTCGGCTTCATTATTGAGATGAGAGCTGCTGAGAGCCATGGCCAACAGCATTAAGGGCCCTGCAGAGCATCTGAATGCCGGCCACACAATGCTGTAAATGGGCCAGGACGGATGTTTTGGACAGGGGCCAGATCACCATAAACGCCAGCCAAGGAAGATGGTTTGTGACTCACCCCTTGGTAAATGCACATTTATTTGGTGCACAATTAATATACTAAAGTAAACAGAGAGACAAGCAGATAGACTCTGGTGTGGTGTGAAGAGGTGACAATAAATAGGGATGATAAAGAACCTAAAAAAAAAATCCTGCAGTCAGCCATAAAAATTCCCACTCCCCACTGGCTATTTTACAGAGAATTGTTTTTCTCTTGCCAACAGTAAATAATGAAGGCAGGTTGTAGATGGGCGAAGGGCACTGAAGCAGTGTTGGGGCTGATCAGAAAGGGTAAGGTGCTGAGCATACACGGGGTGTGCAGACTGGAAGCCGGGAGCATCACTGCTCCTCTGCTGTTAAAAACACTGGAATCACCCCAAGCCATTGAGCCCTTGCCAAGTAATTCACTGCTCTGTGGACAGATTCTGCTTCTTGTTTCTGTTTGCTGATCTGATGCAATTCCTAGTGCTCAGTGGTTTAACAGAACTTTCTGTGAGACACCCAATTTGTCACTGATAAATCACTGATGAAATCTAAAGTTCAGTTATAAAGTAAGGGCTCAGCCACAGCTGTATAAAAGGCTTTCCCCTAGCTTAGAAATACACCAGTGAAGATACTCAATATGATAACCACTGCAAAACCCCTGCACTGCTCAGCCTTTGTTTCAGGCTTTTGTTCTTAAAGCATAATTATTGTTCCTGGCTAATGACGGAAAAGATCTGTACATCATTGCTACCATGCCCAACCAGCCTTGTCCCATCCTCTACCAACTTTCAGTTTTGTTATGCACACAGCAAAGCAGTTAAACTCAGCAATGAGATTCTCCCTTTTAACAGGAACATTTTGTATTTTCAACACTGCCTGTGCTATTTCCTCCTTTGCACAGCATAAATGAGTGGATGGATGCTGTATAGCTGGCTTAGGATGTTTCAGGGATTCTTTGTATTTTTTCTTCAAGCAATGCCCCAAAAGCAGTAAATTTTCACCCTTTTCTGTTCAAAACCTTGGCGAGTCCCCTCATGCCACTGGGCAGCATGTTTTAGATGTGGAGATGGTGATGGCTAGTGATAGGACAAGGGGGAATGACTTTAAACTGATAGAAGGGAAGTTTAGATTAGATTTTAGGAAGAAATGCTTTACTGTGAAGGTGGTGAGGCACTGGCACAGGGTGCCCATAGAAGCTGTGGCTGCCCCATCCCTGGAAGCATTCAAGGCCAGGTTGGATGGGGCTCTGAGCAACCTGGTCTAGTGGGAGGTGTCCCTGTCCATGGCAGGGGGTTTGGAATTAGTTGTTCTTTAAAGTCCCTTCCAACTCAAACCATTTTGTGATTCTGTGATTCCATGACTTCTTTTCCTTGCAGATGTGGGCTGAGGAGAAACCCCATGAAAAAATTTTAAGCATTGAAAATAATTATGGATTTGTGTTTGAGGCAGGATCTTCACCTATTTGCATTTCAGCTGGTCAAGTAACAGATGACACAAACAACAGCTCTGCAAGCATTTTTTTGATCTGCACTAGACATGCAACTAGAATGTCTGGGACCACACTACAAATCTCTTTATTCCCCATACCTGCAGTGCTCATCATACAGGCTTTTGAAATCTGTCTTCTAGATCTCAGTGCACATCAGACCCAAATCTCTAACCCAGTACATTTCCCAGCCCACCACTTGAAAAGGAGGTTCTGGCCTTTGATCCCAATATGCATGAAAACCAGTAAGAGATCTGCAGGGCAAAGCACTGCCTGATTATTCCTTTGTGTGTATCTGTTATTTCCCAATAATAGATACAGTGCTGCTGCTCTGGATCCTGACCCCCATTATATTGACACAATGCAGCAGCTCCACTGACTTTCTCATTTGTGCCATCCAGAAAGGTGCTGCAGCACGAGCCGCTGCCCTGCCACGTGTTTGCCTTTCATTTCCGTGCATTTCTTGCCTGATACCAGAGTGGGAGTAACACCAGCACAGTTCAGTCTGCACCTCTTCTTGGCATGATTCATGTGCATCATGCAGCAGCTCTACTAGAGATTGTTCTCACTTACACTGTGCTCCAGCATATTTTCTCCTCAAACTAACTCGATACCTTTAAATAGAAGCAACACCTGAGCAGAGGAATGAAACCAAGAGTTGAAACAGGGAGAAACAAGTGCCTGGGCACTGTGGCATTAAAAGTGAATCTCACAGTAACCCCATTTCCACTGTGATCTTTGTAAAGGGTACAGACACCACATCTGTGGAATCTCATTGCACTGACACCAGTGTACACAGGTTTTGACTAAAAAATGGAAATATATGGATGTTGTTTATAGCTTGTATAATGGTGCTGGGAATCTGGTTGGATTAAAGTTTGGTTTGAAATGGAACATAAATCTGAATACAAACTTTAGGCAGTTTTGTGCTAAAAATTGAAGAGATGTGCTGGTTTGTCTTCCTTCCAAACTCTGTCTTAACTCTTAATAGGCTGCCTGTTCTTATAGGAAAGTGGTATTCTAATTGCAATTAGTGGTTTAGGGGGATGTTAATTGCAATGTAGTAGGGAGCACTGCCTCTAGATTACAGTTGCATTAATGTGGTGCTACCTGAATGACAAAGAGCGATAGGTGGCTTCTTCTGATTTAAGAAAATTTGCCCCTGAAAAAATAAAATTAAATTACAATAGGGCATTCTTAAACAAACAAGCAAAAACCAAAGGAGGAGAACTACCTGTTAAAGTTGACTTGTCTTGCCTAAAATAGGAAAACAAATTCAGGCAGGCAATATGTAATATGCAGTATTTCAAGCAGGTAAACACTGGCAAGAGAGAAAAGCAACTGAGGTAGTATAAAATGGTGTGAATAATTTGAGACTGAAAATAAGATGAACGCATCTGAAAATGAAGTAGCTGTTTCCAGTAAAAGAGATCAGAGCAAGGCACCAATCTGGCTTCAAGATGAAAAGTTTTTCTTTGTCTATAGTGTGAGCTGGGATTTGATGAGGGAGTAGGGTCTTGGGAATGACAAGACATGGTTCTCAAGGATTTGGACAATTTACCTTCTGCAGTGTCAACATCAAGAAAATCTTCAAAGAGAAAAAAAGAAGGGAATAATGGAGGGGAGAAAAGGGAAGGAAGGAAGGAAGGAAGGAAGGAAGGAAGGAAGGAAGGAAGGAAGGGAAGGAAGGAAGGAAGG
>VZTE01005755.1:7161282-7172350 GCA_013397775.1 Eulacestoma nigropectus | reverse complement strand
GGAAGGAAGGATGGAAGGAAGGAAGGAAGGAAGGAAGGAAGGAAGGAAGGAAGGAAAACAAAAGAAAAAGCAAAAGAAAATGAAAGAAAAATTAAGAGAAAGAGCAGAGAAGAGAGAAAAACCAGAAAAGAAAAGAAAAGAAAGTGTAATAAACTTTTAAACCAAAACCAGCTACACCTAAAGCCCAGATGACTTCAGAGAAGCTGATTTACTAAAGCTTTCTAACGTTTCACATAATCAATTGCATCTCACCATTGCTTGACTATTGTTTAACATACAAGAGCAATATAGTTCCAGATCTTGCTTGGGGCAGGTAATGATGGTGTGTTTGTGTGGGATGGAGTAGTAATTCATTTCAGACATGGAGGTAATTCATTGCAGACATTCTTTAAGAGACTGGGGGGAGAAAATAAAATGACAGATGATTTTACAACAGTTCAGTATTATTTTTTTTTAGCTGTTGACCCTGGAACTGGTAATAGCAGGAAATGGAAAGATTAGCATAAAGAATGGTCATTGATACTTGGGTCTGATAGTAATTTTTGCTGAGCTGTATACTTATTTTAAAAGGAATGAAGCATTAAAAACAGCCAAGGTTTTCTTTCTTGCACATATACAGTCTTACAGCTCTTATGGAAAGTGTAAAATGGGTGAACAGGAATTATGCCAAAGGGTTTCACAGGAATAACTCTGAACTTACATAAAACATGACAGAGAATTAGGTCTTTTTCTCTTCTAAACTGAGTAAGACTTCTCTGAAACCTATAGATAATCCATCTTTTTCCATTAAATTCTTTATTTTTCCATATGAGAAGAAAGGATTGATTTTGTTTACAGTCCATTTGGTAATAAAAACTGGTTCTGCACATAAATGAAAAAAGTGGATATTCATACCCAGAAAAATAGTCTAAATAATAATACAGAAAAGAGGTTGTTCTAGAGAAGTCAGAGATGGAATTTACAGGAGGATACAAGGAATCTGCCTACAAGATGCTAAGAATCAAGATGGCTCTTTCAGATGTGCCCTCAGAAATTTTTTACTGAGTGGACAAGTGACAATTAAAGGTTATTGTGGGAATCATGATTTATTAAGTTAGGTTCAGCTCTGCAGTGCAAAGCTATCTATCCAGGCAACAGTAAGTCCACCAGAATTATTCTGTATTAAGGAAGAACAGAAGTGGTTTAGGCTCATTCACACTTGATCTGCTCAATTCAGCCAGCAGCTTTATCTTCCACCTCAGCAGACACTCCTGCTGCTTAAATTCTGGTCTGACAATCTAACTGATCCCTTTCCCAGCTGCCTTTCTGAACTTATGGGGCAACTTTAGTGATGCCACAGGTAATCCACAGCCCTTCTACATAGCTCTGTGGGTTAAATATACAAAACAGGTGGCATGAATTGAAATATATCCTATATGACCTTGTATTTATCCCCTTTTTCTAATCGCATGAGCCTGCTGTGAAAAACAGTCAAGGAAGGATGGATGCACCTTAATTTGGAGGAAATATCATCAATGGATGACACAAGCTGGGTAAGTGTTAACAGTTGCACTGAACAGTAAACAAAAATGATGTGATTTATAGTAATAGACAACTACATGTGTGACTTTGACACTTTAGTGCTTTAAATTCCTAAAGGAGTCCAGGTGAGAAGATCCTGGATAAGGAAATGGGAACTCCTGAAAATGGTCATTTTTCTTGTTCTGCTATCAAGTCTAGGAAACTCCTGCAGCATTCTCACCATAATGTGAAAAATAAAGCAGTCAGATGTTATATGACTGCCTTAATTGTAGTAATCGTGCATTTTTCAGCACAAAGAAGGAGGATACTGCTGCTTCTACATTAAAGGGAGAGTGAGTTTTATGAGTCATAAAAGAGAAGGAAACACAAGAACATTATCTCACTGGCTGTAAAAAAAAAAAAAAGAGAGAAAAAAAGAAAAATGTGATGTGAAGATTTTCAGGGCTTATCCTGAAAAACATAGAAGCTGGAGGCGTTCAGTAGCTCTCTGGACCTGGCTTTTTGTCAGGGAGTAGCATTGATGACAAAATACTTTGAGCTGAGGCTTCATCCCAACATCCCTAGAAGTGAGGAACAGAGGCATTACTGCACCAGGGCTAACTAGGACACCACTTAGGAAGGGACCCTCTGCAGCAGCCAAGGCATATTACATCTCCCAACAAATGTACAAAAGCATGTGTTCCCAGGAAATTTATTCCGTTTCTCATGTGCTGTTCTCTTTAAAGCTTGTTTCTACAAACACTTGCTGCTTGACTTCCTTCCTGACACCACGAGGAGTCCCATTTAATTAACCTGGCAGCCTACGGTGGTGAAAATAGATTGAGGCTTGTAAGTGTGGAGATTGACAGTCTCTGCAAGCTACCTTGGTTTGCTTAGCTACAGAAGTTATTGTTTCACAATTATTTTGATCCTATGATTCCAGGCTGTACATCCAGTGGCTTGGCTTCAGCTGCAACAGTAGCTGAGGATGGGGAGGGTGGGGGAAGAGGACTGTGTGTGACATGGAGCATCAGCAGTTCACTCCCCCACGTCTGTGTTACATTGAGTAGTGAATTGCCTCTGGCTAATCACAAGCCTTCTTAACATTTTCCTCTGAGAAAACAGATGATCAAATGCAAGAAAGCCTACTCATTAAAACAAGTGCTGGGAAGGTTTTGTTCTTTTCAGACCCATCCCTGTGTTTGAGTACCTAGAGAACCAACCACTGTTAGCTGAATAGCATCTGTTTATCATCAGCTTTGTCTGAAACCTCTCTTTTTTTTCCAAGTTAATAAAAGTGGAGTTTGAAAACTGGTTCTGATTACTCAGGTCAAATAATGAAAATACTCTCTAAGGCCAGATTATACCTGAGGATCCCACTGCAGAGCAAAACAGCACATAGAAATCACCAGAAGAATGGCAGATGAAGGCAGATGGAAGTGGCCTACTGGGTGCTGCTGGGTTTGGAGGTGCTGCCATGGCGCTGCAAACGGAGATGTAAAAATTGTGGGTGAGATTCAGACATCTGAATTTCTGCATTAGGTCCCCAGGCAGTAGCATTAGACCCTGCGGAGGGCAGACATAAAGGAAGATAAAAACCCCACCTTTTTATTTTTAAGGAAATACTTTATGGTACACAAGAGTGATGGAAGCCACGGCAAAAATTTTTTTTCTGCATTTCTTTCTGCCTACTTCACAGTTAGTTGCTATACACCATTTCCACTAGAGTATGTTCTTTCCCACTGTATTAAGATAAATTGCCTATTACCAAAGTAGTAAAAGGAAGAAGAAAAAAGTGTCTTTTCCATCACAATGCAGTCAGGTTCCATTGTAATTGGCAGCATGGTGGGTATGTCACTCCCACCAGGTCCCTTGCCCAGCTGATTGAGTCTGTTCTTTGTGTGAGATGCTCCTATTTGTGTTGATTCATGTGACTTTCTCTTTCTTTTTTCAGTCTCTTTTTATGGGTTGTCTTTTCTTTCCCTTGTAGGAGATGAACAGCTGGGGGGAGGAAAGGCAGTTGTCGTCTCCATTTACTGGAGTTAGTGCTGCTGCGGTGAACGTGATTCCTTTTTATGTGTTTGTGCACTTCTGTGGGTGCTGCATGGTGAAACTGTAAATTCTATTCATAAAAATAAGACAGGAAGCACAGGGTAAGCAGGTGAGGCAGAGTTGTTAAACACTAGTATTTGGATGGTTGGATGGGTGTCCATGTTACACGAGCTTGGCAGAGATGTAGGCAGCTGCAGCTCCTACTTTGGGGGGCAGGAGCAGCATCCAGAATTTCAGATGTCTGGACTCTTGAGCAAAACTATATTGAGAAAATCTAAACCTATAATGAGAGAGCCAAAGAGGGACTTTTAACAAGGGCGTGTAGTGATGGAACAAATGGGAACAGCTTTAAACTGGCAGTGGGTAGAGTTAGATTGGATATTAGGAAGAAATTCTTCCCTGTGAGAGTGATGAGGCACTGGAACAAGTTGCCCAGAGAAGCTGTGGATGTCCCACCCCGTAAGCATTCAACACTGGGTCAGATGGGGCTTTGAAAAACCTGCTCTAGAGGAAGGTGTCATGGCAGGGGGTTGGAACTTGATGATCTTTAAGGTGCTTTCCAACCCAAACCGTTCTATGATTCTATGACCTATTCCAGCTGACACCCCATTGTGACTGGCCTGTCTTGCTGTTACACTCTGAGGGATGCCCATATCCTAGTCTGTACTGCTGTTGACTGGCCCATACCTTGGCTTCTTGTGCTCATCTGGCACAGTCAGCTTGGCCACCTTAAAGAAGACCTGAAGCCATGCACGGCTCACCAAGAGCTGTCCCACACATTTGCACCTCCTGGCCATGCCTGCCACATTACCAGCCTAGTCTTGTCATGATTTTGTCTCACTCTTACTGCTTTAATGGCTTAAAAAGTCTGAGCAGCACTGCTAGGGATTGTGTTTGAATCCTCACATGGGTGACCAGGAATATGAAGCTCTGTCTGCTCAATGCATCTAGAATAGCTCAAGGTACACTACTACAGAGGTGCCAAGCGCTGGAACAGGCTGGTCAGAGAAGTTGTGGAACCACCATCCCTGGAAGTTCAAAAAGTGTGTAGGTATGGCACTTAGGGACATGGTTTAGTGGGGGGCTTGACAGTGCTAGATTAATGGTTGGACTCGATGATGTTAGAGGTCTTTTCTAATCTAAATAATTCTAGGATTCTAAGAATGTTCAGTTCTCTTCACTCCCAGATTCAGATCAGATCCACAAACTGTCCCTTTTAAGTTAAATAGCCTGAAATTTTTTCTCCTTCCAGAAAGCTGCTTTCGAAGAAATATTTGAGAGAAAAACTCCTTTCCCAGTGTCTAATATAGTGCAGGTTTCTTTCTCTCCTGAGTTTGTCTGTGAGGAACTTGGGGTCCTAGAATTTTTTATCAACATCTGTCCAGAGTCAGAATTTGGAAATGCCATGACTAGACCAAAACATGCCTTTGAGAAGTCATAAGATGTCTGTGCCAAGATTTACAGGGAAAGCTAATCCTCAGATTAAAGTATAAAACCTGGGTTTAATCCATGACTGGCATAGACTTAAAAACTCTGTAACACTTTCTGTATTGCCATACCTCCAAAACACACACACAGAGATTATTCCACTTTATAAGCGTGGAATATTTGAGACTTACTGGAAGCTACAGAAAAATGCAGAGGTTTATCTGACAGAAAAATGCAAGCAGCATCTTCACGTACCTTTTGGGATTTAAATGCATTTTTTTTTTAACTATTTTTCATTTGCATCCATAGAGAAATTGAGAGTCACCAGGAAGGATTAGCTTGTAATACACAAGGTGAGATGTGCAGTGGCTGCAAGGCCGGATAATGTAATTTAGATTTTGTAGTGTAAGTGCAAGCATGAGATAGGCAAGCATGAGATGGGCAAATCAAGTCCAATATAAATTGTATAATGGTACTAGAGAAGAGAGCCATAGGGCTCATGAAATTTAAGGGCTTTCTTTGAAAATAATAATGTTAGTCAGTTCATTAAGGGAACAGAAGTGAATATGAGTATTTGATGTAATACATTAAATAGGATTGGAAAGAGTAAAATAACCACAAGCTAAGAGCAAGGGTCCTTTGGCGTATTGCATGCACAGATTTCAGTTTAGCCATCTCTTGCTCATGTCCAACACAAAGTAGGTTACAAAAATGAACCCTTCTTACAAAGAGATGCTGCTACATGCAGAGGCATAGAAGCTGCTGGCCTCGCTCTGGTCCATATCTATACTCATGTCTAGGTCATCAGTTCTATGTGGGCCCTTCGTTGCATAGAAATATATATATATTTTTTTAATTAAAACTGCCATTCACCAGAGTTAAGAGAAAAATTCCCAAGGGAAAAAGAGCATTTTTTGAAACATGTCACAGAATGAGAAAATATGCTTATTTTCCTTCCAGGGAGGTGTCATAACCCCACAGAAAAATTAGCCCCACATAGGGCTAATTTCAAGACCTATAGAAGTCCATGGGAGAAAACGAGCCTTCACTGCAATAGGTATGAAATCTTATAAGGCCACAAACAATACAAACTCTCCCTTCTCCAGCAACTTCTAATGTATTTAATGTATTTTTCTTATGTACTAACAAAACTAATAAGCTTATCTCACGTGGAAAAATAAAAGGCATAAACATTGTTATATCCCTGAGTAAAAATGCTCTCTCAATCTGCTGTGGTCAATTGCCAGCTCCTGCACCCCATGCTGGCAAAGAAAGAGCTGCAGAAGAGAAATGCCTTATCATGGAGGGAGACTGTGCTGAAGGGTCTGCATCTCCCTCTCCACAAAGTGAAAATCGTCGTAGGAGGCTCTAATTATCCTGTGGCAAATTAAATGGCAAAACCAGCATGAGCCTCTAAGTCTCAGCTGTAGAGCAGAGTTTCTGGTGGGGTTTTTGTTGTTTTGTTTTTATATTCTGGCTTAATGCACAGCACATCATTACCAGACACTTGGGTTATGCCTGTGCATTGCAGTCTGTTGTGATAAGCGACGACACAGATTCCCCAGGCAAAGGAGAGCACTTTATGGCAAAAACTCGGCCTTTTTAAGCACTTAGCCGGTTATCAGTTTACATAGTTTTAAAACACAAGAAACATAATTCAACCAACCACCACACACCACGATGTGAGCACGCAGCAGTCACACAGTATGTTTTTCTACCCCTAATTCAGCTGTGTCTCTTTCCCCCAGTCCTTCTCTACTCAGCCAAAGTAACGAGCTTGAGCCATGGTTTTACAAAGGCAACAAGGCCTTCATTTTATAAGGTTTCACCTATATTGCAACAGCAGTCCAGGTCAGGAATTACATGGATGTGACCAATATTTCAGTACCTGAGGCGGTCCTACCAGAAAGCTGGGGAGGAACTTTTTACAAGGGCATGTAGTGACAGGACAAGGGGAAGAGCTTTAAACTGACAGAGGGTAAATTTAGATTAGATATTAGAAAAAAATCCTTTACTTGAGATGATATGAGGCATTGGCAAAGGCTGTCCAGAGGAACTGTGGATGCCCCATCCGTGGAAGTGTTTAAGGCCAGTTTGGAAGGGGCTTTGAACAACCTGGTCTAATGAGTATCCCTGCCCCTGGCAGCAGCACTGGAATGAGATGATCTTTAAGGTGCTTTCAAACACCAACTATTTTGTGATTCTATGATTCTATGATTTATTTCACCTTAAAATAATGGGAAAAGTTTTTTCCTAGGCAAAAACCAACCCACCAAACAAGTAAAGGAAGTATAAGTTCCTGAAAACTACAAAAAATTAAGCTTTATTATTATCCTCTATCCCCTCTCTGCAGCCTTGGTTTGAGATTGGCCAAGGAGTAAAATGTCATGCAGCAAAGAGATAGAGTAGTAATGGTAAAGCCGAGAATTTACCAAAGCCCACATGTGCAATTTGCTTCTCTTCATTGTTCACAAAATCTGCACAGAGTCAAATCAAATGGATAAGCAAGTTATCTGATCTTAAGAAACAAAGCATCAACAGTTTGGCTCTGTGCTTGGCAGTGTCTTCTCTTCAAGGCTTTGCAGTTCCTTGAGCTGTGAGCTACCTGCAATGCCTGAACTGCTAATGCACAGTCAAGGATCCAGTGAATACCTTGTGTGCGAGACTTAACTTTCTGTAATAATAGAACATGATCCAAACAGTGAGCTTCAAAATTAACAGAAACAGAAAGCTTTGCATGTATGTGTCAAGGCACCATTGCATATCTATCTTTAGCTGTAAACACAAACACTGTGTGATGCCCTGGCAGCGTGAGCTGAACAGCAGAAGCACAGCCTTACCAAGCAGGGTCCTGCTCTGAGCCTCTTGGCATCAGTAAGAAGCAGAATTAGGCCCTGCTATGTAAGAATAAGAAAATGATACTGGACTGGTCAGTTTGGCTTCACTAATACTGAGATTATATACATTATATATATTTGCAATATTATGATATATATTATATTATTTCAAATGTGAAATAACTTCGAAAAGTCCAACTGGGATTCAGACAATCTGACATGGACGAGAGCTGGGCATGTGTGATCCTAGCCAAATCACCACTTGATGTAGACCAATATATACCTTTTCCAACCAACTAAAAAAAAAAAAAAGTGTCTGCTTGCATGTCTACACATACGTACATATTTTTTCTTATTGAGGGAATTAGAACTTTTAAAAATTATTCAGTATTTTGTACCCAACACTGGCTTTAGCTCATATATTTAGGGTAGGCAGAAGACTTTCTCCCTTCCCCTCCCGTAGTTTTCCTAATGGTCCAGGATTAAAAGGAATAATTTCTCTGCTTCTGCTGAGAAAAATCACAAATCACTTCTGCTGAGTGCCTTATAACTAGCACCATGTTGATATTTACCAGCAGTAACACAGAGGAGTAATTTTTGGCAGCTAATGCATCCCTCCTCTATGCCCCTGTCACTCTCCTCCTGCTCCAGGCCAGCTCCCTATGCATGAGATGAGACAGTGCTGTAAACTTAGCAGTTGTGTTGAAAATCTTGGTCTAGGCAAATTTCTTAAAACTTTGGCACTTCCCTCAGTTGCCTGACTTTGTAGGGATTTTTTAATTGGTTTACAGAAGAAAGCTATAAAATATATGCTTGACAAACTCAAAAACAAAAGGTAAAGAGAAAGAAGAAATCTGTATTCTCATTATGTTCAAGTCTCATTATTAAAAAGTCAATTTCATTATTTTTTACAGGTTACTTAAGATCTCTGCATGCTGATCTTTGGCAATGCAGACAATAGACATTTTAACCACTGGTTTGTGGAATGAAAGCAACATTCTCACCAGAATTTTCAACCTGTGTGTGGCAAAATTTCCTCTGTTTGAGGAGTTATGATCTTCTAAGCTATTTCCAATCTATACAATAGGCAATAAAGTAAATCCGATAATGCCTACTGCTATCTTCAGTGCTCTGATCCTTTTCCTTTGCAGTGCATAATTTAACATAAAGCTCTATCTAGTATATGATGTGATCTGGCATGCCAAGAAACTCTGTTGTAGGATGGCAGTTACATCATATAGTGAAGACTGAGAAAAGTACACTTGTTTTCTCCTGCATGGTTTGTAGGACTGTTTGATCCATTTTTCTGCAATGCTTCAAGAAGTTTTCTTCTGTAGAATGAGCCTGCAGTTTGTCTTCCCCAGGAGCCAAGGGCTGAGCTCCTTAAGATGCCATATGTGCTGTCTAGGGAGGAGGGAGACAAATGACCTCGGTAGCTCTTGTCACCCTGCTCTGGTCAGCTGGCAATGACTCTTGGAAACAAAGCCCAGAACAAAAATGATGCAGTGTGCCTTTTCTTTCGAGTGGCCAAATTATTCTTCAAAAACAGAGGACCAGATTTTCCAGCGGCACAAACTGTTCTTGACTCACTAGAAGTCTAACCACAGAGACCAGCATCAGATGAGGATATGGCCACCTGTTCTGTATTCACCCTGTACTGGGCACTGGTGAGGCTGCACCTCGAATCCTGTGTTCAGTTTTGGGCCCCTCACTACAGGAAAGACATTGAGGTGTTGAAGTGTGTCCAGAGAAGGGCAACGGAGCTGGGGAAAGGTCTGGAGCACATGTCCAATGAGGAGCTGCTGAGGGAGCTGGGGATGTTTAGCCTGGAGAAAAGAAGGTTTAGGAGGGATCTTATCACTCCCTACAACTGCCTGAAAGGAGCTTGTAGCCAGGTGGGGGTTGGTCTTTTCTCACAAGTAACATCTGACAGGACAAGGGGAAATGTCCTCAAGTTGTACCAGGGGAGGTTTAGATTGGAGATGTGGAGAAATTTCTTCATGGAGAGGATTGTCAAGCTTTGGAACCAGCTGCCCAGGAAAGTGATGGAGTGACCATCCCGGGAGGTATTTAAAAGACATGTAGATGTGGCACTTTGGGGATATGGTTTAGTGGTGAGCTTGGTAGTGCTGTGTTAGTGGTTGGACCTGATGATTTTAGAGGTCACCTTTTCCCCCTTTACATCTTTAAATGGGAATTTCGTTAAGATTTCTTTATCTTACAGAGAGAAAATTCTCTGCTGCAGAGTGACTGCTCAGAGTATATTCACAGAATTTGGGAAGTTCTGCCTCTAACAGGGGTTTCAGCTGCTGGGTGGGTTGTTGGGTAACACAGAGCTATTAAATACCCAGCGACAAAGTGATGATTTCTGGCTTTTCACCCACTTTTCTCTTGTGCTGTTGCAACAATCAAGCCTGAATGACAAACATCCTTTTAAAGCCTGATTTTGATGCTGACAGAGTAGATTTCCATTTAAATGGGAATCAAAATGGAAGCATCCTCTTGATCATGAATCTGTAGAAACAAAGAAAAAGCCATAGGCTCACAGTACTGGTATCCATCTTCGTGCTGCTGAGTACTTGATTGCTTGCTCAGTGCACAGGTGGTGAACTCTGAATTTTGGCTGGTAAGGATAAAAAGGCCAAGGATGTGAGAGAGGAAGAGGAGGGGAAAAAAAATAAGAAACCCTCCACAAGAAGGTGGCTCAAAATACCAGGGCACAATGGAAATTGGTGGGAAAATTTCCCAGTTGTGGTTTTCCTGGCCTAAAGAGAAGGTGGATATATTTCATGTCACTGTATGTTGTATGTTTCTGCCCTCCCCTGCAACTTGCTGTCACCTTTCAACCACGAGACATTCTCAATTGTATGTGTATGTATATATACACATACACATATATATATTTTCATGTACACGTATGTGTGTATATATATATACACGAGCATTGATCTACAGATTCTGAGGTAATTTAGGAAGTGCAATAAATATTCTTAAGTAGAATATAAATTAATTCTTCTGACTCAGAAAAGTTAGCAACATATGGTTTGTAAAAGTCTGCACATTGTTAAGGAAAGTAAGTTCTCTGTGCCAAACCTCCCACATATCTTCCATGTGGAAACAGGGAAGAAAATGTAGTGACCCAAAGACCCTAAACTGGTTCTCTGATGTTGATGAAAAGCTACCCTTAATATTAATACAGTATTTTTAAGATTTATTATATTTCTATATTAAATATATACATATTGTGTTAT
>VZTE01005755.1:7117037-7161211 GCA_013397775.1 Eulacestoma nigropectus | reverse complement strand
GTTATACATTTATATATCATATAGATACACCTTAATATATAAATACATTAAATAGATAATAAAAATGTATATATTTAATATATATTTAAAACAAGATCTTTTTTTTTTTTTTATTCCTGCCCTTGTTGGCATCAACAGGA
The DNA here is from genome assembly GCA_013397775.1 of Eulacestoma nigropectus. Taxonomy (NCBI): domain Eukaryota; kingdom Metazoa; phylum Chordata; class Aves; order Passeriformes; genus Eulacestoma; species Eulacestoma nigropectus. The sequence continues at coordinate 7,161,071 of VZTE01005755.1, read as the reverse complement.
TTGCCTGGGCTCAGGTGGTCTGATGCTGACACCTATTAAAATGCACCTTTTAAAGAAAGGTGATTGAATAGCTTTATAAATAAAATGTTGGGCTGGCATCATTGAAATATGATATGTGAACAAGAAAAGTACACAAAGCCCCAGAGTAGGTAGGATCAAATCACAGGCAGCATTTTGTCTCTGTTTTCAAGTGTTTTGAAAAGGACAAACCAACCAGGATGCTGGGATAAGGCTTTGATCCTCTCTTTGTAACAGTGCTATGCTTTTAAGTCTTTTTTTGAGTGGCAAACCACTCATGAGTTAAGAAAACAGCACGGTGCAGTCCAGCATGGAAAAACCCCATACCCCACAACAAGATATAAATAATTCACTGTTGTAGAGAAAGGCTGTGGTATTACAGGGTAAAGTTGATGGGAGAGTGATACAGATACATATAAATATAAATACATATATATATAAAATATAAACATGAAGATTTTTCAGTAGTAACAGTGATGCTAACAAAAGGAAGCACCTCTGCATGTGTTTCGTGAGGCTAGAAAAGAGTGTAAAATGCTCTGCAGAGACTTGCATGTTTTAGTTAGAAATGCCAGAATTCAGTCCAGGAAATCTGGCCTCATGGAATAAAAACGAGTTAGATGAGAAGAGCTCCTGAGCCACACATACACACACACCAGACAAAATAAAGCACATTCCAGCAGTGTTTTTCAAGGACCTTGAAAGGCTGATGAGTAAACAAAGAAAATACAGTGAAGGACATCAGTGGCTCTTTCACCTTCATGTTAGACTTCACTGAAAGAGAAGAAAAAGCTCTAATGTAGAAGGATCTCTAAGAACTCATCCCCATGGTATCTGACAAGTTTTGTCAGGATAACTGTGCTTGTGCAGCATCTCCTGCAGTAGGCAAGTGCCTGCACACAGACCTTGCAATGCAGATGGGGAACCAAGGCAGTGCTGCTAACAGGCTTCAGCGAGGGACAGCCGTGGAGCTATTGGAATCACAGAATGGTTTGTATTGGAAGAGACCTTAAAGATCAACCAGTTCCAACACCCCTGCCATGGGCAGGGACACCATCCACTAGACCAAGGTGTTCCAAGCCTCATCCAGTGCAGTAATCACGCATGGGCAGTAACTCCACATTCCTTGAGGTGCAAAGTCAAAGACCAAATCCGTTTATTGCGCAGTCTGAGTTCCCTAAACACTCTCACAGAACAGGATATAACATCATGTAAACAGGAAAGATGTTCACCACAGTGTCTCCCTATGACCTGGAGCAGTGCACAGACATTGCCTATTATGGTAACAGGTAAACAATACCCTATAAGGTCACAAACTACAATCTTCACTTCTCACAGGTCCAGCTTTGTCCACAAGCCACAAACCTCTCTCCGCCCATCCCCGGTGACCTGGATACAGTCCCAGGGTCACCTCCGGGCCCAGGAAAGAGGCTGTCTCTCCAGCCTTCCGGGCTTATCTCTCTGTCACCACATTGTGTAATCCAACAATCCAGCCTGGTCTTGACCACCTCCAGGGATGGGGTATCCATAATTGCTCTGGGAAAACTCTGCTTCACTGCACACTGAGTAAAGAATTTCTTCCTAATATATAATCGAAATCTCTCCTTCTCGAGTTTAAAGCCATTCCCCCCCTTTCCTATCACTGTCTGCCCATGTAAAAAGATGGGAATTATTGGAAGTACTGGAAGGTGTTCTAAGGTCTCCCTGGAGCCTTTTCTTCTCCAGGCTGAACAATCCCATCTCTTTCAGGAAGAACCAGAAATAAATTTCACTAGTCCTGGGTTTTCATTTTAAAGTTGTGTATTTTTCCCCTTCCACAGATAACTGTAGATGCTACATTTTTGGAAGGTGTTCAATCACATCAGTGGCTAAAGACAAACAAAAAACCCAACCCTAAAACCAGCAGCTAGGCTGAGGTGAGCTTCATGGGTTTTTAACACTATATGACCTGGACTGATCTTTGCTGTTCCCAGAAATACTGTGAGCTGGAGCATCAAGAAAGACAGAATCCTTATTTGCCACAAGGTTTTTAATGATATGGGAATTTTTGGAACTTTATCTCTGTGGTGCCATACATTAGGCACATCTCTGTCAGCCCAGCAATGTACTGAATGCAAACCTTTTAATCAGAAGTGGATCATAGTTAATTGACTTGATGATCAGGAATAAAATAATCTTGCTACCTTTTGGTTTGTTTAATGATATTTTCTTGGAAGCCTGGACTGTGTAACTAGAGAGCAAACTCTCTGGGCTGTGGACTGCCCTTTCTAACCAAGTGTATCAGACTCAGCACAGCAGGATCCTGATAATTGCTTGAGGGCTTGAGGTGTTACAGAAGGAAAAGCCATCAGTGAAGTGCCAAACACAACAATTAACATTTGAATTATTTACAGACTACAGGTGGGCTATCCATATGCGTCTGTCCATATACTCAGAATCTGCTTGGTATAACATTCTGAAACAGAGTTCTTTGTAGAGTGGAAATGCTGCATCCATGGAATAGCTTCCCATGTCAGCTGAAATGGGGATTCAAATTTGAAATGGAATTAATGCACAAGGAAATTAGAGTCGCATGCACAAGGCATTTAGAGTCGCATCACCACTGTTAGGGCAGAAAATGATACACCTTCTCCCTGCAATGAGAGTGGAGAGGATCCCTCTAGACCACAGGCTGAAAACATTGAACCAGCATCTCTGTATCCAGCCTCTGACTTTTGAACAAGAAAACAAAACTGCAGCTGAAAGAGCAAAAGCAGGAATGTAAGGATGGTCCAACAAATCTGTAATCAGTGTGTTGCCATTTCTAAACCCCTAACAAACAAGTGGAGTGGAAAAAACCCAATAGCGGTTCAGAGTAACTGTGCAGTGAAAAGCATTCAGCTATTTACATTTCAAGGGCTGTTGATCTGGCGGAGCAGCACAAGAGGTAATCTCACCCTAGTTGATAGTCTAGTGATATCAAAATCTTCTGAGCATTAAAAGTATAGAGAGAAGCAAAGTCTATATGTCTGTGTTTGCAACACACGTCCATCATCCATTGGTAGTTTTATTGGGCACCAATCACCATAGTAACCCCACAAATCCCCTAACACTCCCTTGGAGCCATCCAGATCTTCAAAAAAAACCAAGAGCACAACCATCAGTTCCCAGCCCAGCTCACAGAGCTCTGCATCATTAACCATCAGGTAATGACCAAATTGTAACTGCTTCATTCCCCTGAAGTATGGGAAGGTTGTTTCAAACAGCTAAATACAGTGCTTAGAAACAACAGCCACTGAAATGGCCGGTTAATGAATGATTTATTAGGCAGCAGCTTTCGCTGGGATCATTTCTTAATTAACAACCACTAACTAGTTGACATCTGAAAAAGAAAAAAATGCCTAAATATGTTGGTTTTTATTTTTTCCTGAGATTTTAGAAGTCTGTTGATGTACCAGTTCTCTTTCTATACTGGAGCCATCCCAACATCAATTGGCCTGAACGATGTGAGATGTGATCTGTGTTGTTTTCTCCTTCGCCATTTCCATGGAGGCACAGTGCTGCTAAAAGGCTTCAGTGTTCAGTCCCTCCACTGTCCTGCTGCGATCCCCCTGCCACAGTTTGCCACGAGGACCTGCCTTGCATGCCCATTGCCCAGCCTGCCTCGCTGTGTGTGGGCACAAAGAAAAGTAGGTTATTTATTTTCTCTCCTCTGAATTGCATTTTACCCCTTGTTTTTTCCTGTGAAAATTATTGATCAAAGAACCAGAACAGGGAAATATCCCTGTGCAGGGACCACTAACAGCCACATCAATTTGCATGGGCAAGCCCATTTTAAAGCATTTTGGTGTTGTTCACATGTGGCTTCTTGTATGACCCTGGAGAGATGCACAGATCTGCTGCAAAAGGAGAAATTTAAGAGTTGCTTTTGCTTTAGTCCTCTCCTTTTTCTATTACCATGCAGGTCATGTCTGGTGGGAGCAGCTCAGCAGCCCCTCCTCCACACCGTGTGCAGCTTTAGTGCATCTAGATCTGGATTCAAGTGATTTTTACAGGGTTATATCATGATAGAGGAGCAAAGTAAGGAAACAACTGAGAATTCCTGATATGTCTTTCATGACCTAGCCAGATATAAATCCCTTTACTTCCTGGGAAAGGGCAAAAGGGGAATCTAAATTCCTCTTTGTACTAGGGAGAAGGAAAGATACTGCACAAGAAGGGCTGTTGAACAATAGGGTAATGAGGAACAACAGAACTAAAACTAGAGGCACACTGCAGTCCTCTGAAAGGAAGAATTTTGGAGCTGGGACAGCAATGTAGGATTTCCCTACCTGAAGGGCAGGTTTACTGCAGGCTGGAGAAACTGGAAACTGGAACAGGAGCAAAGTGTGTCCTGAGGCAAGGAGGGAGGTTTGGATGTATGTGAGCCTGGATTTTCAGAGGTGACTCAGCTCTGCAGCATCAGCAGAGAGCTGGGAACGAACGGTGTGTTTCTGCTCTCCTTCAGACACAACCTAAATATGCTCAGCAGAAAACACTGATCTTGCTGTAACTGTGACACTTTTTTACTTAAAATAATACTTCTTTTCTTGTCTTGGGGTGTGAAAGCAACTGCAGTTCTTGCCTGGACCTTGCTCCAGCACAACTGAAAAATGCCTGGCAGACTTACCAGTTTACATATGCTAATATGATGAATTTTCAATATGCTCTAGATGAGACAAGTTTTGTAATTAAAAAAACCCAAACATTTTCAATGACATAGGAAAATGACTTTCCTCTGTAATAACGAAAAAAAGCCATAAATAAACTCTACGTCACTGTTCTTATCTGTCGTGTTGCATAGAGTTATGCTAATGCCAGGACATTGGAAGCAAAACATTTACTAACTCTGTGAAACCAGTACAGACCTGAAGGTATTTTTTACCTGTACTTCTTTGTCATCCTCACAATGATATTTGGATGGGGAGGAGTGTGAATTTCTTGGTCATGTCAAATAACTTAGAAGATGTAATTGTTAATAGTTTTGAAAGTGCCTTAAACTTTTCAAAGCCTCAGATGTTAGACAACTTCACAGTGAGTGCTTTCATCAAGCTTCAACTTACTCTGGCAATGAGATAATGAACAATTTAAACAAAATGAATGAGAAAATTAAAATTAACAGTCCAGAAAACTCTAAATAATGAGGGAAGAGCCTCTGATGACTTAGAAATATTCAAGCTTTTTGAAGGATTTTGAGAATTTGCCTGTATGTGCGTGTATAAAAATTCATAACCTTGTTCATAATGGCCATTATTGCTCGATGAACTTGAGAGTAGACAGACGCTATGCCACATACTGGCAATAATCTCTCTTCTGTTTATGGTTGCTCACTGGAATAACATTCATGAAGACACAGGAAAATTATTTGCATTAACTGAATGAATCCAACAATCTTTTACATCTTTTGCAGAAGCAAATTTTTACATTCCTTGTCATTTAGTGACTCATGACGGAGTCTGAGCAGGTTGAAGGCAGGGTCATCAAACCCCTTCACATATGATTGAATGCTCTGGAAGAGCCTCTTGAAAGTGACACAAGAGTGTCTAAGAAACAAAATGTCACCTATGCAGCTACTTCTGGAGTTGGACAAAGTGTCTGGAACAAGCCGTGCTCAAGATTAGAATCAAAAGTCAAGAACAATGTATTTTGGGTGGAAAGGAAATAAAGAAACACTGAAATGACGTAGGGAAATGTCATCTCCATTCTCACTTAGCTTATTTCATCTCTTGTCATCTGGACTTTACTGCAGAACACAAGAAATATCTAGCATTGTTTGTTCACGACTTGTCTCTAGGAATGTCAGATGCAGAGGATAGCAGAATGTGGATAGCCTAGTTTACAGCTCCCCTATCAACTTAACAACATTATGAACCGGGATGGTGTCCAAGACTCAAATGCTCCTTGTAATTAAGCAATGAGTTATACTAGCTCCTATAGACAATGCCATGGCTTGAGTCCCATTGTTCTGAAGATTTTAAAATAGGTTTCTGACTCTAAAAACCTCATACACCCCAAAAAACCCAAGAAAAGGTGATTATCAGGCAGACCTAGCAGATGTTTGTGAAAACGTTTAGTTGCAACCCCAGCACTGGGATGGGGCTTGCCAACAATTGCTCAGAGGTTTAAGAATGCAGACAGAATCTGGACTAAGTCACAGTGTCTGTGGCTATAGAGGCAAATAATTCAAATGGGTATTTTCATCTTATTTCAACAAAAGGTAGTTTAACCTCATGGAAGCTGAATGACTGCAGATCTGATACATGATTTTTCCTTCTACACCACCCCGGGTCTGCAAAACAAGTCTGAGTTTACAGATCCTCCCTTTTCTTCCCCATAATCTGTGCTACTAGAGCCAGATCCTCAGCTAATTTGGCAGGACACGAGGTATCCCAATAGCTGTTGACTTAAAAATAAAAAACATTCAGACTCAATTCTCTGCCTTTTGCAACATGAGAAATCATTTCTATTGCTACAAAGTGAGCTAAAATTGTAAAAGAATGGTCCTATATCAAACTGAACTTTTTATACCAACTCTGAACCTGATTTTTACTAATATGCAGCTTGTTAAAGTACAGAGTAATGAAAAGTTTGCTCCTATATGTTTTTTTTATTAGGTTCCAGCTGATCACACCAGAAGAATCCTTCAGAAACAAGGCTGCTTCCTATTCAATGTTAACTTTACACATGGGAAACCTGATCATGTACCATTAAAGTCAATAGGATTTTTATCACTGACTGTAATGAGCAAACCATCAGACTATACGCTTTCTTATCTCCCCTCCGCTTGATTCCTAAGTTTCTCATTATCTTTATTCAAATGACTTTTCCCTGATTTTCTGTACTTCCTTTCCCTTCAAGTTTTGTGCCATCAATGCCCCACATGCAAAACCAGTGGTTCAATAGGAACCATTGTGATTCTGTCCTGTAAAAATGATGCTAACATATTATTTTGCCACTTTTACAGACAGAACAGTTGTGGAGCTCTCAGCAGAGTCCCTTTGGAGGCTTGGTTTCCATTCAAATCAAATTGAACGGGGCATGAACATGAGTGAACTAAAAGCAATCAAAACCAATATAACACAGCTGGAGAGGCCAGCTTGGCAAAATGCTGAATATCCTATGCTCTTGATGTTTAAATGAATCATAAAGATTTTTGGCACCTTTTAGCATTGTGCTTTGAGGTCCTGATCTTGCAGAGGACTTCAGCTATGCTTAATGTTAAGCTCTTGCTTATATCCAGTGACATCAACAGGTTTTTGTTCCAGATTCATGCCATCTAACTAGAGACACTTCACTGAAGCAGAGAAGAGGTGAACAATGGTCCTCAGCCTCGCTGGAGAAAGACAGACAGCTCCTGGATGTTTTCTCTGTTTTGCATTTAAAATGTTGAAGTGCTTTACATGGTGTTAATACTTATAAAAAATGATGACAGTAAAAGGACAAACCCAGATGATCTCAAACAACATCTCCGAGTCCTTTAATAGAACTTTCTTCCCTCTGCTGTTGTACAAGCATTAGATCCCAAAGCACATACAGACACCCATATATCAAGAACTCAGAAGGTTGCATCAGCACTACAGAATAAAACAGTGCAGTGTCAGGTAGCTACATACGAAGAGATTGTATAAATCTGGCATAAACATGGTCAAAATTCTTTGTAATTAAGGAAAAGAAAGATTTTGGCAGAAAAACAGAAAAACCAGAAACCCAAGCACGCATGCAATCTCATTTTCTATCAGGTTGTTTTTATCAGTGGAAGGAAATGATCTAATTAGTTCATGGACAGTGTTTGTCCCTGAAGACCACAGCCTGGAACTTCGGGGGAAAAAAGTCTGTCTGAAGCAGCTCATGTTTTTCCTACATTAAGTGAGTTCTGGTATCAGTGAAATGAGTTATGCAAAGTGAAAATAATGCTTACCAAGGCTGATAGGCACCCAAAACCTAGCTATGGCAGAGGAAATGAGGACAATCTGTTTCAAGGCTTTAAGAATAGGGTTTTTTCCAGGTTTGCATAGGGACTTCTATAGATGAAAAAGTAACCAGTCTCTTAAAGCCCTTTTTTTTTGTGTTCAGCAAATGATAGGACATACCTCTTTTTGGATATATATTCTTGGGAGGACTCAGAAACTCAATTCTGCTGTTTTAAACACTCTCCTTGTGCTCAAAAAGGGCAGCCAGAGGCCACATTTTTCTAGCGTTGGCAAAAACAGACTTGAAGTTTCACAAGAACATGAGAATCCAGTGTAAGGGATGGACTAGTCTCTGGCTGCTTCTACCTCTTGCTCTCTTTCAAATTTCTCAATAGATTTATCTTTATCACTCAGTTAATGTGTCTAAATCCTCATTTCTGTATTTTTGCTCATCAGGGCTTCCAACAGTTCTAGGAATTAAGATGACTGATGAAAAGACAACCACTGTGTTGCATTGTCTCTTAGCCTTGAAGGATAACGTAAGAGAATCATTTTCAAAGGAGTGGAAGAACATCAGAATTTTTTTCTTTCTTGAATTTTTCTTTTTGATTGCTCTAACTGGAAATCACTGCAGTGCAGTTTGTGGACTGTCATGAATCATGGGTGGTTCTTCTTCTGATTTTGGCTTTCTAGGATGCTCTGGAAGCTGTCTTAGGAACTGGTGCATATCCCTCTTTCATGCTTTCTGCTCTCTTGTTCTGCCTTCACCCTGACATTTTAGCAGAGAAATCATTATTTCTAGGGTATGGAGCACATGGGATTGTGTTAAACAGGTTTAGGCTGTAGAGTCAAAGCTGGCACTATGGAAATTACTGAGGAAAAGAGATGATATTTCTCTAAACTCTCAAAGAACTGAAATCAAAGATATTTGTGCTTTCCCTGAAAAAAATAAGGAGCTGATCTCTGACCTCTATATATGACAGGAACTTCCTTTAGTCCATTTTCACTTATGTTAGCCTTTACAGAGTGCGACTTCAACAAAATACTTCCTTTGTTTTTCAGGCACTCTTACTCTATATTTATAAAAACTTCTTTAATCCTACCTTTCAAAGCCTTGACAAACACTTGCATATTTAGATTCTCATCAATTCTTTGGGTATTATTAGACCAAATTTAACACTGAATAAAATAAAATGAACTCCAGAACATCTAGTAAGTCAGCTTCCCAGCTTGGATAAGACGGCAGGAGTCCTGACTCCTTGGCTGTTATTCTAACCACTAAACCACATTCCCTTCTCGTGCCTTATGTCTTCTGGGAATCATCCATCAAATAACTTTCCTGCATTTCCTTTTATTGCTTCCCAGGTAATGTTTATTGCTCTGAAAGTAACTAATCATTGGTTGGGCTGTGCTTAGATGCAATTAAAAGAATATTCCGCACCCCACCTCTTAAAATGCAGAGCATCTCTGAGATTCCTAATCATCTGAGTTTTATAACTGTTTTATTACTTTCCAAATATACAATGCTCATAAAAAGGTAATTGGATCTTACAATAATGCCATTTCCTAATCTTCACCAATGAAGGAAAATTATCATCATGTAGCAGAATATTATGTTTCAATTGTTTTGCTCTCTTATCCCATGTTGAAAGTTTTGAGGACAAATGCAAGGTATAAATACTAAGCCATCACTGCTGAAGAAAATGGTTGGTAGGGGTGATGATAATTCTGTTAAACAGGTAGCATCAAGGATGAAGGGATAAGGCAAAAATATAGAGACTGGATAGCTTCAAGTAATAGAGAAAAAATACACAACAGCAAGAGTTTAGTTTAAATGCTTACTAAATAGGAAAACTAAGCCATGTTTCTGCCTCAGTTCTTAAAGTACATAAAATCACAGAATTATTTAGGTTGAAAAAGACCTCCAGAATCATCAAGTCCAACCATTAACCCAGCACTGCCAAGCCCACCGCTAAACCATGCCTTTAAGTGCTGTGTCTCCATGTCTTTTAAACACTTCCAGGGACAGTGACTCCACCACTTCCCTGAGCAGCCCATTCCAATGTTTAACAATCCTTTTTCGGGGAGAAATTTTGCCTAATATCCAATCTCAATTTCCCGTGGCACAAATTGATATCATTTCCTCCTTTCCTATCACTTGTTACCTGGGAGGAGAGACCAACCTCCATCTCACTACAGCCTCCATTTGGATAGTTGTGCATGGCCAGGCAGCTCTGCCTCATGGAGGCACATTGGAATCCTTTACTTGCTTCAGTACTGAAGTAGGTTGAAAGTGGTTTCAGCAGCCACCAAACACAAGCAGAAACACACCACATAAGGGGTGATAGTTTGGTCCAAGAGTCAAAAGGTGTAAGAAGCAGAACAGCAATGCGTTTATTGAAAAAAAAAAATTAGCAGTTCTGGTGTCAGGCTTTATCCTCAATTGCTCTTATTTTCAGAGGAGCTGAAAGTAAGATCGAGCCTGTAGGGGTTCAAGCTCAGGCCATTTTTAGAAATATAAAGCCCTAATGAAGCCCCTGTTGCATTTCCCTATGTGTGAGGTGGGGACAATAACCTCTTTCTCTGGCAAGTGTTGCAATTCCTTTAGGACAAGGATTGTTCCTTAATGTGAACTGAGCAGCACTTTGCCCAGCAGGGCTCTGACTTTTCGTTAAATGACTTGAATTTGCAGCGAGGTAAAAATACACAAACTGAAAGGATAACAGTACTTGGGTAGGTTAATTTCAAGCTACTTTCAAATTTCCCTTATTCCTGTATTCCTGTGGTAAATGCAGAGATATCTTTTCTGTCTGGGACATTTTGCAATTAAAAAAGCCCTCTATTCTCCTGCATGGGAAACAAGCCTTCAAATATGGCTTGTCTTCAATCCATTCCCATTGCTGTGGCTCTCAGCCCTGGGAACTGGCAGGGCGTTAAAACAGGGGCTACTGGTATTTAGAAGCGACCTGTCTGACATAGCTCTCTCTGCCATGTTATACGGGACACTGCAGGCTTTGGATGACACAGAAATGAAAGATAAATGTGTGATTAAGAGGGGTGTTCAAGGTCACCAACACTACCCCTCAAATATAAGAGGTATCATCCCATGCAAGCCTACTCAGGACTGTCTAAAAATTAGTTATTTTCTTGTCTAATCTTCTAATCTGGAAGAAATTACAGAACTCATTCTTTAAACAGTTAGAGAATTTCTAGTTTGCTGTCTAAATTTATTTCTGGCATATTTGTAGTCAGTCATCTGTTCTTGTGCCAACATAATCTTTTAGCTTTAAGACCTCTGCTCCCTCCCTAGTATTTACCTGGCTGATATATTTAGAGTCTGCAGTTGTATCATTTCCCTGCCCTCCTCCTCCAACCCTTCCTGTCAGAAATGAAACCCAGATAGGCTTTGCAGTAACCCCAAGCCTCCCTGCACTATAGCCATCCAAACTGCCAATTTTTTTGGTTGTAGTTTAAATTCTTCTTTCTTGAACACGTTCAACAGAATATGGGTGGGAGGAGGGAGGAGGGAAAAAATTTTATAGTCAGTATTGCTGTGAAGAAAATGAAAGTCCAGAGAGAAAAAGAGATGTGGATAAGTTGGCACAAGAATGACTAAAGCAAGAGGAGATTTTGATTCTCCTTATGCCAAGCCCACTACCTTCAAACACTTTTATTCATGGTATACCTCCATCACAGCAAAGGGTTATTAAGGTGTGAGACACTTGGTTCTCAAATCCAGCATCTCACCCTGTGATCTTCTAAGTCTCATCCAATTTGCTCATGAAATGAAAATATATCAGGAAGGGTCTGCTGTCTGTGCGTATTAATATCAGCTAAAACTAGAGCTTTCATTATCATCTTCCTTGCTTTTCCCTTTTGCCCAAAAGGCAGTGTGAAGGTTACACTTAAGGTCAGCTGCCATCCACATTTATTGGTTTATTCCCAGATTTTGAGTTATTGGTATTGAGCTTGTCCAGGAAATCAGTGCAATGCAACAAAAGGTTCATTGGTAGCCTGCTGCTCTTTGTGATTTTTAAAAAGATAACCTTATAGAGTAAAATAATTTTTTAAAAGAGAACTTCAATGTCTTTGCACTGCCAATTCAAAGCATTGCAAATCCTTGGGCAGCTGTTTTAATTTATTTTTACACTGTCTTTCCCCTAAAGCTGTCTTTAATGGTCAAAGCAGGTTTCATTCTTTCTTCTTATTTTTGTTTTTTTCATTTCTCCTGAAGATGAAACAAATGCCCACTGCACAGATATTCAGATAGCTGACCCACTTGAATTTGTTCCCTGCATATTACTAGACTGTCTTTTAGCTTGCTGGGCGCCAGGAATCAAAACAGCATCATGGGCTTGTGGTATCAGCAGGGCTGTGATCTCTGCCTGAATGCTGCTTCCCCCAGCCATCTCACTGGTGGTCTCTGTTTCTTGCCCTTTCCTTAAAATTCACTTCAGAGACACAAGTATGTCCCTGTACTTCGTTTTTCAGAACATCCACAAATTCACCAATGCTTTGCTTCTCATGCTCCTGCCTGCCCATTTTGCCTCCTGTGTGTGTGTTTGGTTGCTGTGCAGTTCCCCTCCTTTCCCTGCCCTAATGCTGTTATAGGATATTGCTGTTTGCTAAGAAATGAAAGATGATATTTAAAAGGATTTTAGGGCTAGGTTGACTGTTGCTGAATTTCAGAGTCACTGGTACAAATACTGAATTGTATTACTTTCATGGTAACGCTCTCCCCAAAGGATTCTCCTCTTGTCTCATATGCTCAGTCCCCAGTCACTTCAGATCTGATTGCTCATCTGTTAGATGTAATAATAGTATCGTGCTGTAGCAATACTGTGCTTTTTATCTGATGTGTTTTGCAGAGTCTGGGCAGCTGTTGTAGAGAAACAGGTGGAAAGCTGAGTGCTGAGGCTCTTTCTAAAGTGATTTCAGTTGACATATATTTAGTGAACCCATCCTGCTGATAAAGAGGTACAGTATGTACTATATAAGTGTATATATACACACAGCTAATTAAAATGACAGCACTGGCACCAGTGGCCAGCTGGGACAGATCTTTTTCCACAGCACCCTTCTTCATCAGCCCCGCACCTTCCCAGGCTGGTCACCAGCCGCAAAGTGTACCCACCACCACTGCAGTTTCAGAATATGATTTTTGTAGTCTCATGATGACTGAGGGCATCTGTCTGGACACAACCTGGAAATTTGGCTGCGTTTTATGAAGTTGCCATTTGTCTGTCTGCTCTGATGCATTGCCAGCAAACCAAGCCCAAGTCATAAGAGGAAGGATCTTGTTTGCCCAGAAATAAGTTGCAAATGTGGCAACTGCAATAGCCATATTACTGGAAGTGTAAAAGAAGATGGAAACCAGAGCAAAAGAGATGTGATTTTGGAGGGTAAAATGTTAGCTCAGAGAAGTAGCCAGAAATTCTGAATGTATCTGCTTTTCTTAGCACAGCTGAACTTGGGACCTCTGGGAACTGGGCCAAAACACACACACACATGATATAGCACAGTGTCCTACCGGGATATTATTTGAGATCTTTAAAGCAAAACTAACTGGTCTGGGCACTAGTTGTGTCTGTTATTCTGCTGAATGGCTCTAGTGACACCAGAGTAAGCTCGTGGGCACTGGGTGAAACAGCTCTCTAGCCCAGGACCAAAGCCCCAGGCAGATCTTTAATTTTCTCAAACCCCAAAAAGCAAGTTGTTGTGCTAGGAGACAGATCCTGAAGCCTCATGAGCAAGAAGGGAACTTCAGGTGAAACTGTGACAGCGGTGAGCAACTGCATGAGGAAGAAGGCTGGCTTTTTTCAGTGCTGAGGTTGTACCAGCACAGTCCCCAGTACAGACACAATGGTCTCCATGGACTGTAATTTCCTCTTCCAGTAGAGGAATTGGCGATATTGGACTGGTTTGTGATCCATTAGTAGGAACTGAACTTGGAGAGCCACTGCCTGTTGGCATCCTGGACTGATGTGAGTGCGAGTGGCTAAAATGTGCAGGCCAGAGGGAAAGAGCAAGAGAAAGTGAGAATGGTGGAGACCTTGCCACATGCTGAATGGCAAATTCATGTTTTCTAGAAGTAGTAACTTGCCTTTGTCACAACACTAACCTGCACTGCAGCTTCAGATTTGCTTGTAAATCTCCTCTTGGTCACGCACCAAACCACTTGATTCCAACATGGCAATGCAATAAATTTGAACTGATCTGCTCAGAAGTATATGTGGGATGAAACCCAGAGCAGCATTACAGACCAACTTCTGACATTGTCCATTTGTGCCTCTCAAGTAATGCCTGTCATCCCATACCTTCCCACAATTCCCTCTGTATCCCCAGAAAGAGCAGACGTTTCTTTTACTGATCCTTCAAGAATTTAGGGTGCAGACCAGTTCTACAGCAGTGATAAAGCCCAGAAGATTTTCGCCTAGTATTCCTGAAGTCATGCATATGTGATGACCATGGCAGCGTGGGCACCTGGATACGAGGTATTTTACAGTAGTACTACTCTTACTCCAGCTCAGCTACTTCCAGTTGAAATACAGTTCTTCAGTGAAGACAGATGCCAAGAGCGAAAGACCCTTCTGTTGTGTGTGGGGGGGCGACCAGCGTGACTATATATTCATGCAAACAGATGGAACAGTTTATACTACAGTACTCATGCATATTTGGCTTGTATATGAATGAAGACGAACAGATGCAATGTGCTATTTTATTTTTTAGGAAATATATGATTAGATATGGTTAATTTGCAGAGGGTAATGAGCTACATGCCCTTATTAAAAAGTCGTATATTTATGTACATTTCTAGCAGAAACATCTTTCTCTTGAAAAAAGAAACTCTCTGTTAAAAACAGAAAAGTTGACCTTTTCAAATTGGTACCTCAGTTGTGTACCTGCTCCTTCTTTACAGCTTCTTACAGATGTTTATTAAGAAATTGAGACAGGAGGATACTGATGACTGATTTGGGATCCTCCAGAAATTTGTTCCCTGCACTTAGTTAGATTGTTTTCAGATGTATATACCTCACATATTGCTCTCTCAACTGCCTCAAAGGAGGCTGTCGCAAGGTTAGAGTCAGTCTGTTCTTCCAGGTAGCAAGATATAGGACAATAGGAAACATTCTCAAGTGGCACCAGGGGTTTAGACTGGATATTAGGAAAAGTTTCTTGACCAACAGGGTTGTCAAGCACTGGAACAGGCTGCTCAGGGCAGTCAGTGGTGGAGTCACCATCCCTGGAGTGATTTAAAAGATGTGTAAATGTGGCATTTGGGGTCATGGTCTAGTGTTGGGCTTGGCAGTGCTCCATTAATGGTTGGACTCAATGACCTTAGAAGGCTTTTCCAACCCAAACTATTCTATGATTCTATACCGAAATAATTTATTTGGTTTTGAGCACATCTCCATTTCATTCTCACCATGTTGACATCGTCTTCAACATCTTAAACTTGACTGACCTTGATATTTCAATCATCATGTAATGAGACATTAACTGAAATATTACTGGGTGGGCTGTCTCTTACTTGGGCATTAAGCAATTAATAGCCACTTTGGAGTACATTTTCTTTTTGCCTTTGTGAAAAAGAGAATTGATATATGGATATTTTCCCCCTGAATTTGATAAATAATACCATGTCCCAAGGCCAGAAACCTCTTTTTTTAGTCCCATAAATTCAGTGGACTGACCATGCTAGGGGTGCATACCATCATTTCTTGAGTGTTTCAGAGGGCTGCAGTCAGTAGTGGCAGATCAATTCTTATTCCCTGAAGAACCCAGTAACATTTTGGGTAGACTCAGGGGACTGGGTGTCAGAGTCCTGGGGTCTAGTCCCAGCCTTGCTAATGACGGAGAATGCAACATCAAGCAGATATAATTAACACAGATGGAAACACTTCCCAAGGAACCACCTTGCCTTGTAGCTGCCCATGCACACACACACTTTGCAAGCTTGCACATCATCAATTTGCAGACTTGTACATTGCCATTTTACAGCAATTTCATGAGGTTTACTTCTTTTAACTTCTAGCAACAGGGAGTAATTAGTCTAGGATGTGAATGCCTGTAGTGTTGAGGATGGTAGCCAGTTGTTTCAGTTCTAACTATACAATGCTGATGAGAAAGACACCTTAGCACAAAAACCTGGGTCACCCTTTCCATTAAAGCACTCCGAGATTTTTAATATCCCTGCAGAGCAGACGAAATCAAAGTCTCCTTCAAAGCAATGACCCACAGTGCCACATAGCTGTGTTTTCCTGTCCCAGTGTGATGAAAAGCCAAGCAGGCTCGGCTGATGAGTTCAGTCTAGTGGGAGTGTGAGTTTCCCAACATCTGGCCCAGGCTTTACTGATGTTGCTCAGCCACAGGAACAGCCCTCGCGTCACTTTTAAGAGGAAGCAATGTGGCTTTTTTCATGTTGTGTATTATCAGATCAGGTCTATCTCAAATAAATCATATCAGCCCACACAGTCATCTCCTTCCACCCACTTTTTTTGTAAAACTTCCATTGCCAAGCTTACATGCACTGAATTTTCACAATGGGTAGTTTGCCAAAAGAAAAAAAGGGAACAAGACTTGGCCTTTATTTGAGAGATAGCTTCCTTTGTAGGATTGGGAAAGGAGGAAGGATTGTGATAAACATCATTACTAACAAGTAATTTTTCCTTTTCTGATGCAGCTCTGCAGTGAGTTTGTTATCTGCCTGCGTGAAAGATCTTTTCAAGATGTTTCTAGTCCCCAAGGAAGTGAGAGACTAACAGAGTCTTCCAAATGATAATAAAAGAGGGATGTCAGGGGGGGAGAAGATGTCTCTCTTGTTCCTGTAACACTTGACAAAGCACTTTGCCCCCCTTCCCAGCACTACTTTCCTAAGCAGTTTGGGAGGGAAATGAGCTTGCTTGCAGATATTTTTGTTCTTTAGCTAAAGAAACAAACACGTTCACTGAATATAGCTCTGCCAAGAAAATAAGAACATGGGCAGGACTTTGAATGGAGTCACTGATGGGAATGAAGGAGAGGAACAGTTTGCTGTTTGAATTGCTCATCAGGAAGAAATAAAGGTGAAGAAAGGGAGGGAGGAAACGGAGTTGTTTGAGTGAGGATGCTGAATTCAAAATCTGAGTGGAAGAAATAGTAAATGCTGAGAAGAAGCTGGATGAGTCTGAGTCATGCAACAGATTTTTTTTTTTTTCCCCTCGAAGCTGTGTAAAACAGACTCCGCAACAACCCACCTCAGAAACCTTTCATGCTATCGTTATAGGAAAAATGACCCCAAGGCAAGGTCATGTCTTCAACAGATGGACAAAACCAGTTCTTCTATTCTTCTCTCTCTTGCCCGAGTGGGCTGGGATCTAAATGGTTTTGAGTGGCATCTCAGAGATTTTATAGCACATCATGACAAAGGGAATTACCGCCTGCCTCCTAACTCCCTTCAGGGATGCATAGAACCTCAAAAAATCCTAAATCCTGCTCTTCTCATACCAGCTTTCCTAGCACAGTGATATTTTCAAAATACTCCCTGCTAGTGACCTTCTGAATTGTCTGTAATTTATAACACTCCTTCTTTAAAATATTAGAAACCAGAGTCACTAACTAGTTTTCAGACAGTATTTTTGCAAGGGAAGGTATGTCTGCATATTTCCAAAAACACGTAAGTAAAGAATCTGATAATTTTTTTTTCATTCTAGTCTGGAATGCTATTCATAGGCTTATCTAGATTTGAAGATGTATTAATATAATTATTCTTGGAAAATGATTTGGAATTATTAATTTCAAAGTAATTGGAATGTGGAATCAGAATGATCAGATACTTGTGCCAAAAGAAACAATGCTGAAATAATTATTTCATAAAAGCCATATTAGTACATTTCCAATTGGAGACGAGCTGGTATAAACAGGAAGGAAGCAATTCCTATTGTCTCCCTCCTTCCCTACAGCCTTGTTTTACAGCCGAATAGGCAATAATGAGGCTGTAGATCTATGTCATCTTCTTAGAATCCAAAAGGCTTTACAGAGTCTGTTGGATGAATTTCAATACCCTGTTCAAGTCCAAGGAGGAAATAAGCTCTTCCAGAAATTCACCGATCTTCCTTTTTCTTCTTTGAGTCTGGCTGTATCTCAAAGGAACCTTATGGACCATCTGTCCTTCCTATCCTCTCAACCCCCACATGCCACCATCGATAAGACATCAATCTGTGAAGCAGCTCTGGGAGAGAGTTTTTTAGTAGTTTCTCCAGGAAAGCATCTGAGTGATTCCTCTACAGAATCTATCTGGTCTCTGTGCCTGCTGGGGAAAAGGGGTATTGACCTCTCCCCATCTCTAGCCTGGTCTGGACATTCTTCTCTTGAAGGACGCAAATGTATTGGCAAGAACTTTAGACAAAGCCAAGAATGAATTAACCAAATCCAATTCAGGGAGGACATTGATAAAGAGTGCTTGGCTCATGAGAGCATTAAAGGTTTGGAAAACATTACTTACAGTGAGAAACTCCAGAAGAAAAGAACTAAAAGAAGGTTAAGGACACAGTTCATCACTGTCTATGGGGAAATGAATCTATTGGAGTACTGTTCAGGGGCAGTAATAGATGTTTGGGTCTAGGATGTCTTTGGGAACCCTTCCTGAATATCTTCTCTTAATTTTTGTGCTTGTGTGGGACTAACCATAATCGGGTGCAGACAATGCGAACTGTTGATGCCAATGGCTGAGATAAAAATGATTGGGGGCTGCATTTGCTTCAGAGTCCAGACTGTGGCTCTTTCTAAAAGTCTTCAAAAAAATCTTCTGTTCTAAGGTGGTAGAATATCTCCCTAGGAAATAGCACTATTAGCTTCCAAAATATTTCTTTGGGAACTGATCTTCTCCTTAGTCATGCGGCTTACAGAGAGAAGTTGTCTGAACTCTTCTGTTCAAGTTTGCCTCTAGATATCCACTAAAATGCTGAGAAGCATCATACTGAGTTCCAGTACTTACGGACTCAATATTCACTCTTTTAGCCCCAGAAGCTCTCTATCCAACAATC
The DNA here is from genome assembly GCA_013397775.1 of Eulacestoma nigropectus. NCBI lineage: Eukaryota > Metazoa > Chordata > Aves > Passeriformes > Eulacestoma > Eulacestoma nigropectus. Next base: position 7,142,101 of record VZTE01005755.1, on the reverse strand, counting down.
CAACAATTAACATATCTTTTTTTTTTTTTCTGTCAAAACTTTGATAATTTTTAACCAAATAACAGCTGTGTTTATCTATTTGCACTGAAGGGGTAAGACTGATGTTTCTCCAGGTTTCTGCTTCAATTCATGAAAATCACAATTCATGAAAGTCACAAGGTCTAACAGCTCACACACATGACTCCCACTGAAGAGAGCTATGAAAATATCTCGTTCAGCCTTAGGACCCATGGAGTTTTTGTGAGTTGATCTCTGCTTTCTGCTTTTTCCATCCACGGAAGGAAAATGACCAAAGCAAATTTGTCCTGATTTGAGAGCAGCCAACATACCAGTAGAAGAGGTCTTGTGCAGGTGGAATAGCAAGGACTCCCCTCAGGGGGAACCACACTTGATGGACAGTCAACAGCCGAAAATATTCAGGTGGGGTTGAGGGACACTGTGGCTTGACAGGGGACAAGGAGAGCACATTCCCCCTGCTGCTGTGTGTCACAGCAAGTCTGGTTTAGGCATATAATTTACAAATACATATATCTATATTCTATTTGCATAAATGTTTAGGTGAACCTTTACCAACCAAACTGTCTTTATCAATCAGACTTCTAACTCGCTTTTCTACAGCTCCATCAGGTGGCATTCCTTTAAGCCCTTTCCTTATTCTCTGTTGTAGACTGATTCCATGCCAAAATTTCTACATTCCTGACACCAGGAGTAAATACAAAGTCCTTTATTTCTGTAATATCCAAAGTAATTACCTTTCTTTTCCTGAGAAGTGAGCCAGGATTAACACTTCTTCAAACTTCTGCAAACACAGCACTCATTTCATGGCAGTTCCCCAACATATGATGGGTCAAATCACCAGTCTGGGTAACAGCCTTCTTTAAGGACAGCTGAAGAATGCATCCAGCAAATTGCTCATGTTCCAGAGGGAACACCTTGTATTAAATGCCAAGGAGGAGTAGAAACAGCTACAGGTAAAGTTTGCTTTGTTGAGCACTAATAAAACTAATGGGGTATGTTTATGTCTCACCTTTCATTCCAAATGATCAAGTGCTTTGCGAGCCTTAATCATTTCACCCATCACTGAACTGCAGACACCTCTGGGGTGGAACATTAACAGCGGCTTGGTAGAGAACAGTGGCAAGCCAGAGAAATTAATGAAGGAGAAACATCCCATCCAACTACAGGAGCAAAGGGAATTTTGTTAAGTGGAATGTAATTATCCAAAGCGAGAGAGGGAGACATTTCCCTTCATACTCTGATCTGGGGTTACAGCTGCTTTTCCAGTCTCTGTGTTACTGGGGAGTCGGCATCCTAGCCTGGCCCTGAGGTTGCAGTGGAGCCTCATTTCAATTTCCATTCTAAGAGAGAAGCAGAGCTCTCAAAGAAAAAGCATGTTGAATTTTTTTGGGATACCAGATTCCCACTCCTTCAGATGAGGATTATCATTTGCCTTCTTCAAGCACCTAAACCAAACTAGAAACAAAATAAGAAAGCAGCTGGAGATGAAGGCTCAGTACATAAATGTTCTATAAAAGCAACATGACTCTCAGCTATAAAATCTGCACATTTTATAAGTGGGAGAAATCATTGTCTCTAAACTATTTGTGGCAGGGTGGCTTGATTTAAATTATAATCATGGTTTAAACCAGGAAGCAGAAAATCTTGATTTAAATAATCAGGTTTAATCTTGTTTTGCATGTGTGCTTTTCAGTTATTTTCTTTTAAAAATGGTTGATTCTCACTGATTGGTATAATTTGCTGCTTCTTTATACTAAATCAAAAAGTATCCTATATCTATACATATTTATTTCAGCAATTATATAGTTTAGCATGCATTTATTCAGATTCTTACTTTTTTACATTTTTTACGAAGAGAAAATGGTGAACAACAGATATCTTATTCAGTAGATGATTACTGGCTCTTTTAGTATTTTTTGTTGTCGTACATTTATTTGAAATTCATGTCAAAACTGCATTTAAATGGAAACTGGAACATGGTCGTAATTTCACCCCCTCCTCCTAAACTAAGGGTAATAAAAGTACTTCAACATGCTGGAAATTGAGAAGAAAATAAGTCTTGCACAGCAAATGCGTTGGTGAGAACAAAGACAGTGACCATTATTGCTGGGGAGCTGGAGCAGGGGTGCATTTCCAAGAGAGCTTGGCAATGCTCCTTCCTTGCTGGCAATGCTGGTTTAAATAGCCCCCAGGTGTTTTTGTTTTGCCACCCTCAGTCACTGGCCCTTATTTGACCCAAATCAGGAGTATTTTCTGTTGGATGGGATTTCTGCTGCTCTACCTTGCATCAAACAGATCTCTCTGTGGCGCGGGAGCTGAGTGGAAACAGTGGAATCAGAGCTCTGTGTGCTGGCAGCCTTGAGGAAAGGCTTTACAACACATGGCTTTGGGGGATAAGTCAGAGCTGGACTCCATGAGCAGTTGCACTGTCATGACCATGGGGATGGAGAGCCCCTGAAAGGGCATGGCAATGGGTATCCAGGGTGGCAACCTCTTAAACAAGTTGTTCCCTCAGATGTAATCATAGAATCACAGAATGATTTTAGTTTGAAATGACTTTAGAGATCATTGAGTTCCAGTCCCTGCCATGGGTGGGGACACTTTCTACATCTAACCTTGCCTTGAACACTTTCTGGGATGGGTCATCCAGAACTTCCCTGGGCAACCTGTGGCAGTGCCTCAGAATCCCCACTGTAAAGAATTTCTTTATATCATCTAATCTATATCACTTGTCTGTTAGTTTAAAACCATTCCCCCTTGTCCTGTCACCATCTGCCTGTGTAAAAAGCTAGGAATTATTGTTTTCTTTTTCTATACGTGATTCAAGAAGATCTTTGCTCTGGTGGAGGAAACTAAACAACAGCCTGCCCTAGAGCATATAATTAAAGTTTTTAGGGGCAGTCCAAAGAAACATTGAAAACTTTGCAGAATTAGGGCAGTAATGCATTTTCAATCACTGCCCTTGATTGAATAAAGTTGCTAAAAGTTAATCAAAATCCTCTGAGAAATAAAACAATGAGATTTTAATGAATAAATTCTCACGGCAGAAGATATGCTTTCCTTTATTTGGAGCTCAATGTGCACCTCTGGGCATGGGTAAACCAAAAATAACATGCTCTTTCCTCTCACTTTGTTCTGCTTATAGATGGAGACACATCTTCACTGAAAGAAACAAAGACAGATACCTCAAGGGACATTGTAGGAGACTGAGCCAGATGTGGACGAACACTGTATGCTGAACTCAGAAGCAGATCCAGTGGCCCAAATGTGAATTCAGGAGGACAGACATGAGCATCTGGAAATGCCCAGCTGGGAAGAGAACCTGAAGAGTGAATAGTGCATGTAGAAAGCCAGGTGCACCAGGCTTTCTTCCCAATTTCTTCCACTTTTCAAGGAATAGTGCCGTATGTCTTTAAAAACCTGGGATGGTGAATGGACATGTCCTGCCCATTGCAGCTTGATGTGACCACTAGACATCCAGGATGAAGGAAAAAAATGGGGAAAAGGCAAGGGGGAAACAAGCTTTGGCTCCCTGTTCCGTGCTTAATCTCCTGGTTAAATCTGGAGGCAGGAGTCTATGGGCCACGAAGGTAGATATCCAGCCTTTTTAAGTTCTCAACCATCACTCCATCCTTGTTGATTTACTGTCTCCTCTAATTCTTTGCTTTTCTCCATGCTGCTTCTCTTTCATCTGTCTCAGGAGGGATCAATCATTTGCCTAGAATAGAGTTAATGTCTGGCCCTAAAAACAAAATCCTGCTCCAGATGATTGTTGACCTGCAGGTCCACCCTGACTCCAGTACTGATGTCCACTGCTATGCCAGCTTTGATGGCCCTCAGTGTCCTGACCATAATCCTCAGTCTGTGGCATTAGCCATTCCTGACTGGCAATGACACACAAATCCCACCCCAAAACCAGGCTGGAAGTAAAGTGCTGCTAACAAAAGAGTAATAGGTTTCATGTTGCTGAACATAGGTTTCTTCCCCTTGGGGTGTATCACACCAAAAGTAATTATTTATGGCACTCGGAAACAGTGTAAAAAATGCACAGATTTGCTTCCAGAATACTTGGCAGCTTGCCTGCAATATTAATAAATGCAATTATTTTCCTTAAAAAAATATCTCCATGACAAGGCAGTTTAAAGTGGCAAAGGAAAGGACAAAAATTAATGGCGTAATTGCAAAGAACAGTAAATTCTTACCTGTTAAAGTTGTTTCTACATGCCCTCTCCCCAACATCCAGGCTAATAATGAGTTTTTAGAGTTTGGAGCTTTTTTCCCTGCCTCATGGGTTCAACATCATCACAGTAATAATAACAATGTGAAACCTACACACAAACCTATATTGAACTGCAGTTCATTACAGCAGAAGAACATTGTGAAGAACTTTAATGTCAGCATCCTTTCAGATGCAGATTACAGTAATGCAGAAAGTACATTCTCTATGGGACACACCATACAGGAATAAGAAAAAGAAAACAGAAAGACTTCTTTTCCTCTAGGGACAAAGAGGTCAGCAATGAGATAAATTAGTCCTAGAAATCAGTTGGAATTCCTTCACTGTGAAACAAAATCAAGATACTGATCACTAATGCTGCACTTGAAGTACTAAACTCAAATCTCAGGCACCTTGGCCTCTTAAATGGGGAGCAAAAATGCTGCTGATTCCCTTTGTGGTGCAACCAAAGGGACAATCAGCTCTCAAGTGAGTTGAAGCCTGTCTGAGAGGCAGTGACATCCTCCTTTTGAAAGAGTGTTTTACACCAAGTGGGCAGGGAATTGGTTGAATGAGGAGGGAGATAACGGTCTGTTGTCCTAAACCAGTCAATTTACCGTCCCATCCAGGTAGAACTTTCTCTGAGACTCTTGATAAGAAGTGAGGTGGTGACTCACCTATTCACTTTCAAGAAGTATCTCAGGACTAATATCTAAAAAGGACAAAAAAGATAAGAAGACAGAAAATATGAGGAATCCATCATCAAGAATGTCAGTGATTAGAAAGTTGGATCACAAGTAAGGAATATGTAACAGCCTTCAAGGGAGCCATTTTTCAGTGGAAAATGTAGCATTTATGGTCATACTGTTATTAGTCTCCTTTTTAGGACGAATATTCTTCATAGGAATATTAGTATCTTTACGGTTGGAGAGCCTGAAGGCAAATTTCTTCCCCTGACCTTCACATTTCAGGTGATCACCAAATCTCTGAACATCTCTTCAGGTGGCTTCAGTAAATTGCAATATCCCAACAATATCCACATACCTTTAAAACGGGGATTTTTTGCAAATCCTACCTGGAAAGGGGCAGTGTGAGAGTTTTGAGAAGCTGAAATAAGAAAGGGTATTCGTGAAAATTCCCTTCTGGATGCGCTACTACTTTATGTAGTTCTTCACTAACTTCTGCGATCGATGATGGATCTTTAGTGGTAAAGGTTCTGGCTAATTTTTATTTCAGGCTGAAACATCTTGTTAATATTAAAGTTACAACTGATGGGAGACAAGTGAAAGATGACAGTGAGCAGATGTCTGATCTTGTCTGGGTAATTCTAATTTATTCTTGTTTTCCCTTACTAAAAAGTCAGAAGAGAAACTTCGTAAGGTATAGCTCACAGTACATTCTTTTTAATTATTATTTATTCTTAAAAAGGTTTTGTCTTTTAAAAAAATTTCCTTTCTGAATTCTACAGAATCTGAGTATCACATTTTTGCCTACATGTTTTGCGGAAGAAACTTTTCTGAAGCACACACTCATATACTGGAAGTACTTTATAATGCACTGTTTAATTTGAAGGAGAAAAGAAAGAGATGATGTTGCTGCAACCACGGTAACAATATTAACAATGGAGTGGATGAAGCCTGAAAGGAAATTACTCAGCACAACACGGTAATAAAAAGAAAAGTCACCATGGATTATCAACTGGGGTATTACAAATAATTTGTAATGCTGAGATTACACAGTAATTCTGGCACTGCTAATTGCACTGATATATTGAACTGTACTTTGGGCCAGTGATTTGGGTCAACATGATTTGGGAAACAGGAAGGTGAATGCAAAGAAAACTGAGTAAAAATCCTACCTCTGCAGAGAGGCAGAGCTGTTTAGGAGAACCTTGCAAGGCACCTGGTAGCAAATATAGACAACATTAGGAGAAGAGCTCTCAACAACCAAAGGGAACAAGGAAAACACACAGAAATAATTACTGTTTGTCTAAAGTTCTCTTAGCTGTTGCAAAACAGCTCTGAGGAGAAAATATTTTGAAAAAGCTGATGAAATGTGGCTTGATCATTGGGACAGCTTTCTGATTTAATAAGAAGCCAAAATGGATATCAGAAAACTAGCATATTGTGTTGTATTTAACCAAAAGTATAGGGATTTATACCACTCGGGCATGTTGTTTTCAAAAAACAGCTACCACCATGCACCTAGGACCTGGTGTAATACTGCTGACGGCAGCAGGACCCTTTAAAGGCTTTGGTGAGTTCTGTATCAGTCACCACTGAATAAATGAAAGCATCAGTTATATTTCTTAACTACCCTGGAGAAACAAAATCATATCATTTCTTTGATGTTCCTTGTTTGAAATATTTGTCTTTAATTATTTCCTGCTTTAATGTACCCCTGTGTTTCTAGTATGTTCTATAAGCATTTAGTTCTATTGAGTCCTAATATCCTATGCAGTTTTTTAAGCACTCTTTCCAGCAACAGCAATGGCTTAAGCAGTAGAAGCAGAGAATGTGGGGGTTGCTGCAAGAAATACTCTTTAAATCATGTATTATGTCAATTAAAATGGCTAAGAGTTGAGTCTGGGATAGTAGAGCAGGCAGAGCTATCATGTGAGCTTTAAAGCTCCTAATTACCACTATGCTTCAGTTTTACAAAAGCCCATGAGAATTTGTGAGAAAGGCAATTTATTTGATGAGAAAGTAAAAGTTAACTGTAGCACTGGTAATGCTTGGAGAGCATGTTTGGATATAGAGCTGGTTGTTTGCTTGACAGTTTTAAAGTTCATTTAAATGCATCCCAGAACAGTAGTGACTAAAGGAAAAAATTCACAGAATGGTTTGGGTTGGAAGGAACCTTAAAGGCCATCTAGCTCCAACCCCTGGGTTACCCTGGGAAGGCAGGGACACCTTCTACTAGACCAGGTTGCTGACAGCCACATCCAGGCTGGCTATGAACAATTCCAGGGAAAGGACAGAAGGGGAAATTATTCCTCTTTGTAGGATGTGAGTCCAAAATGAATTTGTGCTCTTAATCTTTTCACCAGTGTCTGTATTACCATAGTCACCATATCTCTTTTGGCACAGACTGGTCCTTTCAGAGGGAAAGCTAAAGATAAATGAACCCTGAGATGAAACTGTTCTTCCTAAACAGAGATGATCAACAGATGTGTGGTGGAAGTGCTGGGATGTTCAAACCTGCATGCAACTCCTCATTAAATGGGTGATTTGTGTCCAGTAGTAAACCCTTTTGCAAACAGAAAAGGTGTGCAAAAGTTTTTGCAGGATGGTGTTTCCTACATGGTTTTGAATTGTGGAGGTGGAAAGAAGTTGCATAATACAATCTGACAGAAAAGGTCCTGCAGCTTGAATTTTGGCTTCCAGGGTGGTTAGATCTGGAATTTTAGTTCATGTCTACTAATCTCAGTGTGCTGAAGTCACACTTCAGCAACACTTCTGCAAGAAATTCTTTACATGATAGATCACAGTTGAGCATCTTCAACTCAGTTGAAATGTCTTGAGCCATCTGATGTTGATCATCCTGTCTGTGAGATCCTTCTGGCCATTTAATACTGCCCACATTCTTCCAAGGAAGAGATGATGACAGAGAGAAACATCACTCCACTCCTCACAGCATTAATCACTGCTGACTTGTCCTGCTGATGAAAAAAACTGCTTCCTCTCTCTTGTTCCTTCTCATATTTAATCAACTATTTGCCTTGGTGGATATGAACACTGAGCCCAGATTACAACTAAAGGGAATCCTTAGTTTGTCATAGCTTCTTTGGAATAGTTGAAAGTTAAGATCTACTATTTGTTTGTTTGTTTGTTTGTTTTTAAAGGGCTGCAACTCCACTTTCACAAAGACAAATTTTAAAAATGCTGTTGACCCAGGTCTACAGAAACCCTGTAATGATTGTGCTGAGTAAAACAGTGAGCTCATTATCACACAAGGTAGAGGAAAAAGTGATTTGGTTCTGGTGATGATGGCGGGGTTTTTTGGTTGGTTGGTTGGTTTTGGTTCGCCTTTTTTTTTTGTGGGAAGGGGCTTTGTTTTGGAATATCTACTGTTTTTCTGCCCATCTCTCAAATTCAAATCTGTCCAGGGATTTCCAGCACGATTCTTAACACTTTGGGTGGATCTGGGTTAAGATCTCCATTACAGACCCAAAGGAAATAGTCACAGTCCATTTCATAGGTGCTTACACACAAACATTGTCCATGTCCACGTATGTTAGGAGTCCCCTAGGCAGTACAAAAGCCCAGCCTGAAGAGTCCTGCACAGCCCCAGAGCAAGAAGGCACAGCAAAGCTGCAAGCTTTGAAATTGGAGAAAGAGGGATGCTTGAGAGGCCAGCATGGAAATCCACTCTGACCGAGACATCATCTAGTCTAAACCATTCTCAGCAGCTATTTGTCTGGTTTACACTTAAAAGCTTTTAGCACTAGAGTTCCTCAGACTCCTCTGATCTCCTCCAATGCCAAACTGCTTTCAAACTGTTTATGAGGAGAGGAGACTCTAGGTGCTGCCTTTTAGCTGTTTTCGCTATGGGTGATGTTCAGAAGATGGAGTCAGACTGTTCTTGGAAATGGTCAGTGGGAGCAATGGACACGGGTTGCAGTGGAAATCCATACTAGCTCTTACAAGAAGAGTTGTTCACAGCAAGCGTGGTCAGCTGCAGAACCAGGATATAGAGGCTGTGGCCTCTCCATTCTGGTAGATACTCAAAGTGTAACTGAAAAAAGCTCTGAGTGACCCAATCTGACCTCCAACTTAGCCCTGCTTTAAGCAGGAGAGGGACCAGAGACTTTCAGCAATGCCTTCCAGTATAAATTATCCTGTGGTACTATATTTTTATGATGGTATTCTTATGATTAGAAGTTTTTTTGGTTGGGTTTTTTCTTTGTATGTGACTGAATTGCAGCAAAATAAGCCAATTTCTGGAAGACTATTACCTTGTTCTTCTTCAGTGTGCTCTTCTCTATGGTAAACAATTGCTGGCTCAGTGCAAATCCTGTTCAGGGTTAGCTAAGGTACCGCCAGGAAACTCCAGGCTTCAGTCCAAATGACCACTTCAGGAACTTTTTTTTGCTTGAATCAGTCTTGCTGAGAAATAATTCAGTCTACTATAGGAAAGAAATTCTCCCAACATCATTGCTAGACTTCCAGGAACCAGACTCCCTCTGTGCTTGGTTCTGAACTGTTAGTGGGAGTTCACAGTTCCAGTTCAGATCATGATCGTGCTGCAGAAAACCCTTGAGCCATATAAAGCACTGCTACATCAGCAGCACAGAATGATGGCATTGTCCCCAGACAAGGTGCAGCAACTTGAGCTGTGCCTCTGTCCCCTCACTCTGCAAAATGACTCTCCAGGTGAAGTGAAATGCACTGGGCCACTGGAGGGTAAGCCATTATGGCTGTTTGAGTGTGCGGGATCTGAGCTCAGGGCAGTGCCAGAATTATAACTCAACTCTTTGGTGAAAACAAACTCTTAACTTAGTAGAAGCATTCAGGCTTCTGGAAGTATTCAACCTTCTAATGGAAGGTGTCCCTGCTCATGGGAGGGGCTTGGAACTAGATGATCTTTAAGGTTCCTTCCAACCCAAACCATTTTGGGATTCTATGAAAGCTAGGGAACAGTTTAGATAATCTAAGCATGGCTTTCCATGCCAGCTACCTGTGCAAGTGATCTGTGGACTGCAATATGCCTTGGAACCTGAGCACTTCATAGGTTTCTGTGATGACAGAGGGTGGATTGTGACTGTGCTTTCTGAACAGCGTAGCTGTTCCTTCAAGGCATCACCATTCCTGAAATAAAAACAAACCTACTTTTCAAGGCAGCCAGACCTCTCGTTTTCTAGGAACACAATAAATGTCTTGGCAGAATCATGCTTCGACAGCTTTGGATTTGCAAACATCAGAAGTAAATTCTGATTATTTATTTTGGATAAATAATGAACAGCATAAAAGTTGCTGACTCTGACTGTCATTGGAAAAGTTGGTTTAATGGGCCCCATAAGCTCTTCTATTGATGGCAGGTTCATAAAGTCCATATTGACTTCGGCTAAAGGCTATAACTTCTATCAATACTGTCAACAATTAATATTGACTCACAAAGGTATCCTGTAAACTGAGGCATAGCATTATGTTACTTTATGTTGCCATTAGCAAAATTTCATGTCTTCTTGAAAACATTTCTCCTATAAATCTGGGTCTTCTCAAAATAGCCTGTGTGACAGCTAGCAGCCCAGAGAAATGCTGCTTATGTGGAGTGAGGAGGGAGGAAATGCCTTTGTGTTTGCCAGACAAAGCTTCTGAGAGGATCTCAGGCTTCATTTGCTCCTACAGCAGGTCTCAGGCTGTGAGGGGTTTGTACACAAAGGTTTCTCACACCTTTATCTGTGCCAAGCAGCTATAAAAAGAAAATGCTCAAATTCTGCATACATATAAGACTTTTCCCTAACCTTCTTTTCTTCCTACCTTGCAACATTTGTTTGGATACGTTTATACCACCAATTCAACTGCAGTTCCTATAACAAAGTGATCTTTTTCTCAGTTCTGGACCAGTTTTTCTGACTTAAACTTGCCTGAAGTTTATGACATCTTCCTGGGGATGATGTCAAGCATCAGGTGAAGCTCACCACCAGCACAGTTTGGATCTTAATATTTTCTGTCAAGTTCCACCACCTTGTTTTTGTCAGTACGGACAATACTATTACATACTGGACACCACAGTCATCTAAGTTTTATTTGTGCTACACAGACTTTTTTTTTTTTTGTATGATATAGCCTTTCTCATTCAAAACACTCAACATCTAAGACTGCAAGTGCCTAGGCCCCAAAGAAACTCCTACATTTATACAGCATTGTATGTTCTCCACCTCTCGTTTCCCTTTTTCTAGTTGCTATGAAGTGATGGTTCAATGAATGATTAGTGTGTCATTAACCTTAAGGAAAGAGGAATCGAGGGTTGTCTCCACCCTGGCATGAGTACTACTGCCTCTGTGATTACTTTCAGTAAAGCCTTTCAAGGCACGTGAAGTTGCTAATGTGCTGTTTCTAATATAATTTCATTTGTAAGTCATCTGTATGTTGTAGATGTAGATGTTGTAGAAAGCAGGGAAAAAGACTCCAGCAGATAATGCAATTCTTCTGTCTTATGACCAAAGGAAAAAAAAAGACTAAAATCCTGTATTTTGCTTTTCTTAGTAGTCATGGAAAGAAAAATGTATGGAATAGGATCGCAGCTGCTCACACATCACCCTGGAAAGCATGAAAGAGAGCTTTGGAGAGAGGAGAATGGGATGGAAGCACAAGGTGTTTACTTTTGGCTGTTTTCTAGCGATTTCTTGTGAATGTGCAAAACTTTGGTTGACCCTGATGATCCCTCTGATTTTTCATCAAAACACAAGGATCAGAAGGAAAATGACATAACCTGGCACTGTGTGTCTGCTCATAAGACACTACATTAAGAATCTTTAAAAAATATGGTAAAGATAATTTAAAAGGATTCTTCTGCACATCCTTTGAACAGAAGGCCATTTATCTTTGAACTCTGCTTAATATATCATAATCTCCAAGCAGAAACTTAATAAGCTTCAACTGTAATTTTGTTGGAGTTAAACATAAAATCATGTGGGTGGTGTATGTCTCACTATGTCATGGCTTCCAGAGGAAAACTTTTCATCATTTGTCACTATAATGCTGTGGCAAAAGGCATGAAAAGAACAAGTGATACAGTCATTTCACATGAGCTTTCTGTGCTGAGCACAAGAGCCTGATGACTTGTACGCAGCAGCTATATTAAGAAGCAGACTGTGCCATAATTGAATTAAAGGTGCAAAGGCATATAGGACTGGATGAACTCCTGGGTCAAGTTGCAATTGAATCAAAATCCCCTCTCCTTCTCCTACACTGCTTGGCAGAACTGCTGACCAAAAAGTTCACAGACCTACAAAAGGCATGCAGGAATCCCCACAGCTGGGGACACAAAGTTACAGAGATAAAATATCTGTGACCTTCAGCTTTTATTTCGCACAAAGAAAAAGGCTTCTAAAAATATTTCACCATAGTTTTCCTTCAGAGAGCAGTCAGCCAATTTACATAAATGAAACGGCCCCTGTCAAGGAACCAGCAAAGAAGAGAAGAAAATTATCTGCCCAGAAAATCTGAGTAAAGATAAGAGTAGCATCGGCCAGGGGAGGGGAGATTTAAATGCCTTCCCTCTGAAAGGTTGCTGCAAAAAGCAGGGAGAGTATTACAGCTATTTAATGATCTCTGTCACAGTGATAAATAAGTAGGAGCTTCTCCAGCAGTTCATTAACAAATGCTCTGTAGGACAGTACAAAAAGGCCACTACATGGGGCTGTTAGAAGAGTGTTTTCACAGAGTCTGATAAAAAAAACCCAACACAAAACCTGAAGAAGATTAAGTAGGTTTAAGATCAGCAGGAAGAGTCATTCCTGGTAGAGCTCAAGGCTGACACTGCATGCACTGTCACCACTTACCAGTTTCAGTATTCTCATGCTCCGTGTCGGTGAGGGTGAGGTTGGAGTTGGCCCGGCTTGACAAGCAGGAGCTGCGTCCGGACTTGGTGTTGCGTCCCCAGAGCCTCACTGGGTGCTCGGGTGACATGACCACGTCTGCTTCTGTGTCGGCATCTGAGCCGGCACTGATGGAGTAGCCACAGTGAGGCAGCCCGATGTCGGTCCTGTACAAAGTCCCATGTGTGGGTGTCACATCTTCAAGTCCCAGTTCTCGCAAAGAGAAGTTGGGTCCTGTGAGAAAACACATCAGCCTGGTTATTCTTTAATAGGGCACGGTGCCATCTAGCACGAGTCAAGAGCAGAAGTGTTCATCCTCTACCTTCACGTGGGGCACAGCAGCGTCACAGTAACACACAGTAACATCATACCAAAGATACCCCTCTTCTGTGGTCTTGCTTAGTGTGAGACTGAGACCATAGAACCACAGAATCATTAAGGTTTTAAGATCATCGAGTCTAACCATTACTCAGCACTTCCAAGTCCACCATGAGACAATGTCTCTAAGCACCTTATCTACACTTTTTTTTATATAGCAATTCCAGAGACAGCAATTCCTCCACTTCTGTAGGCAGCCTGTTCCAATCCTTGACCACTCTTTCAGTGAAGAAATTTTTCCTAATATACAATTTCAACGTCCCCTGGTGTCACTTGAGGCCATTTCCTGTTGTCCTATTGCTTGTTACATGGGAGAAGACACCAGTCCCCCCTCACGACAACCTCTTTTCAAATATGCCAAGACTGAAAAGTGGCTGGAATCCTGCTTCTGGAACCTGGCAAAAACTCAGAGCATGTTCAGCAAAACCATCAAATTTGAAAGCAAAAACGGATGTAGAAATGGTGCAATTCTTTAGGAGAGGCAAAAAGTAATCTTCTTGTGAGAAAAGCAAAATGAGGCATGCAATGATCAAAAGTCCTACCATACACCTGACAACTTCCCTACAACAGGCAATTTGGGTGAGTTCTGCTCACTGAAATCCCTGAAATTACATGCTGGGGATTTAAATTTCCTTTGGTGATTTCACTATCCCCTTGCTGACCACTCACACCTTGACTCAATTTAGCTACTCATTCTCACAGAGTCACAGCAGAGGTTATTTGACTGCAAATAGATGCAATTGTTTCGCTGACTAAAAATACGACCTGAAAAGTGACTCTTGACTTCATGTCTAGTTACCTGCAGAGCTTCAAAATCAGACTGAATTCATGTGAATAAGGCTGCAAATATTAGCACACTTTGTTTGGAAAGTTTCACAAAGAGGCTGGGGAGAGCAATTGTAATCCACATTTATTTATTAATGCATGCATTTATTTTTCAACCCTGAATATCTTGAAAAGATTCTGGCCACCCATGAGTGCCTTTAGCTGCACAGTGAATTTACACAGCTCAATGCCCCCCTGCTTCTGTTATGCTATGCCTTGGATGGATTAAGGATCTGAGCAGTGTTTGCCGCTCAGGCATATTTCAACAAGATAAATCTGAATGCATGATCTCGAGGAAATTTCAGGCACAAACCTTCCTTTGAACACTGAAGTGCATATCTACTCATTATTGAAATCTGTTCATCAAGTGTGGATCTCAAAGTTGTATCCAAAGCTGAATTATCATTTTCTCCTTTTTCAAGACCCCACGATTGTGTGGTTCTTCTCACATTTCTATTTTTTGATGTCAAATATCATATGCTGGAAGACGTTTATCCAATAGAGATAGATTGCTACTTTTCTAGAGTATGGTTTCACACTTGTGGGAACACCCTAGCTTGTCCTTGAGCCCTGCTGCTTGGGGAAGATCTCTCATATTAAAGCACACATGCATCAAATGACAGCTGGCCAAAATAACTATTTTACCATGTTTTTTCATTCAGTTGACTTTATAGCTGATAGTGAACAGAGAGGAGACTTTCAAATGCAAGGTGAATAATAGGACTGGACAACATTTTCATGTATAGCTCAGAGAAGGAACTGTTTGATGGCAGGAGAAAATAACTCTTGTTCAGCTGGTTACGGATCTGCAGCTGACAATACAAACTACATAAAGCATTCATGAACTTCACACCTTTTTAATTGACCAAACAAGAATAAAGCTTTCAGACAGAGTGGACAGAAAAGGTTCTTGGGACTCACACCTCTGTCCAACCCTGGGGCCTTGCTTGGGAAGCACAGTGCAAACTTGTGGCAAAGTAATCCATTTAACATGATTGCAAAGTGGTTTGAGAGACTGTCCTCTACAGTCTCATGGCATGAGGAAGCAAATAAAATTGACCTAAGTTATAAATGCTAGGAAGCAGTATCTCCCCAGAGACCTTGCTCTTCTCTTCTAGTTTCGACTTATGTGTAAGGCCATGGGTTTTTAAACCATCCCCCATGGAGCACTGAAAAACATCTTTTGGTTTTCCTTGCGTGTTTGAGTCACTGATGGCAAGTTCCACCTTTCCCTGAAACAAGCCACACTCAGCATCATCAGGCACATCAATGTGCAGCATGACCGATATTCTCCAGTAACAGCAGCTCATAAATTATGAAAAATGACTGCTACAATTAACTGAAAATCAAATTTATTTGCAATAAACAGCAGCAGATGCATTGATTTTCATATTCTATGCTCACTGTTGCCTTTTAAGCTGGAAGAACTCAAGTCAATAAAAGGAAGATAATAAATATCCAAGACTTTTTAATTCAGATCTGGTCTATTTTCTCCTGTGCTGACTTGCACATTTCCTGACACTCACTCTAGCTAAAACCATTTAAATGCTGACTTGTTTATTTACTGAATTTATTTGGTCAATTTGAAATGTTTCCCTCCTCTGCCTTCCAAACCAATGCAGGAGAGAAATTCACTTTGCCTTGTTGATGTCAAGCAGGCTAATAAGGCCTGGTTTCAATTGGCCTGAAGCCAAGCAGCATCACAAAGTGAAGTCCATTCATGGCTTACTGCCAGTGGAAAATGTGGCACAGAAAGTCTGGGATTGTTGTTAACACTCTTCAGGCCAGTTTTGGGATCCTCAGGATAAAGTGGGAGAAAGCTTTAAATTGAGCCATCTGTGAGGGTTATATCAGAAGCAGAACTGGTGCTCTGACATGGTTAATCTTAACTTCTCAATTAATTTCAGCTACTTAGACCAGTCATTTTTACTATTTCTCAGTACCCTCCAAAATTTTACCAGGGAAATATGAACTTGTGTATAGAAAATTTACACTCCCTGTCGATAGACTGGGTTTTCAAGAAAAGTAATCTTTTGTGGGCTTCTTAGGAGAAGTCTGTGGACCCGCATGGCCCCATGGACCTCCAAGTTGAAAACCGCTGACCTGGACTAATTCACATCTATCCTGCACAGGTGAATATGTTGTATGAAGTAAGCAAATGCAATGACCTACAGAGTTTCCTCTTCTTTATAATGTTGTACATTCCTTAGAGGGGATGAAGTACTTCAGAGTTGCTAAGAACGAAACTGCTTTTATGATGTCACAGTGTTTCTTACAACAACTCTTGGCCCTTTTGTTGATTGTTGCCTGTTGCAGCTATACTGAAACTCAAACACCAAAACCATCTGCACAAAGATACTTCTGCAAATCATTTTGCTTATGTGAGCCTTGAAGATGAGTCTTGCACCAAAACCACAAGTGCATGATTTTTGAGGAGTGGAATTAAGCAGCCCCCAAGTTTAATGAGTGCAATTATGTGCATTCCGTTTGGGGAATCAGCTTCTCTAAATTGCAGAGGATGTGCTCAGAGTACTCTGGGTCTAGTTTATGTTCATTTTCTGGAATGCTGCCTACTCTATTTGACTCACTTTGCCATTTTATGCTTTTCTTGATGGACTTCTAAAAACAATTTATGTGAAGTCCTGGTTGGAATCTGAACTATATCTCTACCAGAAAATGAAGATGAGTCTTATAGCAGAGGCCAGAAATCTACCTCGTGTAGGTAACAGCAGCAGTGAAAATGTAACTGTGCTGACTTCAGGGTAGCAATAAAAAAGAGAATATCTGGAATGTGTGTTAGAACTGTGGAGTCCGTGCTGACTCTTGAAACTCCGCATCTTCACAGATCCTGTGATTCAGATTCACTAAATGTGCTTCTGTAAGTTCTGAAGTGGCTCCTCATGCCTCTAATATTGGAGCATGTCCCCAGGGCAAACTAAGCATTGTACTGCAGGCCATGTACAATGCCAAGAGGGTTCATCCCGTCAGGAGCTCAGTTGCCTCCTTTCTTCCAGGGTTCTTGGGCTTTGCTATAGACCAGATGGACAGTGGGGCAGTGACACTCTCCCCTCGTTGCCTTCTGCCTCAGCATGACAGAGCAGACACATGGCATGGTGAAAGGAAGGTCTCCTGAGCAGGCAGGAACTTTCCATGCCACGTCAGTACTGCACAGCATGTGCACAGGGGGTCTATTCTCATGGTGGGAAGTGGCGAAGTGCTGCTGGAGACAGAATGACTAAGAGAAAATGTCTAAGTGCTAATGAACATGGGGTATGGGTATGCCAGTTAAGGACACTGGGTTGCACAAAATGTCTGTGCATTACAATGAAGATGATCCCTGCTGCTCTCTTTAAATCTCGCTCTTGTGTCTTGCTTTTGGCCTCAGAGTCTTTCAAAGGTAACCTCCCACCCAGCTCCAGCTGTCAGCTGATTCCCTCACGCTGCTTACAGTTGCATCTGCTGAAAAGTACCCACCTGCTCGGCAGAACTCATCGGCCTCCTGGTGCACCATGTCTTTGACCCGATTGCTGTAGGTCAGCCTGGATTCTTGATCATAAGCCTTCAAGGTCTCGCTGGAGCTATAGGACTTCTGGGGTGCCTTGCTGTCCTCACTCTCGGCTGAAGAGCTGGTGTAGCGGCGCTCAGTGTCGCGGCGCCGAGTTAGAGATCGATACGGTTTCCTTTCTTTTACATCCATGGCACCCTTGTCTGAATATTCAACATTAAAATAATGACGTCTGTGTGATGGTCAGATTGGAATAACCTGAAAGAGAGAATAAAAAAATTCATACCTTTCGGCACTCAATGGCTAATTTGCCTTCTTTGTACATTCTTGCACTGAAGAAAAGGGATGTTAATTAATGGATTGCAGAAAAACCCTCTTAGAACAATTACCAATAAAAAGAAGGTCTCATTTATGTGTGACTCATTTAATAATTGCCACTGCTAACAGGACACATACACGAAGCAACCTGCATCTGTCTGAACTGGGCACGCATTTGGGAATTTGAAACTGATTGTGATATTGTGTGTCTTCTTTCCACGGGAAGTGATTCAGACACCTCCAGGAGGCATGTATTCACCAGTCACCTAATCTCTGGGAAATCAGGTAATGCTGAAATGTCTCTGTTTGGACAACCGGAGGACTTTGGAAAAATGCTGTCTTCTGGTTTTAAAAGTGTTTTCATAGACCATGAGGTTAGAACATATGAACAAAAGACTGAGACAGTATAAGAAGGCAAGTGGGAAGGGAGAGGGAGAAAAGAAGAATGAAGGAGTGAGATATGGATGGAAATTGCATAAAAATGTCTTCCTTTTCAGAGGGCTCATCTTTACTCAGCTGGAAATATATTAGAACTTAAGTGGAGCTGAGAAAGTGTAAATAAATGATAATGTTCTGCTTCATGTAACAACATGGCCTGGGATTTATTTCTGTGGAAAAACCAATGTGTATGTGCACTGCTATGCAAGCATACTTATCTGCATGCAGAGAAAACAGATATCAGAAATAAAACATGTATTAAACATATTTTTGTCAAAATAAGTAATAAATGGTATTTTTACTTCAAGTTTATTAAACGTGGTGGAAGTCACAGAAAAATAAAGGCAGTGACTTGCATTGAGATGGTAAAATATGTTTTTTAATATCTAAACTGGTTTAGGAGGAAAAGTAATGATAAAGTCCACAAACCAAACATGAAAAATCTGTAATTATGGGCTGAGCTTCTCAGAAATTGAGTCTTCCTGGCCACTAAGGAGCAGAAGTTGACTCTCTAAATGCCACCCCAGGATATTGTTGTTTACCATAGCATTTAAAAAGAGAAAGCAAAAGGTTCAGAAAGAACCCATCAGTTCTTGGTTTTTCATACCAAATACATATGGAAATGTATGGCAGGGACCGAATCACAATCTGTTGGCATTGCTTTCTTGGAAGGCTAAACCCTGAATGTACTAATGAAATGTTACTCCTCCATGACTCTGACCCTAGTCTTGCTTCAGATGCTGTGCCCTGGATTTCAGAGAGTCATGGAATCCTAGAATGGTTTGGGTTGAAAGGGACCTTGAAAATCATCTTGTTCTAATCCCCTGCTATGGGCAGGGACACTTTCCACTAGACCAGGTTGCTCAAAGCCCCATCCAACCTGGCCTTGAACACTTCCAGGGATGGAGCATCCATAGATTCTCTAGGCACCCTCTGCCAGTGCCTCACCACCTTCACAGGAAATAATTTCTTCCAGATACCTAATCTACACCTGCCCTCACACAGTTATGGTGCCATAGTTGAGGATGGATGTGCTGTGAGCTTTGTAGGTCAGTTTAAAGGGATGTGATGTAACACAGCATTTGTGGGTTTCAAAACTGAATGTGTGAAGGATGGAAGACTCTTAGCACAGGTTTTGATAACCTCCAAATCATAATACTAATGCTGAGGCCTGAAGACAACATTTTATTATTAACTCCTTACTTGAAAAGCTGTAAGGCACAAGCACAGCTAAAAAAATACTGGAGTTGAAGAGAGACTGCAGGAGGAAGCAAGAACTGCAGGAGGGCTGTGAGATAAACTGGCAGCTGGGCAAAGAAGAGCGGGGTTACACTCCTGGGACTCTCGTGGGGTTAAACCATGACATACTCACATTTCTGGAATTCTGATTGTGCTAAAACTGCTCACTGGTTCTTGTCCCTTTAACCTCCAAAACCAACTTTGCAATGACAGAGCCCAGTTCCAACATCTTATATGATTTCTGTAGCATTCTTCCTGGAAATTAAGACACTACTATAAAAAAAAAAATCTATTTTCTCCCAGTCTATTCCAGAGATGGCGGCAGACCAAGTTCATACTTTCTGTTTGTCAGCAGAATGCATAGAAACTATTGAACACTAAGGGAGGATAGGGAGAGAGGAAAGGAGGAGTGTCTTATAACGAGTTTTACCTAAGTCATCTACAGAGATTTGAGCCCCACTTTGATTTTAAACCTATTTTTAAACCCACTGAACTCACTGACTTTAATTCATTCATGTAAATGCAATACAGTGAATGCAAATGGGATTACCCACCAGCCAAAACTGACACATGTTAAATGTGTTGCAGAGTAAAGGTACAAACTCAGGCCTGAACATAGAAGCAATAGTGAAGGTGATGGTGTTGTGCTAAGGAACAACAGCAGCATGTAAAAGATCCACCAAATATTGGTAGATAGGTTTTTTGCATTGAATCAAACATATTTTACACCAGAAAGAGATAAAAGAAGTAGAGCATCTGATTACCTTTCAGTGCACTGTCATCTCCCCTTTTTTTGAAAAAAACTTTCTTTGGCTTGAGAAATTGTGGCTTTTTTTGCACTTGTTATTGAATCAGTTTGTCTCCTTTATAGCATCTCTGTTTGAAAACCTTAGAAGGAGCAGGTTTGTTATACTTTTGAATAAAACACCTTAAAACAGGCTCCTTCACAAAAGCCCTGTATTGAAAGCTGCTATAATGAACCCTGAAATTGTGGTTTATTGTTATGGTGGATGGAGACAGCAGAATGTGATTGAGAAGTGGTTACTCTCTAAGAAAGAAATGAGGAAAGGTGGCTTCTATCTTTTCCTGAGTATTGTAAAAATTTCTGCCTTGGGCTGGTCATTTAAAAACCCTCTAGCGGGAGAGGCACATGTGCCAAGAAAACCTTTCTGCACTGCTGGAGCCACAAGGTACAAGCAGGGTCTGTAATTACCATTAGTAACCTTGCAACTTAGGAAATGACAAAAAAACATGAGGAAATTGACTGAATTCCCACCAGATGAAGGGTTTTCTTTTTGTAAGGAAAGGTGCTGAAAAACTGAAAATTCTCCTACAGTTCATCAAAAATAGCCCTGTAAATTTGCACCATCCATATGCACATTCCTCTGTAACAGTGTTTCTATTCCCAACTCATTCATGTCTTTATAAATTTAACGCTTCTCAACTTTTTATTTCTCTCCCTCACAACTTGGCTTGACTTTCCAAATAGAAATATTACCCCCATAAAACATAATGAAGATTTTTAAAAGAGTTATTTCTAAAGACTGAACTGTTGGATTTACCTGCCTTAAGTAAGTTTCCAGCACCTCTCCATGGACATGCAGTTCTTGTCATCTCAGTTTTATGGCCCAATTCCCAGATGGTTTAGATGGAGTTGTATTGTCAGAGAGTTTGCCTCATAGTTTTTCTGTGATAGATTATTATTTTTTATCTGCTACTCCTTGTGTCTAGATTTTACTTTTGCTATGATTTCATCAGTGCCATCAACACCTCACACTTTTCCTGACTTCTCTGGCACATGACAAATACAAAGAATCACACTTGTCTCAGTTACATACTCAACCACCAGTTTCTTTCCATCTTTACCTCATGATTGCTCCTCATAATTTTGAAAGCTTCCATAAACTTGCTGGACCGGATGTAAAAAACCAAGCTTTCTAAAATGGACCTTTCCAACTCTGTGTTCCTTTTCCCTCCATAAAAGTACAAAACCCTCTTGCTCTGAATAATTTCCATTTGGAAAGGGCTTTCTTGTCTTATAATGCAGTGTTTCTAGTCCTGTTTGATTCTTTCATCATACTGCTGTCTGCATAACATATCAAATTTCACCTTTTTTTCCTTTATTTTTTTTATTTTAAGGCCATTTAGTTGCAATAGCTATTCTTATTTTTGGCAGTCCTCTGTGTATGCAATCTCAGCTGGACCACAAACTGGTCTAGAGAAAAACTCACAACAGAAGCATCCCTCTGTCTTTACTTATTCTACTCAGAAAAATCCCACTGACCCCAGAAAGGGTTGCTTACATGCAAAAGCCTATAAAATCAGATTCCTTGATATATTTATATTTTTCAGAGGTGTGGGACCCTTCTCGCATCCTTGCATACGTGTCAGGGAGCGAAACAAAAAAATCAGCTTTCTGGTTCTTGTGCAGTAGTGCAGCAAACGCAATGCTTATTTGCAGCTCTTTTTATTTTGTGTTTGCTTTGGTTGGCTCCCAAATAATCCTTTCTATGATGTTCTATCCTTTATATCTCTCCTCCTCATTTTCAGTTCTGTTGGTTTTTGTTGCTCTTTGGAGCTTTGATTAACCACACCGGCTTTGTGCTGCAGAATCACACTCAATGAATGGCAAGGAGGATGATTTATTTTCTGAGTCACTGCTCAAAAGACAAACTTGCATCAATCAAGAACCAGACAAGGGAGTGTGACACCACAAAGTGATATGCTAGGAGGCGCTTACAGCAAAAAGGACAGGTGGTCTTTGATAGCTGACTTACATTGCAGGTCACTAATCACAGAGATTAGCAGCAAGGTGATAGACAGCGCCTGTTCTGGGAGGCAGCATGTCATATCATCCAATTTTCTGTCAAAATGTGAGGTTTTAAACAGTAGAGATAGCTTTATGTACTTTCCATATACGTATGGCAACAGAGTGAAGAGTGAAATATCTTGTCTGCAAGAAAACGTGAGCATGAGCTCTGGGGGGTTGATTCCACCTCAACCTTTGTGCTGAAGGAAGAAAAAGGACTACTTCTCACAGTCATTTGTTTTCCTCTGCAAAACTGCCTATGCAGAAATGGCATCGTCTTACTTGGTAGGGCATGCTTTTTGTCTTCTTGAACTCGATCTCATTTCACTGCTTAGGGCAATATTTTTCCCTATTTTTTATTGCTGCTGCCCTTTGTAGAATGAGCACAGCCATAGGATGCTGAGCAGCAAGCTTAATTTTATATTCCCTCCTTTGGGCTCCACAAATCGAATCATTAACTAAGACCTAAAGCTGGTAAGTAGTGAGCAAATATCCTTTCCTTCATTTTATAGAGGAAGAGATGAGCCATGGGAAGTCAAAGTGAAGTGCTTAAGGCGTTACAAGAAGAAGACAACAAAACTGAGGGCAGCAACTTGATCTCCAAGGCTGAGTCTGATACAGAGTCCTGGATTTTTTTGAGAACTAAGTCACATAAGCGTAGTAGAATAATTAATTTTAAAAATGGTGGCCAATGCATGTCTGAAATCTTTGTTGAAGAATAGTAGCACAAACTGCAGTTACTATTAACAAGATGCTCTTTCATGTTTGATAGTGTCCTTCAGTCAGAAGGACTGTGGAGCATGGACAATTGCAGTTGTGTCTGACCAGTGAAATTCCATGGTGAATGATGAAAACCCCACTCAGAGTAAAAAGGGAGAGAGATTTTCACCTTGTATATTAATCTTCTCAAAGACACCAACTTACACCAACAGACACTGGGGGAAGACCAGCAATGTTATTTGGGAAGTTAGCTCCAACTCAGGATCCTAAGCTGCAAACAAAGAAGCTGTGAGTTTAGATGATTAAATGACTTTGTGTCTGTGGTTATTAACATCCTACACCATATTAAGTCATAAAGTGGTATTTACATCATATTTGAAAGAATGCTTTCACAGTGACAGTCCCACCACACTTCCATGAGGATGCAAATGCCTTGCTCAAGACTCCTTATTCTGATTTCATAGGCTCATGGAAAGGCTTGGGTTGGAGGGAACTTTAAAGATCATCTAGTTCCAACCCCACTGCCATAGGCAGGGATGCCACGCACTGGTTCCGATTGTTTAGAGCCCCATCCAGCCTGACCTTGAAAAAACTTGGCCTTCTTTACATGAAATGTTGAACCTGAGAAATCTTATTTGGTCATTTGGATTTGTCAAGAGTTGTCCGAGATATTGCCTCACATTCCACCTCATCTAAAGCACAGACCTGGCATAAACGTAGTGGTGAATGTTCCGATGCAATCAGCAAATACTTACGCATGTACTCAGGGGTTATTCAAATCAAATTTGTATTGCCTGGTGCTCAGAGTCAGCAATGATCTGATCTTAGCAAATATACTACTGTGGCTTAAACAGTGTGATGCCATTTACCCGGTTTCTGGGAGATTCTTCTACAACATAAAGGATTCCTGTGTTTTTTATTAAACTTTAAGCTTCAGATTTATGACAGAGGTTCAAATCCCTTGAGGTCTTTGTAGGAAATAAATTAAGCTATAGGTATAACATCCTCTCACATTTTTGGCAAAGACTTAGGAAAGAAGCAGGCACAAGAGAGGATAATGAAGAGTTGAATTAATACTGCTTGGCTTCAACCCAGTACTCAAAGAAAGTAACAAAACCTCCCTTTTCTGGTCTCAACCACTAAGCCTTTCTTCTACTGGTAAGAGACTTGCTAGGCAGTTGGTAACATCTTGTCCAAAAGATGTGGTTTGTGACCTTTTCATGAATAAATCTGAAACTGCGTTAGCTGGAGGCCCAGGAAAACTTGAAACAGTAGTGGTGGGAAAACATGAAGGAGGCTGGAACGCAATTATCTCAATTATTTCTGGTTTGCAACTCCCTAAGTCTTCTGTCATGCGCTGGAGCGTTTAACCTGTGCTAGTGGAAGATTTTAGGGCCCGAAGTTAAAAATTCTTTTGAATAATTTTTGACAAGTATAAGCACTTTGCAGTGCAGCCATCAGAACCCTACTCTGGCTTATACCAAAATGGAAATTACTTTGGAAAAAATCTTAGTTTTATATTGAAATTCTCGTTATGAGTCTATTAGCTATTCTTGGATGAAGTGAGTTTTCTTCAGAACCTCAATTTAACAGACAATGCATAAAGGCATTTAAATAATAAATGTCAAAAGAGACACCCTGACCATGTACACTGTTTTGGGTTCAGCCTACAAATTTTTCCTAACTCTCTATGTCAGACTCAAGGTTTGGGTGTATGATGTGCCACACATCCAAACCCCCTGTGAAACCAGCCCATTTATCAGCAAATCTCACAGTGACAAAGAACTGGTGACATAAATGCAGGTAGTCACTGAAAGCATTCCCATTCTTTCTCCATCACCCATCTTTTGCTAATTTGGGCTCTTACGTGGGATGCAGGAAGCTAAAATTTGTGTCCTTAATCTAAGTCAGACAGGATGAAGTTTTGAATGTGTCTCAAGCATCCTTGGTGAAAGCCCTTGGCATAGCCTTTCTCAATCCATTTGGGAGAATTTTTCCTTTTTCTTCCAGAAGAGAAAACCATAGCCTGGGTTTTGGTTTTTGCTTGTTTCTT
>VZTE01005755.1:7065894-7117014 GCA_013397775.1 Eulacestoma nigropectus | reverse complement strand
TTTTTTTTTTTTTTTTTTTTTAATTAACAAAAAAATTTATTTGATAATTTCTAGTCATAGAACTGTAGAATGGATTCTATGACAACAAAGAAGGTGGCTTTGCATTGCAAGGGACCTTAATCACCTAGTTTTAGTTCCCTGACATGGACAGGGACACCTTTCACTGGATCAGGTTGCTCCAAAGCCTTTCCAAACTGTCCGTGAATGCTTGCCGTGATGGGGCTTCTACATCTCCCCTGGGCACTCTGTGTCAGTGTCTCATCTCAGACAATAAGAAAAGGCTGGTACAGGGCTCACTTAGGATGTTAAGCCTTTTACCCACTCTTGGGTAAGCTTTGTGTCTAATTCTCAGTATTCTGTTGTGGCCTACAGGAAGCTTTTGTAATTAAATTGTGACCCATATGAAAATGTAGCAAGAATCTCAAGACAATTTCCATGCACACCTTGTGCCACTCAATCTCTTTATTCCACAATCAGGTAAGTGAATTCCCATGCTTAAATACACTAGCTCTGTATCCCTGCTTCTCTGTCAATAAATTGAACAAGGAAACTATCCATCTTTATTACCCGTGTATAGATTGCATGCAGTCAATTTGGAAGAAGGGGACAGTAGTTGTGAATGGTGATTTAAGAATCAAGGTTGGTCCTTCCCCTCTACCCGCTTCAGCAAATTACTTCGCAGGACCACTGGGTTTGACAGACCCTCATGAACCTCTCCTCTGAGAGTTTGCCTAATCCCATTTGACTCTTAAACATTTTTGGCCTTTGCAACATCCCGTGTGCAGTCCCTCAGTGTGATTGTAGAAGTACTTGTCTCATTTAAAGCCACTGTTTACAGTCTTGTCTTCCATGGGAATATTCATGAGCCCTCAGCCTTTTCCATGAGACCTTGAACTCATACTAACTCTCAGATGTCTCTTTTTGCTACTACACATTATTTCTGAAACGAGCTGAATGAAGGCTGGCACTCTTTTAGGAAAGAAAGCATGTCTAACTTTTCTGCCTGCAGCCACCACCCTGTATCCATATTCCTCAGTAAACACATCATGTTGGTGTGCACCTCCTGTTTGAAACAGAGTTCAGAGCATCTTCTGTTCCACACTTTTCAGATGCAGCCTGGGGTCTGAGCAGCTCACAGGATGACAGCTTGAATTGAAGGAGAACTGGAGTGTAAAACTTGCAAGATCTGAATTTGTCCTCCTTTTTCTCATTGGCTTGACTGTGAAAACAATAGAATAATAGTTTTGGCCAGCATTGGCTTTCACTACTGCTACTGAATAGCAGGGAATGCCATAGGCTCAACTGAATTTGGAGGAATATGCACAGAATTATGCTCAAAAAGTATTGCTAGGGACAGATTTATTTTCTATCTGCCCATTTATTAAGACTAACTATATAGACACTCTGCAGAACAATAAGATGAAAGACTTCCTGCAGCAGAGGGAAGCTCTCACCTAATCAGGCAGGACTCACGGCATAGGAAAAATATTATCATCCCTCTTCTGCAGGCAAAGGCAATTTCTTTATCCAGTTGCTTGAATTCAAGTAACTAACACAGAAAACTCCTGCAGGATTAGTCACAAGGCCAACCTGTCCTTGTCTTACTACAGTATCACGTGTAAAAATGTCCCTGCTCTTGTCACAGATGCTGTGGTACTTGGTAATCTCTCCTTGCCTTCCTTCAGCAGGAGGAGAAACCAACCTGTTTTCCTGTTCTGATAAAAATCCCTAAAGGGTTGAACTTCAAACTAAGTTTATTAAAATATGAATTATCTGTAAAAAAGACTGCAAGGGCCCATGAATTGATTTACTTCAGGACTTCTCTGTGAGATAATCAGAGTGCATTGAGAGATGCTAGGGATTGATTAATCAGTGTAACCCCTACTGTGTCCAGAGCTTCACTTTCAATGACATAATAAGCTTATGCAGTAGGAAGTGTATTTTTCTTAGGTAAAATGCCTATGGGGGAAAAAACCAGAGAGGTAAAAATAGTAAATTAGAAATAGGAAGTGTTTGGGTTTTTTTCTGAAACAAAGGCCCCTTTCTTTGGAATAACAAGGAGGGATATCACCTCTAAGAAGAGATTTAAAGCATGTGCAGGAGGACTTACACCTGATTTCTGGGTTGCAGCTTAGCACTGCATGTACCAAGGTATGGAGAAAAGGCTCTAGGGAGACCTTAGAGCACCTTCCAGTGCCTGAAGGGGCTACAAGAGAGCTGGAGAAGGTAATTTGGCAAGGGCATGGAGTGACAGGACAAGGGGGAATGACTTCAGACTGACAAAGGGTAGGATTAGATTAGATATCAGGAATAAATTCTTTCCTGTGAGGGTAGTGAGGCACTGTCACAGGTTGCCAAGAGAAGCCATGGATGCCCCATACCTGGCAGGGTTCAAGGCCAGGCTGGGGCTTTAAACAACCTGGTTCAGTGGAAGGTGCACCTGCTCATTAGATGATCTTTAAAGTCCCTTCCAACCCAAACCTGTCAATGATTCTATGATTCAATGACCTTCCAAAACAGACATCAGTGCAGTCTTTCAGATGCACAAATGCCACTCGACTGAAAGGTGCATTAAGGAGGGATCTTAACAAGGTAGTGATAACTGATACTGTAGTTCAGGTAAAAATATCAAACATTACATTTATTCTATTCTTGCAAAATGCCACTTTTCTACTTGCCCAAAGATACAAGAGTAACAGCAGGGCTTATTTTTACTTTTTTTTGCCCTTTTTTTTTTTTTTTTTTAAAACACATGGCAAAACCTCAGATTTCTTACTGTTTTAGCCTTCAAGAAAGTTCATTTTCATCTCCTCCGTGTTACAGGCAGAACAAACTGGCAGAAAATGGGTGACCTGACCTGTACAGACTACAAAAACTCCAGCTCCTGTTTGTACATCAGAAGCCTGTTTACTGGAGTTCTTGGATTCCGTGCCAGTATTCATGAAAACCAGTCATCTTTCAGTAGATAAAATGCTAGGTAAGAGATTAAGTGGTTTATCCAAGTCCAAACTGAAAAATAAATTCTGCATTGTTAGTATTAAGGTCACTAGTTTAGTGACTAAGTGAGGAATCTTCTGGTTTGCCACAGGAAAACATCTTGTATTTGACTTTCTGTGGCAAAACAGAACGACTTATTAAAACTTCCTTGTAAGAACAAGTTCTTATAACATTTAACAAAATGAGGGGAAAGGCCCACTCTCTTGCTGAAGAAAAGCTTTGCTGCCATGCTAAGGAATCCAGCTTAAAGAATATTCAGCAAGAAGACGCTTCGGGAAGAAAAGGAAAAAGCAAATTAAGGAGATGGGGAGGGGAGAAAGCAATTGAAGATGACAATGGCTTTCCTTAGTCATACCTTTAATGACTAGCTAGACCAAAGATTAGAAGTAATTGAACCAGCTCTCAGTCAACAAAAGATGCAAATAGATTGCAAAACAGAGTGGAATTACATTAGTTTACACTAAACCAAGAGTAATTAGTGTTTGTACAGTGCTTAAAAAGCAGAAAGTGCTATGTAAATGTTAATTATTACTATTTGTTTCAAATAGATGCAACAACACACAATCTTTTATATGCCTTGGGAAGTAAAAGACAATAAAGCCAAGCTCAGCAACAGACTTTATAATTTGTCTACGACCTATCAGACCACATTTGGGAAAACACATGGAGTCTTACTCAGTGGCTGTCTCTGAATCATGAGTGTTTAATTTGAAGTCATAGGTGACTGTCTACCTCTGCAAAGCCTACATTATGGAAAATGATAAAAAAACCCCAAAACCAAAAATGATAAAAAATCCGTTGGAGGTCACCAGCTCCACCAATGTCAAAAGAATAGAGAATTTAAGAGATGGAGGCCAGGGGTTTCAGTAGCAAGTAAACCATCTTCATTTTGGGCCATGCAATGGTTCCTGAGATGAAGAGATAGTTATGTCTACTGCTGAGGAGCAAGACTCTGGGAAATAGCACCAGCTTCTCTTATGCCCTGCTGTACCACTAATTTATTGTGTGATCCTGGACAAGGCATTTAACCTTTTAGGCCCATTTTATGAAAAACAGATATAACCATTCTCAGCCGTTTCACAGCCAAGTAAAAGATCTTTTTTGATGCTTTTAAGCATGTCATTTCAATAAATAATTTATGAGACATATAACTATTAAGAAGATGTCTGAGAGAGTCTAGTAGTCTAACAAGAAACTTATGAGGTGAGATCATACAGTTTCAGGATGGGTTCTGGGCTATAACATGCTAATGATTTGCAAAGATTATTAGGCTCGTTGGAATCATGGACATAAAAGAACCCTAAAGTAAAATGCTTATCTATTTTTTTGCAATAAATTTTCTACCAATTTCCTTCCTACCTTGGCAAACTCTTGCAGAGAAGAATGATAAATAGCAGAGGTCCCACTCCTTTGTAAGTTTTAAAAATCGCAAGGGGTAATTCAATTACAAAAAGTAATTTGTATGAAAGAAATATTTTGCCAGGATATGAGCTAATAAAAACCTATATTTAAGCTCATGATTTTCAAGGCAGTATACAAATGTTAATTTATTAGCAATTATGTCTGTAAAGGAAGCAGTACAGATGGAGACAGAGGAGACAGTAACATCCTCAGTCACACACTCCTGAAGCCAAATGTCTCATTGTACATATCATTGCCCAAGTGAAGCTGGATCAATGCTTGCATCTGTTGGATGCAGAAATCTGCAGGAAATCCAATTGCCAAGAATCCTTTAAACATAAGCTTGTTTTCACCAAAGTTCAGGCTCCTGGGTTTGAAAATGTCAACCTCAGTAGAGGAATGGTTCCCTGTTTCAATGTTTCTAATGACAAACCCTGCTTGAGATATTCCCTCCTGCTAGGGCTCAGCCACCCTGCTGCTTCCTGCCTCCCTGGGGATACTGATGCAGCTGTTCATAAAACCACATCATAAGCAGATCAGGGAAATTGTCTGGAAATTAAAAGAAAAAGAGGCCTTATCTGCCAAATCCTTACCTTTTTTTTTTTGTAGCCTACCCCAACTTTAATTGAGCTAGATTAACATCAATCGGGTTTTATAGGGGCGTTTCACAATTAGATGCAAGGCTCAGGCAAGAGGCAATACACTGGTGTGGGAAGGAAAACACATTGGGATGCTCTTTTCTATCATCTAAGTTGGCAGATGGAGCTGTTTCCATTTTAGGTCATGCATGCAATAACTTGCCTGACCTAAAAATCTGTATTTCTAACCAGTTTTCAAGCTATAGAACTGAGGATTTCTAATAACCCTTCTAATACATCTTCTCCAGCTCTAGCCCCTACCATCCATGGGCAGGTGTACATTTTGTGACTCTGAGAGATGGTATTGCTCCGTTTCTTGACAAGAGAGCTGCTGCTGCTTCATGGAATCTGCCTTGCTGAAACCTCTTGATCCATGTCCACAGCTCATCTCTTTCTCCTCTTTACTTACAGAGTAAATTTTCTCTGCCCTTATTTGGAATTTCTGTTGAGACTTTGTTCTCTCTGCCATGTCTTTACCATGGTGTTTTCAAGAAGAGTTGAAAACTGATGTAAACAAACCAGTTAAATGCAGCCAGCATCTTTTTCCTCCCTTCACCTCCTTCTTTTTTCTTTTCTTTTCTTTTCTTTTCTTTTCTTTTCTTTTCTTTTCTTTTCTTTTCTTTTCTTTTCTTTTCTTCCCTTTTTATTCCCTTTCCTCTCCTACTATTTGTAGCAATTTTTGTTATTCTGTGTAGGAAAAATAAATGTTAAAAAAAAAATAGATCTTACTACTTTGTAGCTTTTTGCTTTGTAAATCATGCTGTGTCTAAGCTATATCTTAAGATATTCCACGAATCACTAGTTTTCTCCCCATGTTTCTGACCAATGAGGAGTGAATCTGTTGTGTCATCTCCTGACTGGCATTGGGTTTTACACCACCATGGCTTCTGTGAACTGTGCCTCTGAGCCAAAGTCCTTTAAATTTCATGGAACTATTTTCCATTCATTTCACTCAGGGAGTAAAATGGGGCTTTATAAGCTCGGCTCTCTTCTCAAAACCTTTTAACATTCACTTTTATGGTATGGGCTGCACTGCATCATATTTCAATCTCCAAAAGTGTCAGTGCTGAGGACAAAAAGGAATGAAATTAAGAAATTGGAGTCTTTTGAAAATCTCCTTCTCAGAGTGAGCCAAAATGAAACTATGAAGAAACACACAAGAAAGCACATTGGCAATTTTTTCAGATGTAACCTGTGACCTTGCCCCTGTGGACCCTTGAGGGGGCCTGGGTTTGATGGAGCAGGTTTTTCTCCAAAATTAGGCTCCTTTCTGGCATAATAAGCATAGTGCCTTTTATAATTAAGTAATTTTAAAAATTTTCTTTCCATAATTATATGTAGCTGTGGTCTGGAGCAGTCCAGCCTTCAAGCTGTCAATAAACACGTTTAGTGCCGAGTTGGGTCATTAGGCTTACAAACAGGTTGAACCTAAACACTGGGGTTTTTAAGCTGATTTCTTGGGTAGGTAAAGAGATATTTATATTTTCATTTAGTTTGAGTGATACCAGCACCTGCCACTTGCTCTAAACAGAGCAGTTAACCCATAACTCCCTCTGTCAACTCCTGTTGATGAAAAGCAAAGCAGATAAATTAATGGCTCCCCTGAGAGGAGAGAACCGAGAAGGCTCATGTAAACAAACACCTCACAAAATACAACTGTATTACTGAGAATGGAAATGAAAGAGAAAATGCCTCTCCTCATCCTTGATAGGCACAGCAGGCTGGAGGCAAACACCCACAATGAAGCTAAAGGCGGGGAACACACACCAGGCTCTTCGCGGCTCACTCAGTGGCCATTAGTGCAGATGGAAATATTTCAGTGGCAGCTTTCTTGGAGCATCTGGCTTTGTAAATGTGACCCTTTCCCCTCTATGCTGGCATGGACAGAAGGTCCTGCTGCTGGGAGTTGCACCCTACAAACAGTAACGAAAAGTGAAAGGAGGTGAAATATGTGATTCTTTTAAAAATCTGGTTTGCTCTGAGGGAAATATAGAGGATGATCCATGCTCCTTGGCTTCTTCCCCCACCTGGGGGTGGGCTCAGTATCTTCAGCTGCTCTGTCTCAGATGTGCTGGAGGCATGGGACTGTGACATTAACTGAAGAACATTCAACTATTTCCTCTGTGAAGGGATTATGTTAAGACACTTAGATATCATAGACCCATAGAATGGTTTGGGCTGGAAGGGACCTTAAAGATTATCTAGTTCCAGTCCCACTGCCATGGGCAGGGACACCTTCTGCTAGAAGGTGATGGTGATGGCAATCTTATGTAAAGCCAAAACTGCAGGTCAGTTGATTGGGTGCTAGTCAGGGAATAAATCTAATCAAGAGAATTTTTTTCCTTCTATCTCTATGACCTTCCTCTCTCAAATATGTATGACCTTCCTCTCTCAAATATGTTTTTCTCAGTTTCCCTGTAATGGGAAACTGGATTTTAGTTTATTTTCCTGTTACTGCTTTGGAGTAGTCCTTGGCACCACAAGGCTTGTGCACCTCGCAGTCTTCCAAGGCAGACGAAAGTTTGCACAGACAAAAATAATAAGACAAAGACCTCTTCCTTATCTCACCCTGGCTGGTCATTTTTACCCATGCATGTCTCCTTCCTTGATATAATACTAGCATCTGTGTGGCTCGCATCTGGTATAAAATGCTTGCAGAAATGAAAATAAATCAAAAGTGTTTTTTTTTTTTTCAGACCAAGGATCCAGGGATCCAATCTGTTTTCCACTGCTGCCTGGTGGGACTGGGTGTAGGGCAGCCAGAATCTGCTGCTGGCCAAAGCTACAGCCTGAGGAAGGATTTATGAAAGACAATAATGCTGTGTTTAGGGTAAAGGTAGGTCCCATATCTGTGTCATTCTGCTGTCCGGTTCAAGATTGCACCATAAATCCTGTCTGCTCTGCATACCCAGATGTTGCAACATCTGAACAGAGGGTATGAAGATTCTTGCCAGATTGGAGAATCTTAAGTGCCTTTTTGCCTCCCTCACACCTCAGCTACTCCTGGAATGTGGAGGAGAAGCCCATAGCTGAACTTTCTCAGCTAAGCTGAGCTTCTGTTAGGCTACAAATTTTGATTTGGGGAAGGATGTGTGTAAGGAGGGATGAGTA
The DNA here is from genome assembly GCA_013397775.1 of Eulacestoma nigropectus. Classification (NCBI taxonomy): domain Eukaryota; kingdom Metazoa; phylum Chordata; class Aves; order Passeriformes; genus Eulacestoma; species Eulacestoma nigropectus. Next base: position 7,108,867 of record VZTE01005755.1, on the reverse strand, counting down.
CAGCATCAAAGCAAGGAGCAGCAAGTGGCAATCTTATTCACGTGTGTTTTACCTCCTACCCTGGCATTGTTTGTTGCCTGTGCATTGGCTTGGACCAGAGCCAGTGGGTCAAACACTGTTCTCTATGTAATTATATGCTTAATGGAAACAAGCAGAGGTCCCGTGGCCTAGGTTTGGAGAGGATCTTTTCCTAAGTAGTTGCCTCCGAAGAAGAGCTGGGAAGGAACATGCTGAAGTCATATGCAGAAGTGGCAACTATGACATCATTCATAGTTGGAGCACGTGATCTAGGGGCTATGCTCTGCAGCCAACTCTAATATCAGTCAGTGCCTTCTTTGGCATTTCCTCAGATGGTAAATCAAGAGCAAAAAGTTGCACCAAGTGGTCATCTTACCCTGCTGAGTACCAGGTAGCTGCAGCTCTGAGAGCACGTGATATGCTAGACACCAAAAACAGAGCCCAGGGGTGTGACAAGAGGTGATCTGGCTGGACTTGTGGTGACATGGAATATTTCCTTTCCAGACTGGTTTTCCACATCGCTGTTTCTTCTAGAGGTTAATGGTCTTATAAGGGCAGCAGCAATAAATAAATGTGCCTAACCTGGACCCTCATTAGTATAAAGCCCAGCATTATATACCTATTTATTAACTTGGCATAAAATGAGTTGGTACGAGGATGGAAGCATGAGCCTCCTTCCACCTTCCATTCCACTGTCTCTGCTGTGACAAGGGCAGGAGAGCAGCTGGGCTTGAGCGTATTTTAAGCTCCTGATTTTATGCTGCTGTGCAGAGCTGCTCTCAACATGAGGGCTCGGCATAAATGTACAGGGAAGGGGCAATAGGATCACAGACAGACACCGTCAAGATCCTGGCCTAAGGCAAACATGCCTGTGGCTTTCTTACTTCATGCTTTTCAGCTCAAATTAGCTTATCTGTGTCAGAGAGGGCAGCTGTTCCATGGGGGAAGGAGAAGGGAAGGTGTAGATCACGTATCTGACTCCAGAATTCTGGAAAAGAAGTAAATGCGGTGGGAAAGGGGCAGAGACAGAGGCTGAGATCTCTACCTTGAGCCCAGCATTTTCTCCCATGTGACCTCAGAAAGAGAAACACTCCAGGGAAAATGCTTAAGCAGTGCATTAATTATGTCAATATTATTAACAGACCTCTCTCTGTCCCTTCCTTAGCTGACACCTCCCACCCTTTTTCTGCCCTGTGTTTATTATAAACTGGTATAAGAACTACAGCAGATTTCCAGTTGGCCCAGGGTTTTATGCAGACTAAGGCTGAAATTAAATCATTACACTAAGACATAAGAAACGGTCTCAGTAATTTGTAAGTTTGGAAACAAATGTATCTAAAATTCCCCCCCCCCCAAACCCTCAAGCAAACAAATAAGCAGACAGCAACAAAAGCTGTAAATGGCTTTGATGGTTACATTTACTGCTAAACAGGAATTGTAATAATATATTGGTCCTCAATCAGATTTTTCACCCATCTAATCTGAGAACTCAGCTCAACAGAAATCCAAGACACAAAGGAGATATCTACACTAGTAAATTAAATATTTTATTACAGTAAATAACTGTCTGAGACTATTCCCTGGAACTGAGGCCAACGGGTGTGGAGAAGCCTTCATCTATATAAAAAAACCCTCCTAGGATCCAAAACAGGGTGATGTAGTCTTCTGCATTTTGGGACTGGTTCCTGGCCTATGTTGATGCCTTAGTTGTGCTCAGAAATTGTATGCTCAGGTCAAAACCTTGCTAGGAACCTCTATTAATTGTTGTTTAGCTGCTATTCAGCAATATAAACAATAACTCCTTGCTATTGTTTCATTTACTAGCATAAGCAGAGCCAAAACTACATCTTGTTGAACTGCAAGGAAAGAGGTACCTTCATATTTACAGTAGTTTTCAGATCCTTTTGTAAAAGAAAATCATCTTCTTCTTATGATTATAAGATAATTATGCAAGCTCTGAAATAAGTGTGATATCCTGTTCTTAAACCCACTCTAGCATTGCCTTACGTGCATTCCAGAGCTTGAAAGAGCTGAGTGTTGGTAGTCTCACAGCTGGCAGGCTCAAATGGAACAATAATTGGGACCTTGGGTTTGTTTCTTTTAAGGAAAACCCTGCTCTTTCCCCTTCCTCCCAAGACTGTTGAGCAGTGTAACTTTTCTAAGCATTCAATTTAATTTTCTTTCTTCCTCTTTTTTTATTTTATTTAAGAGAAAAAAAAAAGCAAATTAAATGAAACTGATCTTTCATTAGAAACCCATTGATGGAGAAGATATCATTTAAAACAGGTTGTCTGGGAGTGAAGGCAACACCAGCCAGAGAAGAAATGCTGCCAGCTTGCCCTCATGACTCTAATCTCTGATTTTGAGCTATTACATGAAGCTCTGCAAATCACCAAACAGTGTGAACAATAATGAAGGGGTGTTTAAGAAAGAAAGATGCCATTTGCAGGGGGATTACTGGACGTGAATGGTCTCTCTCCCAGCTCTTGGCAAAGAACGAATTGCAACTGCATTGTTGTCAAGTCAAATATTCCTAAAGCACCCCTAGGGATTGTTTTGCAATTTTGTTAATATTTTAAAAGCATCCCTTGATCTCTCCCATGCCTGCCTGCAGCTATGATTTCATTTCGCCATGAAACAGATGTCTTCTCTCTTTCTCTCTCTCCCTTCTCCCCTCTCTCCCTTCAAGTGTTCACCTTAATAAGATACATTATGTACAATTGATTTTGAAGCCCATGAGCACGTGGAATTCGGCAGGAGACAGACCACTTTAATCTTGCCATATTTGGAGAATTGGCCTTTTTGCCAACTCTGGTCAGACATGAGTCTTCTCAGAAGAAAAACAAGAGAAAACAAACAAGGAAACAAAAGTTTTCTCTCAGAGCCACAAGGGCAGAAATGCAGAGTGATGACTATTCAGAGCACTTTGGTGGCCTGATTCTGAAAGCCTGCCTCCAAGCTGAGTTCCCAACATTATCTCGAACCACCTATGAATTACACATTACATGAGGGACAAACATCTCTGCAGGTTTTGCTGAGCTAGGAAAGTGGGTAATGATTTTAAACTAAAAGAGGGTCAATTCAGACTAGATATATGTAAGAAGTCTTTTAAAATGAGGGTGGTGAGACACTGGCACAGGCTGCCCAGAGAGGTGGCAGACACCCCATCCCTGAAAATATTAGGCAGGTTTGATGGGGCTGTGACCAACCTGATCAAGTTGAATGATGTCCCTGATCTTGGTAGGGGGGTTGGACTAGATGGCCTTGAAAAGATCACTTCCAACCTAAATCCTTCTAGGCTTCAATTTTTTCAATGAAAACTGAGTAAGCTAGTACTGGAGTGGCATACCAACAAATGAATCAAAGCCTGGGCTCTTTGTACATTTTTCTGTGAAAAAACACTTGTCAGAGCCCTAACCAGACCAAGGCTACCTACCCCAGCAGCATTTATCTTGCTGTTTATCTTCAGGATGGTTGACAGAGCGGTGGTCTCCCTGAAGGCCAGGGCTGTGACTTTGCTTGACACCTGCAAAGTGCCATCTATCACGTGAATTAATTATGACTCACAAGATGATCGAAAACGTGGCCAAGGCAGGTCAAATGCCCTGGCCCTGGCTGAAGCACAGGCAGCTAAGTGGTACTATGCGTAGCAATGACCCACACCCCTGTCTATCCATCACGATAAAAAGGACTGGCTTGTTTACTGGCTAAGCCCTTTCTGCTTATTTCCATTTGTTTTCAATAATTTTGTGGTTCTCAGATGTGGATATGACACCAAGGTAAACAGGAAGGTAGAATAATTAAAGGACTAAGCACTCATGAGTAATAGACATTTACTTGTTGAGCTGTTTGTGTGATGAATAAAATGGTCTTACTCATTAAATAAGTCTATAAAATGACCACAGATGATGTGTTGTAGAGCAGAACTCCAATTGCAGCTGGGGAAGCAGAGGTAAAGACGAAGAAAATTGAAAGACATACCCATGTGGTGAAACACTGGATGCCTCAGCTGGCAGCAGAACCAGGGACTGAACAGAGATATTCTGTTTCCAAGTCCAGACCTAGCCTAAGTCCTGTAGTTAGGCCAGTTTCAACTTTGAGATGTTTATGCTTTTCTGTCACTGCAGAATAAGCATTATCCACTGGAGAGCACATTTTCATCCCAAACATGCAGGCTAAACAGCTAAAATTCCTCTTTCCTCCTTTGCCTTGTCTTGGCTTTTTTCCTTCCTAGTTAAGTGTATTCAAATATGCAGATGCTTCAATGAATTCAGGAGTGGATATTTCAGTGGTGACTTCACATGCTCCTTCTAAATTCATCTAGTAAGCCATTTTCTTTAACTGTCTTTTAAATAAAACAGAGCTGGATTGTCAGACATTTCTTTTTATCTGCATTGCTTTTCAGGCCTCATTTAATATGTAGACTCAAGACAGAAACTGTCAGACATACGTTTTACTTCTCTAGAAAGACACCAGTTTGATGGCAGAGGACTGTGCAACTTCTGCAGTCAGAAGCAGCCTGATTCACAGAGTGAAATAACTGTTGCTATTTCAGATCAGATCAGCTTGAAAGACCATCTAAAGACAAACCTTTTCTCAGAGAGGCACCTGCACACGGTGACTGAGTTGTGGGGATCTTCCAGGTACAGTCCTGTTTCATGGTTCTGTTGGGTTGGACATTGTGGTCCCAGGACAACGTCTGGAGGTCCTGTCTGCAGGGCTCCAGTCTAAGCAGGAAACACTTTCGTATCATTTGGGGAGAGGAGGCTATGCAGAGGCTGGCAGAACCTGTTCTTTTGGCAGCCACAGAGGGAGAAGATGACACACACTGGGGGAAGTTAAGAAGAAACTTTCAATGGGTGCCGTCTCCCTATAGCGACCACGGAGTTTTCCTCCCCAAATGAAGAGAACCAGCTTCTAGTACTATGAAAGGAGCAAATAGGACTTGAACACACACAGGAGCTTAAAGAAATCAAGAGTGCTCCAGGATCTGAAATGTAAACAGGAGAAAATTTTGATGTAGGAGCTGTAAGAGGCAGTAAAGGTTGTCCAAATTAGGAAGAGACTGGCATGGTGGAAGAAACACACAGCAGAACTGCAAGCTGCGCACCCAGAGCATTTGTTTCTTGAAGGCTTTGAGGCTAGCAAGCCCTCATAACCACTTGTAAGCTGGCTGATAAATGGGTCAGATGCATTCTGTCACGCCTGGCTGGGGATGCTGGCCATGAAACAGAGAGGGGGATTGGTGTGGAGTAGAAGGTCCATGTAGCCCATGCTGTTTGTGTCACTGCCCTCTGAGTCATTGCTGGACATAAAAAATAGTACCTTGAAGAAGAGCCTGGAAAAGACCGTGCAGTGAAGATAATCAGCTATGCCTGCTTCAATGGGATATTCCTCAAGCTTCCCTTAGATTATGACCTGAGCCACTGAAGTGCATGTCAGAGTGACAGCAGGGTACTCATGTAATATTTCTATCTTCTTAATTATACCAGAAATATGACAGATACTTTTTTATTCCTTTAAAATAGTAACAGCAGCAGCAAAATCTATATTAGTTTAAGGTCAGAAGGAGGGTGCACATATTGCATAATTTGTTATGGGAAAAGAAGAAAAAAGTGAAGGACACTGTCAAGGTTTGTCGTGGTGCACTAGAAGCTCCAAGGTAAGGGGAAGTTGGCTTAATCCATCCAGAAAAGTTTGTTGCCTTGTTCCAAATTGGTAGATGTTGGACCTAGTCCAGCTCAATTGAGTCCCAATGATCTCAGAGCAGGGCATGTAAATCCAGACTCTGTTACTAAAACAATCAAAATGGTTTCATTATGTCTCTATAGCTCAAGACCTGCAAAGGACTGTCTGAAATTCTGCTTTTACCTTCCATACCTGTAAAACAGGAGGCAATTTTATCAGCAGACCAGAAACAAGGTTTGTTTATTTCTGTATATGTGCAGAGTGCAGAGCATAGGCCATGGTTATTCTTTATTCTTCATGATTTGTTCCACGTCTTTCTCTCTCCCAAGGACAATCACGCCTCTATAATTCTAGTGCTATTGCTTGTGGATGGGTATGAGGTTGTGGCCCCATCCCTGGGCAGGGGGGTTGGGACTAGATGATCTTTAGGGTCCCTTCCAGTCCCTTGAGGCTGAAGCGGAGAGAATACCAAGGTTAGGCTGATCTCAGCAGATGTCCTAGCTGCTTTGCTGCTCCCCAGTATTTTAAAAATAAACTGTTATGGGGTTTATTCCTACATCACAGTCAAGCTATAGAACATGAACAATCATAGGAGTGGTGCTGTTGCTTTCTACGTTTGATTGAAAGTGTTCCTAGGAAGACAGATGTGGAAGATAGAGGGACCTCTTTATTTAATCATAGATTGGTGCATCACTAGCTCTTTACAGCTTACTACCTTCTACAGCAGGGAAGTGTTTATGTCTACACAACTGCTAAGAGCAGGCTTGAGCTGTTTCACATATCCCTAGGTGGTTACCAAAAGTATATCCATGTGGATATACTTACGTAATTCTTAAAGAGAGTAAGTAAGAAGAACTGGTGTATTAAACATCTGCAATAAATGTATGTAGATTGGCAAGCAGTAAAAAACAAAGGGATTGTGAAAGTCCAGAGGAATCTGAGGGATTCAAACTCAAGACAAAAAAAAAAGAATGGATACCAAAGCTACTATTTAATTAAGAAGAATATTTGATTAAGAAAAAGGAAATTTCTGATTAACATAATGAAAGTAGAATAAAATAAATAATAATAATAATAATAATGATTAAAAAATTAAACATCTGAACCTGGAGTGACCTGAACATGAGAAAGAATGAGAAAGAACTTCACTGTGCAGGTGACCATGCACTGGAACAGGCTGCCCAGAGAAGTTGTGAAGTCTCCCTCACTGGACATGTTCAAGAACCATCCAGATGCAATCCTGTGCCTTTTGCTCTAGCATGACCCTGCTTGAGCAGGGAGTTTGGACCAGATGACCCACCCAGAGCACCCTCCCAACCTGAACCATTCTGTGATTCTGTGATTTCCCAAAGCACTGTAGAAACAGAGTGTTGTATAAAAATGAGCAATCTTATGTTAGATTGGGGATGGAATAGCTTGGTAGATTCTCTTCCACTTAGGTTTACTATACTGCATCATTCACAGCCAGATTAATCTTTATCAATGCAAAAGGCTGTCTCTGTTTCTCAGTAGTCCAAACCAGGAATGATGTGGAAAAGCTCCTAAAGACTTTGGCATCAACCAGAATTTTAATGGAAAAAGAAAATAAGCTGTTTCCAATTACTGAAGATCCATACCCATATCACAATGCTGAGGTACCCTCCATACAACCAGAAAGCTTCACTGACCCAAAGCAAGTCTGAATTCATAACCTTAGCATTGGGAGTTCAAGAGTCTGTAAGGAAAACCTCTGAAACTGCAGAACTGCTGTACAAGTCTCTCCCTGACCCAAATATCTGCTTGTTACTTGGATGGAGCATGGTCTAGATTTCTTACTCAATGATAATTCCCAGCAGTTTGTAATGGGCTCTTAGTCATCCTTAACTTATGGCAACAGCTGTTGGAAGGCAGCCCAGGAGGGTGGTTGGGTTGATAGCTTGACTGAGGGCAGGAGATGCTTCTCATCGCAGCTTTGATGGAGAGGAAAGTCAGGGCCACCGAGTAACATCACTAAGCTTCAAAATATCCCAGTGTTCTTGTTTTTGTGAGGCACACACATTGGAGATCTGGAAACTGTCAGCTTGTTCCAGCTTTGTAGCACCCTCAGGGAGGAAGCAAATACTCTGCTGACTCTGAAGATGTGCAACTCTAACTGCACTAATTCAATACTAACAGAGAGTCAGGACGAACAGACCTGCCACTACAGAGAGGACACCAGAATGGAGAGGCATTTAATTGACAGATGTGAATTGCTTAGCATTAGTGGAGACAATGAAATACCACATTTGTGAGCAGTAACGCAGACTTTATCTGATGTACAGTACATCTGTGCCTTAAATTTCCTCTAGAGCACAGCTGGGTGTTAATCCCCTTTTCTTGTCATACCCGTCTCTGGCAGTGAATACACTTGTCAATTAAAATATGTTCTTTGAAGTTATTTGAAGCTTTCCAGAGTAAAGAATTGTGAAGTCTCACTATGACCCAGGATTAATTAGAAGGGCCAAATTTGATCTCATTTATGGGAGTGTAAATGTGTTGTAACACTATGCCCAGCCTAGCAAGATAAGACATTTACTCATAATTGGTAATTTTACTTGTTTTTTTTACAATCTTTGGTAAGGAAAAATTAAGGTAGTTTTATTCTTCAACTGATACTCTGTAGACTCCATGTGGATTTCAGTGTTGCACAGCTGCAAATGCTTTCTTTAAAATAAACCCAGCTCTGAGACAGCTCTGGGCCACGAAGGTGATCAGAGGGCGGGAGCACATCTCTTGCAAAGACAGGCTGAGGGAGTTGGGGTTGTTCACCCCGAGGAAGAGAAGGCTTCAGGGACATCTCGTTAGACCACCTTCCAGTAGCTAAAGGGGCTACAAGGGAGCTGGAGAGGGACTTTTGACAGGGAATGTAGTGATAGGACAAGAGGGAATCGTTCTGACTGAAAGACAATAGGTTTAGATTAAATATTAGAAAGAAATTCTTTCTCGAGAGGGAGGTGAGGCACTGGTACAGGTTATCCAGAGAAGCTGTGGATGCCCCATCCCTGGAAATGTTCAAGACCAGGCTGGATGGGGCTCTGAGCCACCTAGTCTAGTGGAAGGCATCCCTGCCCATGGCAAGAGGGTTGGAACTAGATGGTCTTTATTGTCCAGTCCAACTCAGACAACTCTATGATTCTGTTATAACTTATCCAGAAAACCACAAGCTGTAATCTGCTGAAATACTTACCCAAAAAAGGGGAAAATTTATCTTGTTTATCATCTATCTTTTGAAGTGTTTCATCTCTAGGCATCTCTGAACTACATCTGTGCTAACAATCCTTCCATTGATGATGTGAGTGAAATGGACACAATATTGAAAATCAGGTCCTCATATTCTGTTTTGTGCTTTTATTACATATGCCCTGCCAGAATGGGATCCAATCAATTGCTCATATCTGGTAACAATTTGCTGTATAATAAGATATTATTTAAAATTATCGTTACTATATATTGTGTCTCCTGCAGAAGGATGCAGAATCCAATATTCAAAGTGGTTCTTCAAATGCATGAAAGCTTTCATGGCAAACTGGAGACAGTCACAGACAAGCCAGTTCAGCATCAGATGTATATACCTCTTCCACATGAATTGAAAACATAATTCCTTAGATGCATCTGAGTTAGTAGAAAGATTCACAACCCTTCCCAGTTAAGTAATGATGCTATAGATGGAGTTTGCATATAGAAAGCATGCTATGTACACAAAATTGAGATGTGGCATGGAAATCTCACACAAGCTGATTTGGGGGAACAGTAAGACAGCCCTTGACAAGCTCGCTAGCATGCTACTGAGTAGGCCTGGAGAGCATTTGAAATATGTGAGAGAGGTTTCCCTTTAAACTGACAAAAAGAGAGGACAACAAAGGGAAATTTGATGATGAAAATAGTTTCATTGTGTATTTGAGATGTCTCTGGTCATTGGAAAGGGCTGGGAGGAAGCTATCCAGGAGAGGAGGGACAGGGAGAAGACCAAAGCCATGTCGCTGGTGACAGCAAATGCAAGTGGAAGCCATCGCCCACGATTCCCATTTGATAGATTTTTACTTAATTTTACAGAAATAAATGAACACAGGAGAGATAAAGTGGCAAAAAAGATTTGATAATATTTTACAGTGGAAGTCCAATAGCACAGCATTGCTCTTTAACAATATAGAAAGAAAAACAGTAAAGAAAGAAATCACCAGTTGAGTGTTTGGACATGTTCCTTGACTATTCCATTAATCCACCTTCATTTATTTCTAGCTTGATAGCATGATCCATAGCAGTTGATTAAACTGTAGAGAGTGGCAATTTATTCAGCTAATGTGAAGTAAATGAAAGATAAGCACACGTTACATGTCTTGCAAAATTTGATACAATAATAAACTCTAACTCCCTGTGCCTTCTTCAAAACATTACCAAAGTATCATCACACTTCCATATTGTACTACAGTCAGGTGTTATTGCCAAGACATGGAAATGAATAGAAGAATTAGAGATTGGTGATTTCTTAGGAGTCTATTTGGAAAACAAAGTACATTGAGCACTGTCATTCCCCTTTGCATTTGACCTGTGCTTATGCAACTAATTTTTGCTTCTTTCGGAAGGTTGTGAACATAAATAATTTCATCTGGTCTTCATGTTGCTTTCATCATTGCGTTTTACTGCAATAAAACACTAAGTTTAAAAGTCCAAATATGTATGAGAAAAAATAAAACCAAGAAACTTCTTTTGCTATTTAGTTCTTTGAGTGACATTCTTGAATATTTTAATGTTATTTAGTGATGGAATCATGTGCCACATGATTCACAGAATCATTCATTCCACACGTGTAAATGGAAACAGGATCTAGCCTCCTATTATAGGATGTTTGTGTATATTATTTTTTAAGTGGAAGCTGGTGGAAGAAAAATCAGTCCACTGGGTTACTTCAGAATTATTTCCAATGGGTTTCAGCACTTTAAAGTGCTTCTAAAATTATATTAACTGAAACTCAAGTAGAACCCTGTTGAGTACACTCATGATGCTGCAGCTACAATCACGAGGCTTAGAGAACTGTTTCACAGATGTACACAGCCTTGATGTCTCAAGTGCCCATGTAATGTTCTCCTTTTCTCTCTCCACACGGTTTCTTCCCTTTGCTCATTTTTCTTATTGTATTTTATTTTTTTACAAGGGTAAGGGGAGGGAAAACACAGCTGTTGACTCTCACAGATCTTCAATGTGGCAAGATAAATCTCAGAGGTGGTCAAGACTCAAAGGCTTGCTGGGAAGCCTGTGCCTTTTGGCTTCTGCTCTCTATTATTTCTTGATCAGCATTCGTCAGTATTGCCTTTGGGAAGAGAAAAGAAGAAGGAATGGGAAACAAAGGTCTGAACTTTGTGCTGTCCATTGGGCTTGCTCACTGTACAGCATCTTAAATAGCAGGTCCCCTAACTTCTTTGTGGTATTTCTTTAAGTAAGGAAGCAAGTCACTATCATCAACACCGTCAGTCTTTTGTAAAGTAACAACTCCCTTCCGAAACCTAAGATCTGCCCATGTCCTTCTCAAGCCCTACCTCTATTCTTTCCTTAATGTAGTTGTCTGTCATCAGTTCTTCCTAAAAAAGGCCCTACTTAAATCCTTTCCCTAACCCTACACTCACTGTGTGTTTTATATATTCTTTCATTATCTGAAATGAAAGCGTCTCAGCTTGTCCAGCCAGAGCTTTGGGAAACGGTTTCAGAGACAGGGACACCCAGGTAAGCGACCTATCACACTCTGCCACTGCCCTGATGTTTGGCCTTGGACAAGTAAATAGCAAATGAGTAACATTAAAAAGCTGCGTTTGCCAACATTTAATGTATATGTAATGCATGTTATATAAATGACATTATAACTTCTGCTTACTGGCACAGGAATAATCTCTTTTAAACTATATCCAACTAGCAATAATGAAGTGGACAAGAACATTTCCAAGTTTGAAGAATAGCATAAAAAGAAAGGTAAAAATATTTTTAAAATTAGTAATAAATTTTTAAAAGTATAGAGGCAATCCAGAGAGATTAGAGTCAAGAATCAGTCTCAAAAAGTTGTAACAGAGGTTCCATTTTAATGAATCACATAATCACATAATTGATTGGTTGGAAAAGACCTCTGAGATCATTGAGTCCCTATAACCGGACACCGCTGTGTCAATAGACCATGGCACTGAGTGCCACATCCAGTCTTTCCTTGAACACCTTCGGGCATGTTGACTTCCACTCCCTGGGCAGCCCACTCCAATGCCTTATCACCCTTTCTGTGAAGAAATGCCTCCTGATGTTCAACCTAAACCTCCCCTGGCACAGCTTAAGAGTATGTCCTCTTGTCCCATCCACAGCTGCCTGTGAGAAGAGACCAACCCCCACCTGGCTACAACTTCCTTTCAGGTGGTTTTAGAGAACAATGAGGCCACCCCTGAGCCTCCTTTTCTCCAGGCTAAACAACCCAAAGACCCTCACCCTCTCTTCATAGGACTTACCCTCTAGACCCTTCACCAGCTCTGTTGCCCTTCTCTGGACATGTTTCAGCACCTCAATGTCCCTCCTGACCTGAGGGGCCCAGAACTGGACACAGAACTCAAGATGTTGCCTCACCAGTGCCGAGTACAGGGGGACAATCTCTTCCCTCATCCTGCTGGACACGCTATTCCTGATACAAGCCAGGTGCCTTCTTGGCATGTACAGTGTTGACCGGCACCCCCAGGTTCTTTTCCTCTGAGCCACTTTCCAACCACTCTGACCCAAGCCTGTGATGCTGCCTGGGGTTATTGTAATCCAAGTGCAGGACCTGGAACTTGGTCTTTTTAAACCTCATATCACTGGTCTCGGCCCATGAATCCAGCCTGTCCAGATCCCTCTGCAGAGCCTTCCTGCCCTCCAGCAGATTGACATTTCCACCCAACTTAGTGAAGAGCAACTTTTAAAAGTTTAGGAAACAGTAAATCAGATGGTAAGTTTCTATTTAGAAATATTACTGTGATACTTCAAATGTCAAACTACCATGCAGAGTACTAAAACACAGCCAACAAAAGGAAGAGTTAGAGTGCAATGTGCTCGGGAAATGTGTCCTTCTTTTTAGTGGAGCAAACTTCCCAAGTGGGAGACTGTAAAATATCTTTTAGCAGCTGGATCTCCACTGAGGGTTCTCTAAAACTGGCCATGAAACATCAAACTTTGTGAGACAATGAGGCTCTCTTCATCCATCTGAAATACTGTTTCATTGGCCACAAAGTGCTACCTGAGCACCCACCTTAGTGAAACTCAGATTCCCAAAGCAAAAAAGCTGGGAAAATGATGAAATACAAAGCAGTTGGAAAACAAACCCACTTACAAACTCCAGGCACAGATCGGATCCCTCACAGAATCAAGCAGGAGAAAAGGACAGCATCCTGGAATGTTAAATGTCAGGTTGGACAGGGCTTTGAGTAACCTGGTCTAGTGGAAGGTGTCCTTGCCCTTGGAAGTGGAGTTGGAACTAGATGGTCTTTACTGTCCCTTCCAATCCAAACCATGCTAGAATTCTATGATTCTAAAATTCGATCAAAGTAAACTCTGTAGCATTTGCTAAGCTTTTGTTCTGTTACAACAAAATTAGTTGTTGGGTTCTTCTCTAACTTGCATATGAGTCATCTGTCTTTAATTAAGCCTCTGATTGTCACATTTTCTTGGATCTTGCTATTGTGTGTCTAAAAACACCGTCTGTGTTCTGAGTCTACTTTTTTCTGTTCTCATTCTAAAGAAAAAGTTGTGTTGTGGATGTATCCAATTCCATCTTCTTCTGCCTTGATTAGGGGAACTGACTGTTGAGTGTGAACTGAGCACAGCCTTCTTGTCATTATTTATCACACTTTCTGAGTGTACTTCCTGGTCAGACCCCAGACTCCTAGGGTTCAATATACCATCAGTATGGACATTTATAGTAGTCTTGAATCACAGAAAGTTATGGAAAAGCAAGGATTTCATTTGATAAAAGACTCAGGTGCATTTGCACATATTCCCTACCAGTATCCTACTGTATTTTATGGTTTCTGTCAGGCACAGATAGTTTTCATTCCCATTGTGAGGTAAGTGGAAGCTTTACAATCAAATGGAGGCTGGAACTGGGTGGTTAAGGTCCATTCCAACCCAATCCTTTCCATGAAATGCTGTAAAAACAATGCAGTGAAGTGATATGCCCTTTGGAAGAAATCCTGCTTCCTTTCCTTCTAGTCTGCAGCAGCTCAGAGCTGCACATTCTTTGCTGGAGAATGACTGTCCATTCCAAGCATCCTGCACAACCTTATCACAATGTCCCAGCCCTTAGCACAGCCAGCCATTCTGATCCAAACCCAGCCTCGGATTGCTGTTTCACAGGACAAAGAGCAGCTCTGAAAGGAAAAAAAGCAAACAAAAAATCCCACATACTTGTAAAAAACCCCAAACAAACAGAATTTGTGATTTGGTCTCTTCTGTGTATAGATGGAGGCTGGTTTGAATTTATACCCTCGCTAACCTAGAAGCTGTGCCCAGGTCAGAGGAAAGAACTCTAAGGGAACTCAAGGTTCTATACTGCGCCCAGTATTGCATAACTTATCCATCAATTACTTGGATGAAGGGGCAGATGCCTCTGCAGCAAGTTCCCTGCTGACACAAGGCTGAGAGGAGTGGCCAACACCCCCGAGTGCTGTGTAGACCTTCAGAAGGGCCTTGACAGGTTGGAGATATGGGCAGAGAGGAACCTGCTGAAATTCAACAAAGGCAAATGCAGGGTGTTGCACCTGGGAAAGAATAAACTCCCAGAGCAGCACAGGCTGGGGTCTGGCCTGCTGGAAAGCAGCTCTNTGTCCGTGAGCCAGCAGTGCCCCTGTTGCCAAGAAGGGCAATGGTATCCTGGGGTGCCTTAGGAAAAGCATTGCCAGCAGGGCAAGGGAGGTGATCCTGCCCCTCCACTCAGCCCCGGTAAGGCCACATCTGGAGTGCAGTGTGCAGTTCTGGGCTCCTCAGTATAAGAGGGACATGGAGCTCCTGGAGCAGGTCCAGTGGAGGGCTATGAAGATGATTCTTTATGATGACTTCATGATGAACATCTCTCTTAGGAGGAAAAGCTGAGGAAGTTTGTCCTGGTCAGGCTCAAGATGAGAAAACTTGGAGGGGACTTCACTAATGCATATAAGTACATGAACGAGGGTGTCAGGACGATGGAGGCAGGCTCTTCTCAGTGGTGCCAAACAATAAGACAAGAGGCAGAAACTGACGCACAGGAAGTTCCATTTGAAAATGAGGAAGAACTTTTTCACTGTGCAGTGACCAAGCACTGGAACAGGCTGCCCAGAGAAGTTGTGGAGTCTCCCTCACTGGAGATATTCAAGAACTGTCCAGACACAACCCTGTGCAAGGTGCTCTAAGATGGCCCTGTTTGAGCAGGAGTTTGGACTGGATGGCCCACTGTGGTCCCTTCCAACCTCATTCATTCTGTGATTCTGTGAACACAGAAATATGTAAATTGTTTTCCTCTGGTGGCTCTTTGCAGACACATCACTGCAGACTACATAGTCCTGTGGAGCACAGAGCAGTAGGGATTTGGGTCCCTGGAGCCCAGGGTTGGGAAAAGACCTTTATTTATTCTATAGATAGAGGGATGAAATGCAGCATGAAGGAATGTAAAACACACCCAAGCATGAGAAAAAACTGAGCTGTGCTTACACAAAGGACTTATGGTGGCTTCCTTCTCACCTTCTCTCTCATGACTGCATGGAAAATAAAAACAGTTGTGGCTATAAATAGAGCCACTAAGGAAGGAGGACAAATCCTGCATCATTCATGAACATGAATCTCAGACATTCTGCCAGAGCATAACTTAAACATTTGCTTACATCAAAGTGGAGCATGATCAAAAACTGCAGGCTTCCCTCAAGGCTTTAATTCAAAAGAGAAATAGAGAAAGAATTGCACTCTACCTCTGTTACTAGATGCATTGTATAAATGAAAATTAGTGTAAACAGTCTGGAGATAACTAAATATTAAATGCACAAAATTTATATAGCTTGAAGGAAAACAGTAATTGGTTAAGCTCACGAGAGAGCTGAAACTCCACACTCTATTGTTTTATTCTTTAGGCAAACAGAGAAAGAAATGAATAAAAAAGAGCTACAGCACCATTCATAGGTCATCATTATCTCCCTGAGTACCAGAAGGGAATGTCTTCCTGTTCAGGCCCCTACAGTCACAGGCAATTATATCAAATTCTAAGACCTACCTAAATTAAGACACTCTGATGGATCCGTCTTTCCCCCCGGGATCGGCGTAGCCCACATCAGACACGGCAAACCCACCCTGAAGATGCCTGATTTGGCAGGAAGGCTCCTAATGCAAACACCGAGTTATTCAGCAACAAAGCCAAGCCCTTGCCCACACAGCATCCTCTCGCACATCCCGAGCACAAGCCGTAAATCACTCCTCTAGACAGCGCAACAATGGAAAGACCTTCAGCACCTATAACCACAAGAGGTAAAGTCTACACTGGGCCACCAATAAAAACCAGGGCAAACTAAGGGCATGGCCAGTGTTGTAAATCCCCTGTAAGGGTGGGAAATATCTTGGGAAAATTCCTCAATGGACCCCCTGCCATTTTTTTCCAGAAAAGATTTGTCATTCCTGCTGATATCACCCAGGGAAAATTCTTTCACTAACCTGGGAGACTCTTGGTGTTCCTGGCACAGCCTGCTCCATCAGACACACTCTCCTGTCAATCAGTTAATCCAGTTAATGAGCAATAGTTAATTGAGTTAATGACTGCAAACTTAAGGATAGGATGTTACCAAGGAGCTCAGAGCTTTTCTCCCCTAGGTGCTACTGTCTACAGCCTTCATGGAAAGCCAAATCTTTTCCCATTTATTTTAACATTATTCTTCAAGGCCACATACGTACCTTCCTATAAACTTGCACAGTGCTGAGCACAACCAGGCTTCGGTGCCACTGCAATGCATATTTGCCAGGTTTTTCAGTAAATATTCCCAGTGACTTCAGCAGGGAACTGTGCTGCAAAATTGCTCTATAAGATCTCCTAGTTTCTAGTAAAATCTGAAGGAGACAGAAAGGATGTCAGGCAATACCTCAGATCCTACAGCAGGTCACCAAATACTGATGTAAGAGTATTTCTAAAGTGTAATTCCAAACATACATAAGTCAAAAAAATACTTAAAATTTCTAAGATTACCTCGTCTCCAGGTAGTGTGTGGGATTCAGATCCCCAAGTTTACACATCAGGAAGTTGTGTGTTTATATTTGAGGTATGCTCAGACTCCAGATGCTGTTTAGAGTGGAACAAGAACTTGCAGCAGATGAATAATTTTGTCATGAAATAGGCAGCTAAAGTCAGACTTAGGTTTTAAAAAATTAATAATCACAGGAGCTGAAATTTGTGTATGATGGGTGAAGGTATTGGCAGGTCTCTGTTTCCAGAGTCTGTTTTCTGTCTTTCTGATACAAACCTTGTTGCATGCAGCTTCTTGGATATGTGTTTTTGTCCTTTTCCCAGGTGAGGATTAAAGTCTTACTACATTTGTCTGTTTTGGAGTTTTCTTGTGAACTTTAAGGAGCCATCAGCATTCTTCTGTTAAAAATATTTTTTCCTATGTTTATTAAAAATTTCTATCTCTCACTATTTATTTTTTATTTTTAAACCTGCTCACCCCCAAAGGGTGGTCACTCAGCAACATGTGAGCAGTTCAAATGAAAAATTTTTACAGACCTTTTGAAATAGAAAGCAGTACATTAAGTATAGGATAACAGTGTGGCTGTAGGCCTAGCCAAGCATATCAGCTTCTTCAAAGGGGAAGGATTCAGCCTTATTGTAAATCATTCCTGCTGATGATCAGTCTATTGATGTCTGCACTGTGCTATCAGGTCACGGTGCCATCAGACACTCCTTGCATATTTGCAAATCCCTGATGGGCTTTGTCACTGTTCCCTATTTTAATGGCTCAGGTGAGCAGGTTATAACCACCAGAATTTGCTGTGATGGTAGAGGGGGAAAGTAACGCAATTTATAAGTTTGTAGAATTTTAGTTTTCTTCCACCATAGGCCAGAAAATAAGAAGCTCTATAATGATCTTTGCATCATGTATGCAGCCCAGAGAAACGAATTAAGTTGTCTGTCAAGGAAGGACTAACGCACATTTCTTCCAATACCTCTCTCCACTGGACTTCCCCCCTTTTAAAACATGTATTTTATGCCTACCTATACACAGATAAACATTATTTTTCAGATTAAAGGGACTAACCAGCTAGTCCTACACAAAAATTTAAAACAAAAACAGAATATAAATTCCTTACATGTGTTAAATTGGAATATCTGATTTATATTCTGGTGTTAAAACAGCTCTCACAAGGTTTCTAATCTCCATTTTGAGCGTTTTCTTGTCTTTTCAAATTCTATTATTCATGTCCCTTCATGAATCTAAAGCTCCATATAAACATATGCAAGTACAAGGGAAGAAAAGTGTCTGCTCAATGGAAATGGAGATCTAAATTTGGAGTAAGTTGGTACTGAAAAGGATGTTTGGGCAAACAGAAATAGACGGGAATTGTCTTTTGGGGAAACAGAAATTAAAATAGTAGATTTTGAAGGACAAGGAAGATGAAAAGTTGTGCAAAACTCTAAATAACAGGATGGTAACTGCAAATGGACTTGGTCTTTCTTCCTCATTGAAATCCCACTGAGTGATTCTCCAAGATTTCTGCTTTGGGTGCTGACTCTGCATACAGACTGCACAATATTCACGGCAGTTCTCCAACCCTCTTTGGAAGAACTCCTATGAGACCTATTTTTCAGATGTAAACACTGCCCAGTTTCTTGCTCCACACACTGACTGAGCACTGAGGATGAAGAGAGAGTTCTCATTGGTTCCCAAGCAGGCAAACAGAGAAAATTTCTAACCAATGCACTTATAATTTGAACTTGATTTTTTTCCCTAATGTAGTAAAAATTTGGGACACAAGAGCAAAGAGAGAGTGTGACCTCAGGAAAGTCCTATAGGAAGATTACTTTTCACTTTCCATAGGCATAGTTCAGAACAGAAAGTGCATCAAGGCAATGAAGATGTTTGTTTAAAACACACTGGAAATTATTATACATCAATTCATGGCGGAGGAGGAAGTTTGCACCAAAGTCCTCAATAAACAAACAACTTCCTATGTTTAAAGAATTTTGGTCTTGGTCCTATCTTCCCTAATGAATCTCTGCCTGAAATTTAATCATACAGTATCAGAATTACTCATTCTGTATCAGTAACATTCAAAAAGTTAAACTATGCTTATTCGAACCCATAACTTTATTTTTTCTTATATCATCTGGCTCAAAATCATTGAACTCAATAGAAAGTGAGCCATTTCCTTATTTTCTGTGCCATATAATTATTATTACACATTCAATTTTCATTTCTTAATATAGATGCATTTTACAATGTGTATAACTATACACAAATAAAAATATAATTGAATCAATACCAAACTCACATTATCCAGCTAATCATACCAATAATTCTACTTTGTTTTCTCTATTTATGTCAGTGGATACCTGAAAAAACAATTAATGCAATGTTGCTGTAGAGCTAAGGAAGTAAATTAACTTCCAAAGCTGGGGAATTTTCTGTGAAAATGTAATTTTCAGAATGACTGAATAAATAAACCGTTGTTATTTAAAACTTAAGCTTATTCACATGAAGCCTGACAAAGCACTGTCAATAACCTCTCCTAATAACTACCTACTTCTACAAGAATACGCTGATCATAGAAAGGTGGTGATAAATAACAGCCTGTTTGCTCTTCCACTGCAATGCCGTTACTCACCCATATTTATAACATGCCATTTACTAAAGTGTGCATGTTTATAGGCTCTCTGGAAAAGTCTGATAAGGACAGAGATTGGTGGCAGGCTACACTCCAAATGACTCAAACTTCCTTTCCCCGTTGATGCTGGCTTTCAGCAAAGCCGGAGCAGAGCACTCAGCATCCTTCAGCAGTTCATTTTCTGTGCTCTCCTTGAGCTATGTGGCAACGGGCACGAAAGGAATGCAAAGTCATGCTCTTGTGTGCTGCCCTTTGGCTTCATTATTTACTTTACACTCTTCTACCTGAATGCATCAGAAAGGGCTCTTTTTAAGACTTCTCCCTCTCTGCCTGCTTTTAGCAGGACCCTGCTGCGTGGCACTGTTAGTCTAATTTATGCTGGTGGGAGGGCACGTTCGATGGCTTCAACAGGTGCTGGGCTGGAGGGGGCTTCTCACAGCCATGTTCTGAAAAGCTCTGTTATTTACCCCTCTTTTACCAATGCCCACCCACCCCTCCTTTGGCATGGCCATTCTTTAATTGCAGCCCAAGCTTAACACAAATTCTTCCTGAATGCATTTTTAGGCAGTTCCAGAGTTGCTTTTCATTTACATGGGCTGAATGATAGCTTCAATGGCATACGTATATCCAGTTTAGCAAAATGGGTGCGTAACAGAGGTAAGAAATGGCTTTGTTGTGCTCTCAAAGCTTCAGTGTAAAACTTCAGCTTCTGCCAGTGCCACAGGAATTTTTCCAGGGTAAAAAGTAACCTAAATAGCTATTCCACTGATGTATAATATGGACAACAAGAAATAATTATCGAGAATTAACTCATTATAACTTCAGTGTGAGGACACTGTGGAGGGTCTGCTGAAAGCGAACAGCAGGAAACCAGCCCGAAACTTCTACTAGAGCTGCCAAACTTTGGAAAGCTGGCTTGGGAGGTGGAACAAAAGCCATGCTGCTATTGCACTCTGCTGATAATGTCCTTCCATCCGTTGTGTGGCCCTGAAACAACCTCATCAGACGGTCGTTTGTCAAAAACAAATTTAGACCAATCTACCATATGCAATTCACAGTTATGGCTTGACAGCATACTGCAGTTATCCCCAGCAGACACAACTGTTTACATTTTACACACATAATTGGGTCTGGTTCAGTAACATTTTTCATTGGTGTGTCTGCCAAAATTATTAAGCTATTAGTACATGCTGAATCGGTGCCAAGTAAAATATTTGCCAATAAAATTGGCCTTATCTCTATAAATGCCAAAAAGGTTTGTGTTTTTTGGTGTGTGTGTGTCTATTTTTAAGACATTACTCCTTATACATATATGTAAATGTTGAACAACATGACTGGACATTGATGTAGATATTAGATCAAGATAGTTTAGAGTTTGGATGCGACCCTTGAGATCACGTCTTGTCTGCCATGTTTTCTGCTGCCATAGAACCATAGGATGGTTTGAGTTGGAAGGGGCCATGTAGATCATCCAGTTCCAATGCTGCTGCCGTGAGCATGGATACCATCTACTAGACCAGCTTGCTCCAAGCGCTATCCAACCTGGCCTTGAACACTTCCAGGGATGGGGTAGCCACAAATTCTGTGTTGCCACAGAGGAGATGCACGATGTCAAGTTGTAAAAACCATGGAGGAATATTCTTCCTAAATCACTTCTTAGCAAGGTGTGAAGGACTAGCCACCATATCCACATTGAACTTGTGAGAGAGAGGGATCCTTAAGCTGGAATTCGGTCCCCACCATGCAACATTCAGCCCAATCTTTAAACATGAACCTGTAACACTACACAGTTCAGATCATCACAGCCACTCTCACATCCATCTTTCTGTCTAACACCTCAAATTAGGTATTTAAATTCACATCCAATCTTCACTACTTACAAGGAATTACAGAAGCTTAGCTAGTCGCATATTTTTTTTAACACACAGCTTTTTGTAATCTTAATGTGTGTTGGTTTTGTGACTGGTCACAAGAGTCACCAGAGAAAGACCAATTTTGTTACTGGGAGGTAGATTCTTTTTCAGTAATATCTGCAGCTTCAGCATCGATTCAGGAAAATGCTTTCTCAAAACCACTTACCCACACTGCGTCTCAGCTTCCCAACTGAAGAGGAGGTGTGCTATGTTATTTAAAAATGCCTCTATTAAAATCTTGTGGAGAGGCAAACAGTTTGTAAGTGGCAACTATTCAGGGAAATTTGCTTCCACCTCCTCAGGAAATAGGTTGTTTACTGTAATATTCTCAGTAATTCTTATACAGACCATCAAAATGTGAGTCCCTCTAAGTCTCCAACTCCTTGAGATCTCTCCTTCCCTGCAGCCCATTCACGGAAAGCAAAGAATGACCTGAACTCCCACACACATAGGCAGGGGTTACTGTGGCTTAAATTTATGGGGAACAGGACTAATTACTAGTATTGAGCCTCCTGTGAGGTTAAAGAACAATGCTGAGATAAAGAACAAAAGCACAAGCTTTACTCTTCAGTGTAATTGGACATCAAAGATGGACACATATTTATTTGGGTTAGAAGATGTGTAATCAACATGGCAAAGGTAGATGACAGAGTCTGCAAATCTGTGACACGATAACATCAGACTTCAGTTCAAATAATGAAAAGGGGGCAAATTTTCCACCCTCATTAAAATGTGTGGTATCACTATCTTCACGGGATTTACAGCTGCGATTCATCTTACCCTAATGCACACAAATAAAATATATCAGCTAAGGAGCTCTGCAGAAGGCCATTTCCCTTCATTGACAGTAGATAAAGTCCAGAGTGACTAGCCAAAATGTGGATGTCTGCACTGCCCAAAGCTAAAAGATAAGGCATGGCAAATTCAACTTCTATGAACTGCCAAGTGGTTTTTTTTGAAATCCGCCTAATTTCTCAGGTTCCAAAATTTTGATGGATCTTTTAAGTACTGAACAAGCCCACATGAGTTACTCAGCATCTGGAAAGATCAACATGCCAGTATATTATTATTCATTAAACTGAAAAAAACATATTCAGTTTAACATCTCCAGATAATGTGTTTCCCTGGAATGAGCACACAAATGTACGAAATACAAGATTTCAAAACCAGGTTTAATTCCTCCATATTTTTAAAGAGCATGCTTTGAAAAGCATGGGTTTCATAGGGCCATATTCTAGTATTTTTAGTGCTTTTTATTTTATTGTAGTCCCTTTTTTAGGGTAATCTATATGGAATTGCACCAATTCTCCACCCTTCACATGACATCCCCTAAAAGTCATTGAGCGTGAAAGAACAACAAGTCAACCTTGACCTCACCTTCTCTGTATTTGAAAGAGGGCCTTTATCTTAATGTTCTCAAATTGTGTGTCCTGCTTTGATTAATACACCCATTAGCCATCACTTCTCGTTTGTTTTCAATCAGTCAGCATACAACACTCATCAAGAAGCCTTGAGGTTAATTTTAAATGATTTTTCCATATGGTAACTAGGAGACAGCATTCCTGCAGTGCTGGCTGTGCAGCTGCACAGGGTAAGGTAGTGGACTTTGTCTTCAAGGAAGCAAAGAACAGTTGGAATCAATGATCTTAAGGGTTTTTTCTGACATAAATGCTTCTATGAAGACACCAAGGCAGTGTTCACACCTACATTGCCTTTGGACAACCTGAGGTTCAGCTTCATCTTACCCAGCCTGGCTGATGTGTCTAGGTAAGAAGATATCGATTTTCTTCCAGGGATGGGTGCAGACAGAATGAAAGTTCCTGAGGGTGGTTTCCTCATTAAGATCTATGAATCTCCTCTGGAGGCAACTATCCAGATGATGTAGGAAATAGGATTAATCTCATAAGACAGCTACCCCTTGCTAGTTTTCTAGACTCCCTTAATGTATAGAAAATAAAGAGTTACACTTTTGTACTCAGTTAAGCTGTCCTATTTTATTTGTTCACTGCAGGTCAGAGGAACTGGACATTTAAAATGCCTTTTCTTTACAAAGTTTAAAGGAGACAGGGGTTTTTTAGGTGAGATGAATGCTACCTGAAATAAGGATAAGCAGGGTGATCCCAGGCTGTAACTCATCTATTCATTATTTTTCTATATTGTGAGAAATGGAAATTCACTGTTTCTTATAATCAGAGAGGAGTTAGTGAAATCCTATGAAAAAGTGGTTACAAAATTTCTATGGAAAAAGAAAAAGAAAAAAGAAACAGGATGGTTTAGCTGGAAGGGACTGCTCTTGCATTGCTCTCCTATGTGTCACATCTCCACTTTGGGACACATCTCTCTCCTCTTGTTTAGTTCCCAAGGGCTATGCAGCTGCTCTAAGAAAGAAGACACCACTATTCATGCAAGGGATGACAATCCTTCATCACTTCCACCTTTCCGCCCTGACAACTGCTGACCATGTCGGGAGCAACACAGAAAGGAACTGCCTTTATTATATATAATTTTTTTTAACATCAGTAGAAAATAAAGCCTTCCACCTGCTATTGTGCAGCTGAGTTTCTAATCTCTGGTGCCAGCATGGCTGCTGGGAGATGACCCTCAGGCAAGAGGAAGCAGGGTCAGGCATGCATGGGGCAGGAAGGCTGTGCTGATGTGATGTGGCACACATCTCTACAGCACCAGTAAAGATACCCCCAGTTGTTAATTGCTGGGCAAAATTTGTTGTTTCCCCCATGGTCAGCAGCTCTGGACTGCATTCAGCAGGCTGGCATAGAAACTAACATCAAAATTATTTCACTTGCCTTTCCTGTGGAACTACACGGTCAGAGTCTTTTATTTTTGTTTTTAATGATCAGCCATAAGGAGGTGGCAATTAATCCCAAGGGACAACTCCACATATCATTGTTGGCTCCAGCTATTGGTGGGACTGATAAAAGAAACAGAATATGAGAATATGGAGCCATTGATAATCTGATAATGAGTGCTATTTTTTAGACGTTTTCCCATGTGTTTTCTTTGATTTAGAGTCCAGGTCCTAAACAGCAATTTGTTCTCTTTATCAACAAAACAGTTTGCAAGGTCTTTTGGAGACCAAGCAGGTCAATGCTTCCAGACCCCTCTGCAGTTCTTATTTTTCTGGTCAGAGTTCATTTGTCCCCAGCAAATTTGGGTGACAACCCACAGAAAAGTCACCTTCAATTTATGTGCAAAGCCAGGCATTAAATGGACTCAGAAAGTGCACCAGGTTTTGATGATTACCAGGGGCCTCTGCTCACCCGACAATTAAACCTGAAATATTGTGACAGCCAGCATGGGGGACAGAGGAAGGGATGGTAAGAGCTGAATGTTTGGGTACCAAAAGCGAAGGTAAAGAGGCAGCACCACAGGCTGTCAGTGCTTAGATCATTTTGCAGCTGAAAGGAGTGACTTAGGCACTTACCTTCAGACATCGGCTTGAAAATTACCTCAGTTTTCTTTTCTGTAAAATAGGCCTAATTCTATTTGTCTTCTTCTAGGGGACCATGATGCATTTGGGTTGCTAATGTTTTTGTATGCTCTGGGCTTCTTAGGAAATACGAGCTACTCAAGCAGTGGTGGAAGTGCGGTGAGCACAGGTGCACTCTGCATTATACAATATGCATCTCATCCATATAGGATGCTAATGCCAGTTTAGTGAGGAAAAGGAAGTCCTAAGCAGACATTTTTCTGAATTAGCAACGGCTATAACGGCATAGTGGAGTTGGAAAGAATTTCAAATGAGGAATCAAACCAGAATTTATTTGGTTATAAAAATCCTCAGGAATCTTTAAAGGGAATGAAAGTGTGAAGGTTATCCCTTGACTTGATTATACATTTGTTCATTATTTATGTGATATTCTGACCTACTCCAAACTTTTATTTGCACACAGAGTTCTTAACTTAAAAAAGTGATTTTTTTCAGCATGTGTTGTCCAGCACTCTCAACATAGGTCCATTTTAATAATCGGTATAGCTATACATGATAAACAAGGTATTGGGAGGGACTCAGGGGATAAGTTAACACATCTATTTCTATAGCACTCTCTGGCTGGTTTAATGGTTATTGATGAGGATAGATGTTTCCAATTCTATGATATGCCACAGTCAAGCCAAGACTAGCCCAGAAAGAATTTTGGTGATGGACAGAGCTTTGGAGATGGATAAATTTTTTGGCTAGGATAGGGTTAAATTTCTCCAAGGCAGCTGGGATGGTGCTATGCTTGTCTTCCCAAGTAACCGTTATATATGATGGAACCCTGACTTCCTGGGGATGGCCAAACATCTGATGGAAGTAACGAATGGGTTTTTTATTTGGCTTTTCTTGGGCACATGGCATTTGCCTTGCTTGTTAAATTGTCTTTATCTGAACTCATGAGCTTTTACAGTTTTACTCTTCCAATTCTCTCTTCCAACCCACGTGGGGAAGTGAGCCAGCAGTTGTGTAAGGGTTAGCTGCCTACCAGGGCTAAACCGCAACAATGGGTTAACCTTGAAAATGCCATGGCTCAAAGTAATGGTAATGTCAACCTTGAAAAACCACAAGGACACAGAACTTTGTCTCATAGCCAGGTACACAGTCACTGACAAAGTGAAGGGATTTTAGCCCTCTCCTCCAGCAAACATAACCCATGACACTTGCCCTCTAGTGTCCTTACCAGCATCTGCCTACAAGTCTATTCTCATTATTGGTTACTAAAATATGCCTTCCTTTGGGTTCTTGGTGCATATATATGTACATATATATCTGCTGAGAGGAAGGAGTCCAAACTATTGCAATGTGGACCAGAACAAACCCTGGGATGCTTCAATTTATTTCCTTAAAATGCTTCCTCTGTGACACTGTGAGAATACAAATATCCCTCAGACCACACTCCCCAAATGCAAAATCGAAATAACATTTCTTAACAGACACACTTTTCTGTCCATTTCCTCTATATAGAACAAAAATATATGGGGATAGGAAGTTTAGTATTTAGTGCAAAAGCTCTCTGATGTAACTCATACTACCAGACAGTTTCATAAAAATTTGCTAAGTGATAGTGGTGCAAGAAATATATGACAGAACCGTCCCTAGATGCTAGGTATCCCTAGATGCTCCTGTTTCTGAGAAATTTGGCTACCGGAAACTTTCAGAAATACAAAAGTACATTTAAATCCACAAGAATGATACTCAGTTTGAGTTTTGATGGAAGGTTTTAGGTATAATTTTAGAAAAATCTTTTTCCATATCAGATAGAAGTCCCTCAGAAATCACTCCTATCTCTGCACTGATATAACTTCAAAATGCCACACACGAAACACTCCAACATCATTAACTGGTGTGCAGTGTTGATTTTTATGTTGCAAATTTGATTGAAAACAGGAGTTTATCAGTGAAATGTTGAAATAGCCTTGAATATGGGGAAGTGAATGAGTATAATTGCTGATGGATTCTTTTTATTATCAAGGAGTCTTGATTATAGCTTCATAGACTTAAATTATGGCAAATCAAGGACAAGATCAATTTACTAACTAAGCAAATATTTATATGAAGCTGGAGATTGGCATATATTGATCCATTTATAAGGACCATAATTCTTCCTGCAAAACGCATTGGCATTGAGCGGTGCTTATTTCCCTATGTGCTTCCTCAACAGCAAGGAGCTGAAAGTCATGAAGAAAAAAGAAAACACAATTTGGCAAGTCAGAAGGCTCATCCCAGTCAAATGCAGCTGCAAACCCAAGTCAGTTGTTAAGTACAACCCTTTAGATGGAGACGGATTAATGCCGGGTTATGCATTGTAGATAAATTGAAAACCAGTTCTTGTAGCAAGTTAGAAATCCTGCTTGAAGGAAAAGAAAGTGCTCAGAGCATCTAGCTGGCAAGTGTTGATGGGCAACATCACCCAGGGCAGAGCATCAGATGCAACGTCCCGAGTCTCTTTACATTTGTAAGAGGTCTCTTCAATATAAAGTAGAAGAGCGTTCCTATCTTGTGGGATGAAGAAGGATCCCTGAGAAAGGATGACCATTCCCAACAAAAGCTACTTTTGTTGGAGGAAAAGGCGAGTGTGGGGGCAGGGAAGAGAAGAGGCTGGATTACCTTTTGTTGCATTTGACAGTTGAAAAGGCCCTGGTGAATAATTACCCTTAAAACTAACAAACAAGGAGAAAGAAAAAAATGTATAAAAAGAGAAGAAAAAACCCCCTTGACCTCTCCCCAGACACAATAGCTCCCTTTGAAATAAAAACAAAATAAAAATAACTCGTAGGGAAAAAAATAACTTAATTTGACTTGCTTTTAGAAAGCGTACATGCATGCTTACGTATATATATGTACAATTGCATGTCTCCCCCTGTCATAGTCATCTTAAACTTTTCTAGACTTGATCCATTCAGCAGCAAAGCTTACGCAAAATGTAATAAAAACATCAAGGGAAACTCCAGCAGCTAAAAGTGCACTCTTGGTTGAAGGCCCCATTGGTTTAGCCACAAAGGAACGATTCCTGGTGAGAGCAGTTGTCATCTGTTTTGCATACTCCTTATTTTGCTCTTAATTGGCATTATATGCAAACTTATCTACAAGACCATGGGAACCAAAAAGGATCCCTTACTCCCTCCTGCTTTGAACAAGCAGAACCCAATCAAAGCATAATTATCTCTCTTCTGCTATTTGCATCCTCTAGCAACAGAGAGACACAGATAGGAGAAGCATTGTTAGTCCGAGAGCAGCCACATTTTCTTATGAAAATTTTTGTAAAGGTCATAAAGAAAATAAAGGAGACACAAGTGGTCCAGGCTTTGGTGAGCTGAAGGGCAGTGTTTTTTTAAAATATTTGATCTGGATTTTCAGATGATTTTCTAAATACATTTATTTTCATCAGGGAGTAACAGACCTAAGACTCAAAATGCATTCATAGAGTTTGGAGGCAAGCCTGGAAAAATAAAGGAGATGGCCAAAGAACAAGAGGAAAAATAGACACAGGTGTCTTCCCAGAAAATCCAAGCTGTCTCAGAAAGCCATGAAATTGACAATTCCTCTGGCATGACTATGGAAAAACATTTCAGGGGAAAAAAAAATGACCATTTTTCAAACTGGAGCCCAGAGTCATCTCCTGAATCCATATCCTGCTGCTTGATATTGCAAAGCTACAGTCTACACAGGTTCCTGCAACCCTAACATGGATGGTCAGCACTCCAAGATGATCATGACTTGGAAAGGGTTCCAGTGACATGATTAGTGGGTTTTTTGGACACTATCCTTGAGATGTCCTTGGAGAATGAACACCCACCACTGTTCCCAGTTACATATGTGCCTGGCTATGACAGACTTCCAAGATAGCTCTGCATACCTTCTATATCAGAGGCTATCCCCAAGTTAGCAAACATTTGCACTACCACTCATCCTGTCTCATCAGCAGCTACTAAGAATATGCGTGTGTCAGGAAACGCCACACATTTCATCACTTCAGCAAGTCATGCCATCACAAAGCAATTCCTGCCCCAGTTGATTCCCTCAGTTTTCCCCCTGGATCACAACTACAGCAACAAAACAAATAAGCTGACTTATTTTTCTTCCTTTTTTTTTTTTTCCTTTGGGATATTCCTCTGCTCTATTTCCAACATTTAGCAGGTCCAGCTCACATATTTTGTTGAAGAAGAATCCAGTATGTCCAGGCAGAAAGCAGAGTTCTCCTCTTAGAGGTGCCCCAGAGGTGCCTGTCCGCTGCCCCAAGGTCTTGTTAGCAAATCTGAGTGTCAAAATTTTTAAGAGTTTCATTTTTACACTCATTGCATAGGTTTTCAAATTGATGTAATTTCCCAAACAAGTTAACAGAATAATGTCTGGGAGGATGATTTTTAGGCTGCCATCAGCTGTTTGACCCCCCCAGAGCAGATCTCTTGCTTTCCTCCCTGGAGAGCGCAATGCTGCAGTTACACAGTTCTCCTGTCCAAAGAGAAAACTGTGTCAGTGCACATATGCTGTTTGCTTTGGTCACAGCACACATTGTTTTTGCTTTTACCATGGCTGGCCAGTGCAGTGGGAGGGAGAGAGACAATGTCCTCTCTCCAAGAGCCAATGCAACAGAAGTGGCTGCTGTAGACTCTCCACATAAGTAGGGCAATTGAAAACAGAGAAAACAGTTCTGCCAGTGGATTTATTCCCAGATTAAATGGAACTTCTGATAGTTGGGTAAGTGTGTTAACAGATCACCAGGAGTGGTAAGGAATTGGTTTAAAAAGATCAAAAGATCAAACAAGAGGCAACAACGTGAAAATTATGCCACTGCACTTAACTACAAAAATACAAAACTTTCCCCTGTGGCCTACCATCACGTAATACCCAGAGGCTGCTCTGAGAGCAGTGGAGCAGGATGAGCAAATCCCTGTCTTCCAGCATAAAGATGAAACCTGCAGGGAGACAGCTGTGGTGGAAAGGATTGAAATGAATGTCAAGCAATAGATGAGATTTCGGCGGAGATTTTGATGAGATTTATTGCAGCAAATGTTTTCCCTGGCAAATGTCACACCATTAAAATGCAAAAAACCACCCTCAATAGAATTAAGAAAATAAAGAGAAACTCAAAAACACTCTCCTGATAAATGGCAGCTTGAAACTCAGTCCTCAGGCTCTCAGGGTCAAGGATGGTCTTCTTTGTAAGGAAGTGTGCAGGAGAAGTGCTAAAACGTCCTTTCAGGTCCATCACCTATGACTCCAGAGCACATGTTTTATGAACAGCAAGGATATTTTGCCAACATCCTTTGAGGTGTGGCTGAGTCTAACTGGGAACAGCCCTTGGTGCAAATTCTGCAGCTGAGCACAGCTGCATCATTTATACACAGTCTAATATGGGTGAATTAAGATCCTGTAAATATAAACAGCATATTCTGCCTTTGCCTGTTGGAGAAGCTCCTTGGGGACTCTCTTCTGTTCTGTCCTTGATGGGACAGCGGAAAGAATTATCCCTTAATGCCTGGTAATTACACATGAAAGTGCCAGTTCCCTGGCACAGAGAGCAAAAAGTGAGGATTGCAGGTGGATTGTGTGTTTGCCTCAAACACCACAGCAACTCTGCATGAGGTTGGCCAAGCTAATTTTTATTTTCCCAAAAGGACTGAACGCTCTGTACATCTGAGTGCATGCCTCAGGCATGCACCCGCCTTCCCCTCCTCCTAAGTACCTTGCATTTAGCAATCCTTGAAGAAAACAAATAGTTTTCATCATGCAGGGATGAACAAGCCTCCTTGAGCCAGATGTCCAGCTCAGAAAAACATTTCTCCAGCCTTTGGATTCTCTGTACTCGGGCTGCTGTCCTCATAAGCACTTGTATTTGTTGGTCCAGCTAGATTTGGAAGATCGTTGTGAACGTGGTCACATGGAACTTGTCTTTTTTGAGCTGGCCTGTAATTCAGAGGTGCTGATATCTCTATTAAAACCCCTCTTTACCAACAAGGTCACATTACTTTAACATACTGGCAACATACTAACAGTGTAAGAGTTATCTGCATACACATTATTTATATATATTGCTAATATTACTAGCACTATACTAACACTATAGTGTTCAGGATAGTAATTCCAGTTTAGCAGGACTAGTCTATTCCTGCTAACAGGTTAAGTGGGATAAAATAAAGACCTTATTTCTTTGCCCAGACCAGGTAAGACCTATCTGCTTGGCACTCAGCACAAGAAAACAAACTATTTAAATATTTAGAAATAGAGCAAAAAAAGAGACTGTTCCACTTCTAAGGCACAGAAACCTTACCAAATTGATGACTGTCCATTATTATCACCACTGGTAACACTATGCTGTTATTACAAAATGGAGTCGGGGAAGAATCTCACCGGTGGAAGTATATTTTAAATTGTCTTCTGTATTTAAGCCTGTCCTTCAAGTTAGGGCTTAATAGGACTCCTCAAGAGAACTAAACATATGCTGAACAGTTTTACACAACAGTACTCAAGAGTGCTTTCTTGTACCAGGTGAAGACAGATCCTATAATTCACTTTTATTTATTTTTCCTTACTTCTGTTGTTTGGATTATCCTGTTGCATGAGAAATGAATGCCCCTGCTCACCTTGTCGTTTGTTTTGCCTGATGACATGCAGGGGCTTCTTAACCTCAGTGAGAAAGCACACAAAATACAAACTTCCCCAGCAGCAGAGCTGAGAATAGTCAGACATAGCTGCAAAATTAACATTAAAATGAGATGAAAAAGCTCTGCTTTTTTAATACAGAAACATTTCATGTTCTCCTGCAAAATGGAAACTATGATGTGCCCCAAAGCAAATTTTGCTCCCTCACCCCACTGTCACCTCACCCTGTAAGTCAATGTCTAATTAGAATCTGTAAACTGAAACAAGCCCAGCTTGGGACACACAGAGCATTTGAAAGCTTTACCATGAACAAAGTGAGTTTACCTCAGCTAACATGAGTGAGCAAAAGCATCTTCCAGTACCTAAAGGGGCTACAAAACAATTAGAGAGGGACTTTCGACAAGGCTGTGGAGGGACAGGGGGAAAAGGTTCAAACTGACAGAGGGCAGGGTGAGATTAGATATCAGGAAAAAATTCTTCACTATGAGAGTAGTGAGGCACTGGCAGAGGCTGTCTAGAGAAGATATAGCTCCTCCATCCCTGGAGGTGTTCAAGGCCAGGCTGGATGGGGCTTTGAGCCACTTGGTCTAGTGGAAGGTGTCCCTGCCCATGGCACAGGCTTGGAACTAGGTGATCTTCACGGTACCTTCCAACCCAAACCATTCTGTTAGTCTATGATTTTATGGTTTTGTGAAAAGAAAACTGGGATGAAAATCCCTGAATGCATAGTTCTCTTGAGTCCACAGTAAGTCAGCTCTCTGTACCATGGCTGTGGCTGACAACAAGGGCTTGCACACAGTCCCCAGCGGTGGCGTGTGGCATCACAGGCTGTGCTGCTCAGTCAGGGCTGCAAAGTAAGGGGTGTCAAGGAGCCTTGGCCATGGCACAGTGGGGTTCTGACCTGCTCTAGGACAATGCCACAGTGCTTACAGGAGCTACACATCTGCTGCAAGGGGGAAGATATACAAGCATGGAGAGGGAACTGAGGATGCACAGCTCCCACTGAGCATCTATGCTGTTCCGAGTCACTGGCTGTGACTGCAGCACACACAAGCTGTGTTGGCCTCATGCATGGCACTGTTAGATAGGTCTATAGAGTACATTATGAGATCATCCAGAGAGACATAAAGAAATCCTGAGTGAAAGTCTGTAAGGTCATAAAAGCAGCAAAACTGTGCCAGAGCTTCGGGATGGCTCAGCCTGTTCATGGAGGTGGGGGGTATGGCTAGAAGCTGTTGCACTGTGCAGGCTGTGGGTTAAGCCTATGTCCTTAATGCTCTCCACACAGCACATGATTTTCAGAAGGAAGATGCTTTGATATTTTGGTGTATTTGTTAAACCTACAAGGAGATGAGCAATAGGTATCCCTAGGGGAAGATTTCTCTGAGATATATGGTATCTGCAGCTAAAGGGGGTTCCACGGCTATGAAGTTACCTCTTTTTCAAAACAGCGTAATGATGGGATCTTTGTTATTGCACTGCTGTTGTATATTAGTTCTTTGGAGGGTGTGAGATCACATTTCCTGCATGTCACAACAGGAGGAACAAAATAGGGCTGAAAATAGCTTTCTGCAGCAAAGCAAAAGAAAAGGAAAATCTGGTGTGTCC
Source organism: Eulacestoma nigropectus (assembly GCA_013397775.1). NCBI lineage: Eukaryota > Metazoa > Chordata > Aves > Passeriformes > Eulacestoma > Eulacestoma nigropectus. The sequence goes on along the minus strand of VZTE01005755.1, from coordinate 7,075,696 downwards.
AAGAAATACATCTGCAATTCTCTCACAAATCTAAATGGAGGAAATGATTGACAGACAATGTACAAACAATTCTTGTAATAAACTTCTGAGTTCATACTGTTTTCTGCAGTCGCCCCCCACCTGCTCCACACTCCACAGCCAAGAGGCTAATTACAGCCTTCCTGTTGTTTTCCAGTTCCTCCTCTGTTAAATAGTGGGAGGGGAAAGGATTATGGAAACTGATGCACTTGACAGCAAAAATAAATAAGCAAATGAATATATAACTAACTAACTAACTAATGAATCTAGTAGTCTCCAAGACAAGGCTATTCTATCATACCTCCGGTATCTTGAGCCAAACTTCAAGGGTTATTCAAGAAAAATGATGATCTGGCACCTCAGAGAATAAGACATAAGTACCAATTAATGATTAATTAACACTGTATGACATTGATTTGAATAAATAGAACCTTTTAGAAGGATGTCTCTCTATATTGTGGGTTGAAACAAGATGCCTTGTGGGAAGAATGAGAAGCTCCCTAGTATTATGTAACATCTCTATAGTTATAGCACCTGGAGGCTTGGAGTGTATCATGAGCCCAATGTGTTAGATGCTGTATAAATATACAGTTGCTAAAGATGCTTATCTTGGATTTGTAGTGTAAACAAGAAGATATGCCATGCAGTTGTGGTGACAGGTTGATCAAGGCTAAGAAGACAGAGGACTTAAGGAAATTTGAAAAGACATACACATTGTCTAGCAGTTTCTAATTTTTTGGGAAAAGGGGATTTTTACAAAAACTTATTCCCAAAACTTTATTCATATAAAGTGATTGCGGAAGTTCCCAAATACATAGGAGTTGCCTTATCATGTTAAACAGGAAAACAAAAAGGAAAAGAGTGCACAGGTTGCAGCAGAACGGCATGACATCCAACAACAATCAGTGTTTTCAAGCTGGGTACCAAATGCCAGCTGCCTAATGCCATCTTTCCTCACCTGAGTTAGAGTAGTCTGATCAACAACGAGCCACAGTTTCCACTGAGAGCTGCAAGAGGACAGCACCTCCAAAAATCATCCTGTTTCCAGATTAATGTTGGCTGCTCCTGAGAAATGCTCTATATACCCTGGGGCATGTTGTTACTTTTAATGAGACAGTAACATAACAGACCCTATTCTTTGTACTGTTCATATTCATCTTCTGTATGCATTTAACAAGGACACAAAGGTGATCAGAGGGCTGGAGAACCTCTTCTATGGAGACAGGCTGATGGAGATGGGGTTGTTCAGCCTGGAGAAGAGAAGGCTACAGGGAGACCTTAGAGCACCTTCCAGAACCTAAAGGAGGCTACAAGAGAACTGAAAGAGGGACTTTTGACAAAGGCATGGAGGGACAGGACAAGAGGGAATGGCTTCAGACTGACAGAGGTCAGGTTTAAATTGGGTATTAGGAAAAAATTACTTCCTGTGAGGGTGGTGGGGCACTCCCACAAGTTGCCCAGAGAAGCTGTGGCTCCTCCATTGCTGGAACCATTCAAGGCCAGGTTGGATGGAGCACTGAGCCATCTGGTCTAGCCATCTCTGCCCATGGAAGAAGGGTTGGAATTAGATGGTCTTTGAGGTCCTTTCCAACCCCAAACATTCTATAATTCTAAGACTTCGCAGATAGTGTGGGAGCAGCCAGTATGGCATACCTGGGAAGCAGCTCTGGACAAATCCCTTGAGGGGAAAATGTGATTGCCTCATAGCTGGCATGACTGACCCCACTGGCCAATTGGATATAACTGGGGAAAAATTCTGTGATTCCACAGGAAATAACCGATTTAGAGTCTATTATTGACTCTTTCACCTTTTGTCACTACTCAGATCTCCTGGTAGGAAAAAAGTTATCAAATGCATCATGGTTGTGAAAAACTGATTACATTTTGCAATGAGTAGAATTTTGTAATGAAAAAAATCTCCAGATTACATTGACAAGTAAGAATTCACCTTCAGTAAAAAGCTATTTAGACATGTCCTCTGAAATTCCTGTCTCTTAATAAAGAGCGCTTGCAATGTACAGCGACTCCCAGCAATTTGAGAAGTTTTAGAGATTTCCTCTCCTTTTCCTTACTCCATTCAGTTTTCTGTCACCTCATTACACTGTTACCACTTACTATGAAACCTTGACTTTGAAAACACTTCCTCTTTTTTCCTTTTCCTTTTCTCTTTCTCTTTTTCTTTCTCTTTCTTTGTTTTTTATGACTAGCCTTTATCTTGCAGTGAGATCTTTCTCAGAGGTTAACTTTTTGAACTCTTGCTACAGACACAACATTTCAGCTCACACCAGCCCTAATACTTCCCTGCCCGTGGCAGGGGGGTTGGAATTAAATTATATTTATGCTCCTTTCCAACCCAAACCTTCCTATGACTCTAAGACTATGGAAAAAAAGTGATTTAATTCCTTATAGGAGTAAGTGGTTTCTCCCTAAAGAGTAAAGAGCAAAGTCCAGGACATAACTCGCAGGCAGAATTTTCATGCTTTGGGAACTGCCTCTTCTTTCTTGTACTAGTATCTGTGTAGTGCTGGTGATTAAAGCACTGGTGTTCACTGATCACTTTCATTTTATGTTGCAAGTACACATAATTCTGCATCAATTTCATTTAAATATCACTTTATATTCATGGCTTTGACTTTTAGAACTCCTCCTACTGTACTTGTAATTTTAACATTAACAGACATTTCTTTCTCTCCATTCATCACTCGTTTTAAGACTTCCCAGGCTGAGGTGAGCATTTCTTGCTTCTTTATATGGCAGGAGCCATAAGTGCCCCAGCCCTTCACTTCCAGGTGAAAAGTTCTTAAAGATCATCCCTCAGCAACATTCTCTAAGAAAGAGTGTTTTGATTTGAAAAGTGAATAGATAATCTCCAGTGGTCCCTGCCAACCTCAAATATTCCATGATTCTTTCATTCCTGCTTCTGCTTCTCTACCATTTCCTTGTAATTGTCTGTGTACTGAACAGTCCCAGCTTTGAGATGTCCCAGCAATGATCTCCAGGCAACCTTCCCTCTTGATGACCGTGGACAATGTCACATGCCTGTAACCTTGATATCATCTTCAAGTCATACTCCTCTGCCAGATGCCACTTCCCAGTTACACTGAAGCTACACACACATGCGAAGTATGTTCTATGTACCATACTTCAGATAATGCCTTTCCTTGCTCTCTACTCATCTAGGCAAATCTCTTATCTCAGATCTTATCTTTGAACATATCAACTACTGCAGAATCCCTTTCTGTCATTTTCATCACAGATGCAAATTTGCCCTGATTATATTGCCTGGATACAAAGGGCATTTTTCCAGATATAGCATTGATTTCCCTTCTCCATTTCTATCAAAAACTAGGCTGTCTGCATCCAATCAACCCACACAGTCATTTTCCATAGTCCAGGCACGGGATTTTCAAATGAGTGCTTCTGTATCTTCTTTCATGCTGCTCTCCATAGAAATATATAAATTTACCTTGCTAGTGCATTTCTCTGTAGCAATATCTAAAAATCTCTGACAAGAACTAGGTTGCAGGTGTGCTATTAGCATTGCCTCTCATACTGACCAGCACTTGCTTACTACATCCATGAGTCTCCTCTGTCTGTCACTATCCACAGCTTCTTGATTTCTACTAAGGTGTAAGTCATTTCATGCAGAGAATTTATGTTTCTAGAGTGCCTGGCACAGCAGAAATGAATCCATGACTGGGACTGTGACGCAAATTATCCCTGTCAGCTAATAAAAATAGACATGGGTCAATAACAGACATGTTTTAGAGAAATTAGAGAAATCTGCTCAAGAGACATTACAACTATCATAATTTTATTTTAAACAACGGAACATAATTAAAACATCCCAGGTACTGGAACTGGTACTCACTTTTTGTAGTAGCCTTCTTAGAAATATCTAGGAACAATCCATCAAATGCTTCTTGTAGGATACTATTTTAACCTAGACGTGTTATTCTCAGTCTACCTGAAAAATACACAGACATAAAAAAAAAATCAGCGTTTTGTTCAGTGATTTTTAACTTACTTGCTATACAAAAATGAATTAAAAACAACTGCTAACTGTTATACAGGGTATCTAAAAGAGTCATCTATACATATGTGATTCCTGCTGTAATACCACATCAGCACTACTAGGGTATGCTTAGTCATCTCATGGAAATAAATGCATTTGTTAAATACAAACTAAGGTTTTCTGTACAGCACTCAGAATTAAATGCCTGTCCTTGACCAACTGTGCAAACATCCATCCCTTTGCCAAAAGAGTAATCCATCAGTTCCTCCATTGTCGATTCAAGGGTTTTCAGTTAACACAGAAGTTGTTCCTTTCCTCTTCTGTCATTTTGCAGGCTTCAGAAGGTGAAAGAATTTTTTTTATTTGTGTGTTTGTACCAAATAATTCCATTCTTAGGTCTTCTTCCTTTGTTAGAGTGAAATGACTGAGATCTTACAGACATGCCTCTTGCTGTTTCCACTCACATCAGTAAATTATGTCCTATCTGAGTTGTGTGTGGCATCGAAGAGCCCCAGTTTAAAAGCAATGATGCATGTGCCACAAACCTGCCACACTACAAACAGGAGCTTCAAACAAAGTGTTTAACAGTACCAGGGCTCATCTTCTGCCTCTCATTAGCTAACTAGTCTCAAGTCCCTTTTCTTAGCTCCTTTCCTTGTCTTAAACTCTTTCCTTGTCTCAGAGAGACAAAGTCCTGTAGAGACTGGGAAGGTGGAGGAGAGAACACAGCAAGAAGGTGTGTGTAGTTTCACTGACAGCAGCATTCGCCCGACCCATCAGCTCTCCCAGGCTACCTACTTAGCTTGATACGCATCTATTTTACATTCACTCTGGTGCACAAAGCCTTGTAGAATAGGAAAAAGAAATAAAATTAGAAGGCTGAACGATGTGGTAGCATACTGTTAGAGAAGTGGGAATCCATGTCCTTCCTTGGCAACTTGTTTCTGCATATATGGTCCAAAACTACACTGACCTTTCAATCTTGCTGATTGCAAATTAATTTTGAATCCAAGATGTCTACTGAAAAGGTGCAAAGGTTACCTTTAAATAGCTGCTGTGCTACGTTGCCCTTTACTCCATGATCTTCAGGCTTTGGTCCTCATGTTTGTCTTCCTCCCAGTAATTCTGCTTCTTGAAGAGCCCTCCTTGCTGCTGATTGTGTCCTCACAGATTATTTCTCCTCCATATGCATTTTCCAAAGCTGCATCTCATTTTGTCATTTCCTGCCTAAGGTTTCTAGTCTCTCTATCTTCGCTGATTTATGTAGTGCCTCCCAATTTGGATCATTTGTGATTTTAATTAACATGTACTCTTTTCCTGTCTTTTGGCTAATGAATGAAGATATTTAAAGAAAACTGGACTCAAGACTGCTCCCTGATGTTCCCCTACTAGAAAACTCATGTGATTCAACACATTTTCATTTATTATCTCACTTTGCTAATGGCCCAGTGGATGGTTTTTAATCAACATCACAGGGTCCTTATCTAAGCCAATCTGAATTAATTTTGTGAGTCTCCTCTCTTACTGATGTTCACTTCAAATAGACAGAAAACAAAAGCAGGAGAAGCCATCACTCACCAGAATGCTTTTCTATGACACCTGGAAATGAGAAGGTAGTGAGAATAAATTGGTCACTCTCTTCTCAGGATTGTGGTAGACTTTGGATCCCCTGTCACCCTAACATCTATACTGCTCCTGATTTTCAGTATATGTATTTTTAAACGGTTTGTCAAGGAAGGGAAGTGTTATTATTCCCACTTTGGAGAATAGGCTCCAGCACAGAAAATATAAAGAGGTGGTCTGCTCTGCTCCTTTAGCAGTCATGACTAGAATCTGAGGGTTTAAGGTTGCTCTTGCATTTACACCTGTCTTCTGGAAGTTACTGTGACATGCCTTCCTGTGTATCTGTGACCCATCAAATGCGCCATCAAAGTGATTTCATCTCAACACAATCAACCAATCAACCAACCAACCAAATCCAACCCAAACAAAACAACTCAAACCCCTAAATGTCAGTACATTCATATTTATGTCATGATCTGAATGCCATTTTGAAAGAACAGGCTCAAATAATGCAAAGTGATTTAGAAAAGGTGAGATTCAGGTACTCAGAACACATAATTGTTTAATCCAGATCACAGGATGTAGAATAAAACTTATAGCAGTACCTGTTGGATCTGGTCTTGAATGTTATTTGGGCCCCTCATTCTCAGTCAGCTGGGTTTTGAGTTATTTCTGAAGTCCTGGACCAAAGCGTTTTCCTTGATGTTTTACAGGGTGTTTATACTGGATTTGAATCCAGATCTGCAAAATCTAAAATGTGCTCCCCATCTAGGAACTTCTTTCCTTTCCTATCAAGAGGATAATTATGACATGTGATGGGCATTTCAGCTCAGTCACTGCTCTGTGTTCCCCAAAAAGTAGAGTCCCAATGACTACATGCACAGCATCCTCCATGGTCACCTCCTGATAAACAGTTTTAAGATGGTAGTCACATTCGTTTTGGATGAAAATTAAAAACACCTTTCTGCTACAACAAAAAGGCATTTATAGCATGGACATATTTATGTGGGTTATTTATTTTCTGAAATATTAATTGATGTTTCTGAATGAGCTCTGAAATATTCTCAAAAACTTCAAGTCTATGTAGTTTTTAATAAAAGCCAGCAGGATTTTTAAAAATGTCACTATTATCCCCTCTTCCTTCCTACTCTCTTCATAAATCAAAACTCGTGGGGAAAAAACAAACAAACGGCACCCTACCACCCACCTCAAAAAAAAAAAAAAAAAGAGGAATGGAAGAAAAAGAATGAAAAAGAATGAAAAAGGAAAGGGACCAAATATTTCCAGAAGCATCAGCAATCGTAAAGAAACTTGTCACAAGCTAAGAAATTATCTAAGGGAGAGCAGAGGGAGGTAACAATATGAAGAAGACAATTTAGAAAATATTTGCAAGAGCAAAATTCATAAATAGTCATTATATCTTTTAAACACATATCCAAATTAATGTGCTCTTGCTTTTTCCTTTCCCATGAATATATTTAGTGCAAAAAGATATGTAGGATAAAATATTGTCACCAATATTCTCCTCATATTAGGAAATAATTACACAGTTTTTTCACTCCAAACTTTTAAACATGGCCCAGTTGGAAATGAATTGCCTTTGACTTGCTAAAAATAAGCATAAGAAACTTAATCTAAGTCCATCACCAGCGCAATTTATACTCTACACCACTTCTGTAAGGTGTAATTAGCAGTGCATTGCTATAATTTATTATTGGTTTAAAAAGTCTGAAAATCAGATCCTTACAGCAAAATGGGAAAATGGGAAGCTATATGCCAGGCATATTATTCTGCTTTATATTAATTCAGTTATTTTACCTTTGGTGCACATCCGTCTATCCATACAACGTGAATGCTCCAATGAGAAGGATGCTGAGTACTGAACCTTTGGCTCAATATGAAATACGAACTCTGAGGCATAGCTGCAATAATACTTCCATTTGCATTATTATGATTAACATTCCTCTGAATAGGAAGCATCCAGTAATATTAATTGCAGAAATAGTGAGATTCCAATTGTCATAAATCACTGTGCACTGTAAAGCAAGCTCGCAGAAAACAGCACAGAAAAACTCTTTTTTTGTGGTTTTTTTTTTTAGTTCACCTCATTTTCACCAGGCTTTTTCATTTGTGTCCATTGACAGGACAGTAATTATGCTTTTCTCTTGATTAACATATTCTTTTCAGTGAGGTCCCAAACAGCTTTCACATGAAAGGTTGAATCCAACAGAGAATGTTTTTTCTCATTAAAGACTTAGCATTCATCCACAGTTAATATATCACACAGATACTTCTTGTCTCACAGGAAGGAGACTGGCCTTGAAGCCAACGTTCTTGGTCTGATCAGAAGTTTTCTCCACAAAAGTTGAAGTGAAAGCCTTTTCAAAGATGATGATTGCTGAATTCATTTAATAAGTGAAAATATGGGAGGGGAAATGGTACACAGTTTCTCTACTAAAGCACAATGAGAGATTTTGCCTTATTTGAAACAATACCATCACTAAATCTGAACGGTTTTATTGAAATTTTATTTATATATTTATGTATTTACTTCAAGTCAATATTTCCCCTTCATTGCCATTTCTTTTCTCCACAGTTAGCAAAACTGTCAATATTCATTGATTCATCAAAGCAAGCAACCCTGACATTTGGTGCATCAGCTTTCATTTGTAACAGGCATGAGATGCAATGATTTATTTTGATGTATTACATTGTACCCTAAAGAGCATCCAAAAATAAAAATGCTTTCATTAGAAGTGTTGTAAAAACAAGGCATCTGCATCAGGGACCACACACAAGGAAAGAAAAATTACTTGCCACCTGTGCTCTTTAATCCGGACTTTTGATGGCTGGATTGCTTTGGAGTTTGCTTGCTTGGGGGTTTTTCAGATATGTTATTTTCAAATGTGTCACGTATTCAAAAAGCAACTGAGAGGTCTAAGTGGTGTTCAGTGCTGGAAAAAGCAGAGCTTTTCCTAGCTAGTGTCCTGCTTTGGTCCGTTCTTGATTAACTCACAATAGGTGAGATGTCCATGAATTACTACGTTATCAGCTGAGTTCCTAATGACAGTGTCCACCTTGCAAGAAAACTCCTTTCCTGAGATGACAATTAGTGCCAACCTCAAAGACGAGAAAAGGTCATTGATGTCCTGGCTGCCTGGCTGCCAGTGGGAGGGTGAGGAAAGATCATGGACATGCCTTCACCAGGGACATTCATACTAACTTGAATTTCTGGTCAAGAATACTTTAAACCCCGTCTCTGGGCCTGACTGGAGGATCTCACAATGCAGTTATACATTGTAATGTAGGAAACATGTTCTAATGGCAAATAATTCTTTTAGCAGGCATTTGCCATTAAGCACAAGTTTAAGTCTCGCTGAGGACAGCAGATCTTCAACGTGTGCTTGAAGTCAAGTGTTCCCTCAAAGGGCTGTGGCTGAGTGGGGACAGTCTAATGAGCTGGAGGCGCTTAGGACCAGGATTAAATACACATACAGGCCTACATATACTGGTCGTTGCTGCTTCTGATTATATCTGCACATTTCTCTCCAGCTCCTTTTCCATTATCATCCTGTGCTGTAAGTGATGATGCTGACACAGCGACTAAGTGGAGCGAGGCAGGAAGTGGAGACAACTTGCACAGAAATGAGCTGAAAATCATCCTCTCAAATGAAGCCCTGTTCACAGGACAACATCTCATTATTTTGTTCCCCCATGGAGAACAGAAAGGAATGGCTGGTGTGTTTGGAGATCATAGGCATGTTCCAAAAGGCAGCAAATGAAAGCAGAAAAGAATCTCTTTGGGTTATGCAGAGCCAAAGGACACCTTTCTGTAAGATGGCGTTTTGCTTTGTAGGGACTGAAGCCCATCCACCATAACCTTCTCACTTTCTACAACTCCCTGAAAGGAGGTTTCAGCAAGGTGTGGATTGGTCTCTTCTCCAAGGTAACAAACAACAGGACAAGAGGAAATGGCCTCAAATTGCACCAGGAGAGGTTTCAATTGAATATTAGGGAAAATCTCTTCACTGAAAAAGTTGTCAGGCACTAGAAGAAGCTGCCCAGAGAAGTGGGCAATTTTTAACTTCATCAGCCAGAATGGTGCCCAGTGAGTGTTTTGCACATCCCAGTCTGTTCCAGTTGTGTAAGAGCCATTTCACCATATTTTGTCTCTTATGTTTTTCTGGCTTTGTTTTTTTTTTTTTT